>OZ026620.1:49866392-50341392 GCA_964020975.1 Hermodice carunculata | reverse complement strand
CTTGCCATGGAGACTGACCTACCAATGAGATTGTGCACCTGATTTGGAATAGTCACGGTGTTTAAAAAGATGCAAATGAGGGGGAATGAAAGTTTTAAAAGCTCTCTATGTTCCAAAATATTATGAATGGGCGCAAAGTTCTAACATACGCATGTAGGTTTGAGACTACTGGCAAATCCAATAGCACATAAATAAAAATTAAGGAATTTTAGCGTATGCTGAATTTACCAAATTTCTCCACAATCCACTTCTGGGCCTTCAATGGCTTGTTGTATGGCATATTGCTTGACATCTATGGTGCTAGGCAACCATTTTGTATTCATAATGAAATAGGTTGAACCTGCCTCATGGGCAGCCTCCTAACCATGCGTGCTAGGTAATGGTTTGGAAGGTTTGGCGCTTCTTGCAAATGGAGGGGGCAGGAGGGGTCCCAACAACAATGTAATAAAGCTGTCAATAAAATACAGACTCATTTATTTTCCATGCAAGAACAGATCTGCTCGATGCTGCCATATGTGCCAGGCAGGCTATAGTTCCGACAAGTGCTGCACAGAACTGTCAGTGGACCATGACTAAGATGGGTGTCCTAGTGGGTCTTTTTTGCCTGAGGCTATGTCAATCTGCTGAGCTTATTAGTCCCGAAGGAACACAGTTTTAGGACGAACAAGCCTGAGTGTACCCTTTCTTAGAATAGACTACATACAGTGCTGAGCTGGCTACACCCATCAGAGTATGGGCATCCAGTCCTCCATGACTGTTTTCACAACTTTGTGAATTCGAAACAGTGAGTGGATTTGGGTCATCTCAGTGGACACTGTCATGTCTTAATTTTCTTGTAACCAGTGAGATGAAGCCTGTTCTTTGCAACCAATACTGAGAGAGTATATCGCTTGTCTTGGTTCACAGTTACATGTACATGTAGTTTCTTGACAGTTTATCTTAAGATCTGTTTATGTAATAAAGGAACAAAGACAGTTTTGTATTGCAGGTATACACATCCCCATGAATTATAATATGTATATTCTGTACATGTATATATGCATGTGTGAATAATGTAAATGTACATGCGCATATAGTCATCTAACTGCCAAGAAAAACTGACCGTCTCAGCAGTGGGCATTTTCTGTGGTCTCAATGGTGCCCATTGTAGAGAGGTTTCACTGTATGATTAGACCCTGGCATTTCCTTTCTTCCTTTCTTTCTTTCTTTCTTTCTTTCTTTCTTTCTTTCTTTCTTTCTTTGAAATAGTTATGGTGTTTAAAAGTAAGGAAATTAAGGGTACGTAAGGTTTAAATAGTTCCATGTTTCCAAACTATTACAGATACTCAAAATCTAGATGTGCATATATAGGTTTGTGACACCTGTCAATATAATGGACAGTACAAATTGTAGAATTTAAAATTATGCTAATAAGGGGCTCAAACAATTTCAAAGTTGAAAATATCCAAAACATATTATACGTAGACATGACATTCAAACTTTAATTTATAAGTTTGTGGTGAAGCCGCATCTAAAGAATCAACAAAAGTTGTAGGCTTTTAATCTATGCAAATTAGGTGAACATGCAAAATGTACATTTTGAATTCCTCCAAAACTATTATAGATACAGGTACAATCCTACTTCAATTTATTGGTTTGTGGCAAAGCCCCATCCCATGAACCATAAACCAAAGTTGTAGGCTTTGATTTATGCAAATTAGGCAAATACACCAAATTAAATTGTTTTTTAAAAGCTTCAAAACTATTTTACATAGAAACTTCAATCAAACTACTTCACTTTAAAAGTTTGTGACATGGCCACATTCAATAAACAATGAACCAAAGTTGTAGCATCTAAATTTATAAAAATTAGTCTAATACACGGAATTATGTTTAACAATGGCAAAGTGTAGCATTTCAAACTGTTTTCATTTTGAGGGCACGAACATATATTTCCTGTGAAGCAAATCTGTTCTAGTCTTATTACACAATTAAGTGTTGGAAAGTATGGGGAAATCTGTTTTGTGTGCTCATTCCTTACTTGACCTGATCCTTACAAATGAGAGAGTTAATTGTTTTGTGGACAGTGGATAGTAAGAAGATAGTCAGGGGTAGGAGTGGGGTGGGAAAGAGAGGATGTGGCGGTGCAAGTATGCCTACAAAAGGGTTGCATAACAGCATGGCAGCAGCTACATGACAGGGACAAATTTTAGTCCCCTTGCTTGATTTTCATCGGGTTTATGGTATTTGATACAAACACATGTAATGAATGAAGATTTGCACTCCTATTGCTTCTAATTTGCATAATTGTGAAAGTATTTACTATTAATACAAACCACTGGACACAATTTAGGTAGCAAGAAAGAAGGTCTCTAATGGCCCCAAACAACAATCAAAGTTCCCAAATATTCTGTAAACATATTATATTTTGGTGGACTTAATTTCATAAACCTATTATCTTATGTATTTTGCGGCTATTCAAGTTGGCAAATTTGCCTCTGCTAAATAGCAGCAAATTTGCTAAAGTCTTTTGTGACACTGACACTGAATAAAAAACTTGCATATGCCTTCACTTATTAAATTCCAAGGTCTGGTGATCCAGCCTTATGCATCAAATATAAATTCCAGGTCTCCATTGATGAATCACATGGTTTGAGTAGTATATGTAACAACGCATTAAGGAAGTACGGCGTCACATAATTTTGCGAGGTATTTTGCATCTTGAATATATTGGCAAATTTTGCAAAAATTTAATACAATGCAAGTTAAACAGATTTATAATATATCATGATTTTCTTGCTTGAGCATCCAGACTTGGCTCAAAGCAAACTTCCAAGCTCTGTATTATCTTTACTTGAGAAGTAGTGTGGCGAAAACATAGTAACTGATCTGTTTGGCGGCAGTTTTGCATACTAACACAACAAAATGCACCTAAGTATTTGGTCACTGCAGACGATGAAACAACACAACTTAACAGGTATATACACACTTGATTCCACTACCATCTTCATCCCAGATGATTGCCTATTTAAGACATGCCAGGCCCTATTTCACCTGCAATAATGAAAATATTGACCCATGTACACAATAATGTGAAAGTGACGAGACAAGCGTGTACATTTGTTCCTTTGGGTCCTTTTTGGCAGTCCCAAGAGTGTTAACTACATGTATACACTATACTGGACTCACACATTATAATGCAATCGTGTCACTTGTCTGCATGTGTGGGTTATTCACATTCGCTGCTGTGGTCCTCTTTCAGATCAGTCCACTACTACCCCCCTCCCCCCCATCTCCACCCCTGGAAACTGCAGAGATTTGAACGTCAAGCAAAGCTGGAAGCTTGTGCACAAATCTGTGATACACATTATTTCATGCATATATCAGCACATATATCATGACATATTTGAACTTAATAACTGTAATTTTTTCTTCTGTTTTTTTTCCACGCCAGGGAGGTGAATGTAAACTACAGAATTCACCTTCCTCCTTTCACTGTTTGTTCATCACTTGACTCAACTTGATTGCATATTCATGAGGAAAGTAATTGTATCCACCCTGTAATCGTCAGCACCTTGCAGATGGAGTTTTAATATGAATAAGTATTGATGTTCCCAGTATGTTGTTTTATTGATGGTGCCTGCCTTGTTGTTTCCAAAGCATACCAAGGTCTGTGGCATCTATACGACACTTATGGAGTAGACAACACAGAGTTTGCTTCTGATCCAGAGCAAACTTGCCTTGTTAGGTACATTGTGTTGAGATTCAATGTGGCAATCTTGTTAGCACATGATAATGTGTGAGACTAGGGTTATTCAGTATAGTAACAAGGGTGAAGGAAATACTCTTGGGACCACCAAAAAGTATCCAGTATGGATATATCCCAAATAGGGACAAGTATATTAACCAAAGAGTAAAAGAAAATTATATATGGGTGTGGGTAACTGCATAGTGTTCACTGTGTCTAAGTGGCACCTTGAGTAAGTTTTATTGTATAGAGCCTAACAAAGACCAAACTAACTCCATTTGCCTATTGACCCAGTAGCCGTAAAGTATTTGCGTAGGCGTCAGAGTGACCAACAAGGATAAAATAGAAAAAATAAATGAATGTTCAAGACTAATACTCTTCCAGATCAACATAGATTCTACATCATCAAATAGGTATCATTCATATGAGGCAGACTAACATGATGCAAATGAATATCACAGTGCCAAAGTAGTCTTGAAAATATTAATACTAAAACAAGCAGAGCTGCTGCTCATGTATTTCCCCAAATGAAATTCATCAATCGTCTTACTTGACATTAATTTTACCCTAACCATTGCTTAAAACATTCTTAGGTCAGAAGAGTTTAGTTTCAAGGTCCCATGATAACTTTGCTATGAGTCCAGCTTTTGAAATGTACCTGCCTATTTTTAATTCTAGAAATGCACCTACAATCTCCATGGACAGAGAGTATGGGGTTGCGCCTTTTTTTACACAAGACTACCATACAGTAGTTCAAACTCAGACCAGTAATATCTCAGTATTCCTGATCTTATCAAGTATAAAAAACAATGAGGAAGAATAGTAGTTTTCTTCCTGCGTGGTTAAAACCACTTTACTACTGAATGATTTACACCAACTATCAACAGTAACATCTAAAAGGAAAAGAAAGACAAGACGAAAGAAAAAAAAAGAAAGAAAGTAAGAAAGAGAGAGAGAGAGACAGAGAAAGAAAGAAAGAAAGAAAGAAAGAAAGAAAGAAAGAAAGAAAGAAAGATGGAATTCCCTCTGTGGACACAAAACTAACATTCGTAAATTAAGACCGAGGGCAGTCATATCTCAGTATTCCTGATCTCATGTAATTCAAATGCTGACATCCACAGGCATAAAAATATATCTTCATGAAGTTGTGAAAATTAATATAAGATGAGGATGGATACTTACATAAAATGTGCTTTCTTAACTGGACTTGCAGTGTGCTGGTGTGCTTAATACACATATGTTGATTATTCCATTCTAATTGAATTACTCAGCCATCTAGCAGAGTCCAATTAAATCTGGTGATAAGCAATCTCTGCCAAGTACCACAGGAACACCTTACTGCATCTTACTTTCATAATGCCCAGTATTTGACTTTTTGCTCCAATCCTGTTACATAGCAAGCATGTCTTACTACTTCGTAACAAATTTAATTACCTCTAGCCCTGTCTTAGGTGCAGCTTACTCCTTTGCCCCACTTTTTCATTGTCTAGTAGCATGGGAAAAGCACCTTACTGTGTTTTACCAGAATCTGGTCAGAAGAAGTTGGACCTTATTTGCGTTCAAAGAAGAAATCCATATATCTTCTGAATGAAAGTAAGCCGTTAAAAAGCACCATTGGCCTGGAATGCAACTTATCTACTAGATCTAGCACCTGGGTCTCTGATATTTCTGAAAATGGAGAACTCACTCCATATGCAGGTAAAGGTTTGTCTAAAAACATAGTACCTACTTTGCACAATAGACGTGAGTTAGGTGAAACGCATTGTTGGACATTGAGTACTTTACCTGCGAAACATTTATGTAATTATTCCAAACATTAGAACATGCAAAACACTTTGTAGTTAAAATTTTAAGAGTGGTTAAGATCAGGTATGGCGAAAATATTTTCGAGGCACAGTCCCTGTGCCTAGTGAAGGTGGAATACATACATGGGATGAAAACCAATCCCATTTGCACATTTATAAACACACGAACTATCCTCTGAGTTCTCTTAATCCAAAAAGGCTGGATGCTTGGTACTTTTTTTTTTTTTAATCTCTATGTCCCCCCTTAGCGGCACAGGTAACACTAAGTATCTCCTGGAGCACAAGCAAGACATCTCACATTAACAACTAAATTAATTTACTGTGCTCGTATGTAATGTGCACTAAATGCGTGATCATTTGCCAAGTTCTGGAAGAAACTTCAGGCCGTTTTGCTTCTATGTCATCAATTTGGTACACTAAAAATCTATACTTACAACAGTTGTTATCACCAGAGCGTAAGCCGACATGTTTCATAATGGTGAACTGAGCCAAACAAGCTTTATTCTGTCAATGAAGTGCAGCAACACGTTTAAAACCCAGCGCTGAAAACATTAGTGAATTTTGTTTAAAAGTCCATAAAACTTGCGTGATATTCATCATACGTATGGACCAGAAAATGGTAACACGTGTCAGTTTCGACAAGGCTTATTGTCAGAGATAAAATTTTAATAACAGATGTATTAATCGATCTGATAGATCAAATATATACAACAGGCGCACTTAAGGCTAAAACGTGAGAAACTTGGAGTTTGATAAGGCTTATTGCAAGACACAGGTGCATGTCTGCGTGGCAAGATAGTATATAAAGGAAACAGAACCTCGCATTTCTATCACAGCCTGTAGCACTTGGTGAACGGTTCCAGAAGCATTGTCGAAGTAACGCATCATGGACAAAAAGTTGGCATTATTCTTTGCCTTGGTGGTAGTTGCAAGTCTAAGTTATGTGGAGGCAAAGATGTCTTATGTGGGTCCAAAGACCGAATTTTTGCCCTACAACAAATGTAAGTACAAAACATTGGGACAAAATTGTATTTGAGACCCCCAGTATGTTTGGAGTGCAAATGGACGTGTACAGCATTGCCAAAGGGTCGGGATTATTATTTTTATTATTATTATTATTATTATTATTATTATTATTATTATTATTATTATTATTATTATTATTATTATTATTATTATTATCATTATTATTATTATTATTATTATTACTATTATTATTATTATTATTATTATCATTAATATTAATTTTATTATTATTATTATTATTATTATTATTATTATTATTATTATCAATATTGTAGTTATCATTATTATTAATAGTAGCCGTAGTGTAGTAGTAGTAGTAGTAGTAGTAGTAGTAGTAGCAGTCGTCGTCGTAGTAGTAGTAGTAGTATTTTGCTTCACTTGGAACGAATTTGACAATGGCTCATATGAATAAGTGCCGATGCCCACCATTGCCAGAACCGCCTTAAAAACCAACGCAGCAAACAGATTGTAGTTTTATCAGTCCACTTCTGAATTAAGTAAATTCTATGACAAAGACAGGTCCAAGCAGTGCGTGAACCTAGCGATTTGGACTCCAAGAAAAGCCCCCTATATATTACGTGGCTTATTTTCGTTCATGTTTAAAGTAAGACTACTTAAAACACATTCTTAGTTAAACATCTAACATCGGTGCAGTCCTGGAAGGTATACAGGTGGACACACACTCATGTGTGAACACTTACTGATCACGTGAAAACTGTTGGACTTTCGTGCTGATCAAAGAATGTCTATTGGCACTGTTCTTTTGATCTTTTCTGCCTTTTATCACACTGAGTACAACTGCTGAATACCGAAGTCCTCAATTGCAGATACACGGACATGTGGTTACCCTGGCATGGGTATGAACAGAGATATACCGTTGTATGAGACAGGGGGAACGTACGAATATCTTGATGCCAGAAAATGTGGAGAATGTCGCCAGTGTACACAACAGGGTATGACGTGTTACAAGTACGTATCACTTATCGTCACTTAAAGTTACACGAAATCTGTGTCGGCTATCCATGATTATTTTTAAAAAACCCGCCTATCAACTGCCTCCAATTATCACCTAGTGTTCGCGATAAAAGTGGAACCATGTACGATCTCGATACGCAAAGTTAGTATTAATGAATGCAAGCATTAAAGCTGAATTCATGATGCCTATTCTGTGTTTATACATCTTCAAAATGGATGCATCATTTAACATCTTTTCTCAAACGCAAAATGCCCATGCTTATTTGATCTATCATGTCCCTTGATTAATAATTTGGTGCTTTTCTGGGTAAAAGTTATGTCTGCATGTAAGATGTGCAGAGTAGACTACGAATAAAAGGGTATTTTGTTTATTAATTTCTGCATTACATAATAGATACATCCTGCATTTTAAATATGAAAGGCAGGATAAAACTGTGCAAACTTATATACAAGGATATGAAAACACTGTTGTATCCGTCATAAACTTTAAGATTTATTAAATCCTATGATTTGTCTATATAAAGTTTTTTTCTTGTCAGCGATCAAGAATGCCATGCAAATTACCACAATGCGTTTAATTTTCTCTGTAATACTTGACAGTCGCGATGTAAATTGGATAAAAAATAGAATCTACAATAGCAATTGTATATTTCAGACAACTTCGTTTAAACATGTTCTGCATGCATATAGTGTTATATCAATACAGTATATTCCATAAAGTAATGGTCCCCTCGTAGACATTTTTCAAAGCATTTAAAAATTAAAAGACAATGTAATTTTTCTAAGTTAACCACTTCCGTGGCATTCCCTGGGTACCGAGAAAAGGTTTTGACTCTTTACATGATATACTCTCTATTCTTCGCTAAAATTGCAATTGAAAATATTGTCAGTGACGGGAATAGTTATCAAAATGAGTGAACCAGATCACCATAGAAATAACTAGTTGCTGTAGTTTTGTTGGACCCGGAAAGGGTTAATGCAAAGCGTTCCTGTAGTCCAGCATATGCTTATTGTGCCCATGTTAGCGATCACTCGCATCCTTGTAAATAATGTAGTCAATGAGCTGTTTCTCTTTTTTTCTTCGAATTAATTTCCCTTTAGACGTAGGCATCGGCTTTAAAACATCATATATATATATATATATATATATATATATATATATATATATATATATACATACATATATACATACACACACTTATATATATATACGCACACATGTATATATATATATATATATATATATATATATATATATATATATATATATATATATATATATATATATATATATATATATCTCCAAACATTGATTTTGGCATTTTATACTATATGAAAATTTCATATTTGACTCTGTTTGTTAAAAACAATTTACAACATGAGATTGGAAGTATGCTGCATGTTATTACTTCAGTGTATGTCACTGTAGAATTCTTAGCAAAAAGGCAAAGATTTGTACTTTACATCGACTTAGACACTCCACAACAAAATATCTCCAGTGTAATATAATTTGTTAAATTTTCTATTTCAGATATTACGTAAACAAAAACAAAATATGCACGAAATGGATAGAAGCTGAGGAAGCAAATGTGTAAGTCATCATGAAATGATTCTGATGATGGACGTGTAAGAATCAATGCGTAACGATGAATAAGACACAGTTGTAATGATAATAAAAATATAATTTGGCAAAGATGCCCTCTTTGTGTTGTTTTTCAAAGCTTACACCAAACATTAGGACCGAAGTTTGAAGCAAAGAATGACAGCTGGGAAACAGATGCATGTCAGTGTTGACATTTTTCATTTTGTGTCTAAATATTTGGACATGGATTAATATAAGGTATATTGTTTTCGAATGACCAAAGGTGAATACCCAGGACACAAGTGTATGGTAGTGATAGCATTATCTGTTGTAGATGTACTGATAGAAATATGTTTAAATATGCATAGTTTGTACAGAAGGTCATGCTACTTTCTATGTTGACATGGCTCTCAGCCAATGGTCAGTTTCCATTTGCACATGTTACAACTTAAGGACTGACTCCTTGGGGGTAGAATTGCAGTGAGGGCAAGATTTTGTACAGGTAAGAACCACATAAAATTCCGGATTTACCTCAAGATATGTAAGGAGAACCATCAGGCTATATAATAAAAATAGAATAAAGCGATTATGTACAAATTGTATGATTACGAAGTAAGACTATTGTTTAGGGTAAGGGTTATAGTGGAGATAGTCAAGTGCATCTGTGATTGATGACGCTGGTGGACAAAGTTCAATGCCAGTATAGGTCCTGCATAGGGAGCACATGTCTCGCCATATTAGAGAAAGAAAAGAAAAAGTGTTATCCTACTCAAATTAACTACCATTGTGCTTTCTGCTGAACCATTGTCTACTTGTAGAAGTAACCTGCATGTACAAACTTGGCCCACCTAAACAATACGATGTTTCTGCTACACGTTTTGGTCAGCTGTTGCATGAAAGACTTCATGAAGACTTTACAACTGAATGTAAAGTATAGATTGATATAGATCATTTCATCAAAGGTATTTGGATAGGCAGTCAACTGAGAGAGAGAGAGAGAGAGAGAGAGAGAGAGAGAGAGAGAGAGAGAGAGAGAGAGAGAAACATCCTGACTGGTTAAAAAACCTAAATATTGTAAGAGTGTATGGCCAACCTCTGTTTAAAGATCGAAATTGTTTACGAAACACCGTCAAGTGTGATAATATTTGAAATTTTGATTAATTATTGAGACAATGCAGTGTTCCAGGTGATCCAAAGAGTCCTTCTGATTCTCTGTTGTGTCAATTTATAGATTCAAACAGTATCTGAATCATGCTACTCTGCAACATCATAAAACAAAGCAATTATTGCCGTGTGAACTAAGAAGTTGAAGTGTAACACCACGATATATATTCTATTTTCTTTGCTTAAAACTCCCTTCTTTTAAATTTTACCTCGGATACAATATGTCTTACTAGATGAACCTCTTTTGGATACAGTGACTTGCTATAATTGTGCACAGTTTATGTTGGATAGTTCATATGACTGTGAGTATTTAATATGTTCGTAAATTAAAGTCATTTTAAGGTAGATTGAATGGAAAACATAGCCAAATAGAAGGGCTGACCCTCCAAGGAGTGAGCACTTTTTTCTGGTCCCAAGGGTGCCCACTGTAGAGAGGTTTCACTGTATACGTAAACACTGGAGTTTTCTTACTTTCTTTTTTTTTTTCTTTCTTACACACTTCCTTTCCTTTTTCTTTCTGTATTTCTTTTTTCTTTCTCTCTTTCTTTTCTATTTTATCCACAACCAGGTTGGTCCAGAGACTTTCTCAAGCCCTATTTTCGGAAAACCACCAAACCTGTGATGGTTACAGGCCTAATAAATGCAATTGTGCATCTCATTTGGAATAGTCATGGTATTTAAAAGTATATAAATTAGGAGCAAGCATACACTTAATAGCTCCATGTCTTCCAAACCATTGTAGATTCAAATTATGCTAATAAGGGGCAGAAACAATTACAAAGTTGAATGTCTCAAAGAACGATTGTACGTAGACATGACATTCAAACTTTAATTTACAGGTTTGTAGTGAAGCTGCATCCATAGAACCATGAACAAAAGTTGTAGGCTTTTAATTAATGTAAATTAGGTGAACATGCAAAATGTCAATCTTGAATAGCTTTACAATTGTTACAGATAAAGGTACATTCCTGGTTTAATTTATGGGCTTTGTGGTAAAGCCCCATCAAATGAACCATTAACGAAAGCTGTGGGCTTTCAATTTTAGCAAACTAGGCAAATTAGGGAATTTAAAAGCATGCGAAACTCACTGAATTTCCCACCAATGCACATTCAAGGATTCTACTGCTTGTTACAGGTTGCACATACCTTCATAGTGCTAGCCAACCATTTTGCATTGAACATGAATTCTCTCTCTCTCTCTCTCTCTCTCTCTCTCTCTCTCTCTCTCTATCTCTCTCTCTCTCTCTCTCTCTCTCTCTCTCTCTCTCGCTCTCCCTTTACAACCAAGTCAGTCTGGAGTTGTTTTTATTAGACACTATTTTTCCAAAAATCACCAAACTTGCCACGGTGACTGAGTCAAACAGTGAAAATGTGCATCTCATATGGAATAGTCATGATGTTGAAAACTATGCAAAAAGCTGCATCCTTTTAACCGTGAAAAAGGTAGGCTTTGAATTTTTGCAACTCAGGTGAATTTGCAAAATGTAGATCTTGTATAGCTTTAACACTGTTTTAGACAGATGTGCCATTCCTACTTCAATTTATGGGTTTTTGGCATAGCCGATCCAAAGAACTATTGACCAAAGTTGTAGGCTTATAATTTATGCAAATTAGGCAAACTCACAAAATTAAAATGATTTTGAAAAGCATCGAAACCATTGAAGATTGTGTCTCAATCAAACTACACTTTAAAAGTTTGTGACATCGCCACATCTATTGAACCAAGAACCAAAGATGTAGCATTTTAATTTATAAACATATGTCTAATACACGGGATTATTTTGAACAATGGCAAAGTGTAGCATCTCAAACCATTTTCATTTTGAAGGCACACACACATATTTGCTGTGAAGCAAATCCTTTTTAGTCTCATTACACAATTAAGTGTTGGGAGGTATGGGGAAATATTTTTTGTGTGTCCATTTCTTACGTGACCTGATCCTTACAAATGACAGAGTTAATTTTGTTGTGGACAGTGGATAGTAAGAAGACAGTCAGGAGTGGGAGTGTGGTGGGAAAGAGGTTCTGGCGGTGCAAGTATGCCTGCAAAATGGTTGCATAACGGCATGGCAGCAGTTACATGACATCGTGAATTTCAGTCACCTTGCTTGCATGTCATTGGGTTTATGGTTTATGATACAAACACATGTAATGAATGAAGATTTGCACTCCTATTACTTTTAATTTACTTAATTTTGAAAGTATTTAATATTCATGTTGCTACTATATTGTACGTTTGTTGCTGTTACTTTGTCCGTTATTTGTCAATTCATTCACCATGCAACGTCATTCATATATCAAATACTGTAGTAAAGAACAGCATGTCTTCACTATAGACTGGATTGCCACTAGCAATGTGTGACTAACCCTGTACTGGTGTTTGCAGACAAGTATAATTTTACAACTAGGTCATATGTAAAAAAAACAGTGATTAATTCACTTCTTGTGTCCTGGAAAGGCAGGTTTTATGCTAATTTGTAAGTTATGACAAGACCTATGACGTGCTTATTTTCTCATAGGTAAAATCATTCATTGAATGCTAACATGAGTAAGGTTTTAATTTCTTTTACGCGATGTTACATGGTCGTTGTTACATGCAGTGATGATGTTATCACTGAATTTACATGTCATATTTTGCATTCTTTAAGGATCTGATAAAATTGTTACACACAATGGTTGCCTCACTTTTTATTCCAGAATTTGCATTTTATATAAAGAATTATTTTTCAGAAAAATATGAATCTGCATGTCGTATACAAAATTGCTATATACGTAATTCTGGCGGGTAATTCTGGGAGGGGGTTTATTTATTTATTTATTTTTTTTTTTTTAATTTTTCGATTTTTGGCTTGTATTTAATAAATTGAGGGAATAAAAATCATGATGTACTTATAGGCCTTTTACACTCTTTAAAAAAAAATATTAGTAGTTGCTGTGCCGCAAGTATCGGAGCTTACATTGATTTTAGATTAAAATGATCTGCATAATTGTAAGTAGTATACAGTATAACAATTTTGTCGGTGACTTTTATGATAGAGGTTAACTATGAATTTAAAAAAAGGTCTCATATATCAATACGCAAACGTGCAAAAGATAACCACATTTATTAAATAGTTTTAAACATTTGTACAACTAGATTTTTACTTTTCAGATTTGTGTAAAACTATTTGAAAAGTGTGTAAGTGAACTTTGCATTTGTTTAAATCTTTTCGACATATGTGAAATAATAATTTATTTTGCATATGTGAAAAAGGTTTACACGTACGTGGCATTCTTTAACACAAATAGGAGATAGTTTTACATGTATACGTGAGCATATATATATATATATATATATATATATATATATATATATATATATATATATATATATTCACATATGTATAAGATAACTTATTTTTCACATGTACAAAACATTTACACTTATGTACAAACGTTTTACACTTATGTGAGATAAAATCATAATCACATTAATATTTTTATGTATGTAAAGCAACTTTTTCACATGTGCATTCTTTTTTCACATGTGTGAAAAATACTTTGACATGCGTGGGAAAGACGTACACATATCTGTAATTTGCGAATATGTGTAATCAAACGTTTATTTCACATGTGTGTAAAACTATTTCACATACGTACAATTTTAATATTTTTGATCAATAAAAGATTTGCTCCAACAGATGCTCCCTGGCTTTGCCACATGGGATGAAACCACCATTATACTTTCTATATATTTTCATATTAGCATAAAGACGTATAATAATTCTTGCATCACGTTTTAAAATTACGCATGCGGTTGGTTTTGTACAGACACCTTCACTAAAAACATATAAGATAAAAAAGCGAGTCTATAGATAGTCGATCAAAAGTTATGCCAGTGTTTATCTGTCATGGACAGGAAACACGTGCTACAAGCAAGGCTTGTCACCAGTGCGTCACTGTGTATGAATGTTTGATCCGCCCTGTTTATAAAATTCATTATGGAAAAAATATCGGTCAAAGCAAACAACACAAACAGGCTGATAAGTTTATGTGATAGTCTAGCTCAAACTTTAGTCTAATTACAGGTAACTGGCTTCCAAAAATGTCAGCACAAGGCAACCAAGAACTATTTAGTACGGTAACCCTCACCTGATTGTCTGTATTGGTGCATTCATACCATGTGCTCAATGTGGCTTGATACAAAATAGTTATTTTTCATTTCATATAAGTGTAAGAGAATTTCACATGTGTGTAAATCGTTTTCACATATATGAAAAAATTATTGTTTCACAAATGTGAGAAAGTTTCCTCATATGTACAATCTATCTTTATTTCACATATGTGTGAAACCATTTCACATACGTGTAAAAAACACATGTGAAATATATTTCACACATACGTGAACAAGATTTTCACATATAAATTTTTTTCATATGTACAATTATGGAATAAACGCTAAAACCGCTTGTCATAGCCGCATGTCAAATGTCTGTCGAATCCTGCATGCGAAAAACGCAATAGAAATAAAGTCCATTTCATAAAAATCATACAAATGCCTTTTTGAAAATGGAAAATGAAGTAAATCAGGGGAGTTGAAAAATGTTATAGAATTTTCTTACTTACACAGAAGTATGTTTCAAAGGAATGAACGGTTTTGTTGTGACGACTATTTTTGAACTCCCTACAAGTGGACTTTTTTTAATGAAAAATCTGTGTGTTTGATACGTTTAAAAAATGCTGAAATAACAGCAGCTGGGAAAATGTATTCTACATTCTACCTGAAAAGGAGGGAAGAATGGGCAAAATGCAGTGATCAACTGAAAAACATGTCCACAAGCACAGAGATTTCATTATCTAGAGTGTCAAACAGAGGGGCTCGACCGTGACCAGAAAGTTTTAAGAACAAGAACAGACGAGACTCCCACAAAAATAGCCTAGCCTTATTTAAGGTCATTCAAATATGAACATCATAAAAGCATAAGGGCAGAGAAAACCCACAAGGTGTTCTGTTGCGTACTCTGTGGATATGCATCTAATGAATGTCGTTGTGGCTGTGCAGCAGCAAAACATAAATATATAGTATCATCAATGTTTCCAGCTGTTTAAAACATTCGGAGATATCTTTATCCAACCACACATGTCTCATCAATTTCCATACTTCAGATAAAGACCATACGTGGTTTGAGAGGTTTGATATTAATTCTATACCCAGATGGTTGGCTATCTGTGTACATTCAAGAAGATTACCATTGAATAACGCCTAAATATCTAACATGTTTTTGCTTTTATGAGAATACAATTTGTGTTTTTTTTCACACTGTGATACCTCAAATTTTTCTCCATATTTATAGATAATAACCATTTTTTATATTTTTTGTACTAGAACTAAGAATGACAGATCACATGCATAACAAAGAACACAGGCGATCATGTGATCAAATCACACCAAATATTACTACTTTGAACACGTTTCATAAGCTCATCAGCATAAATCGTACACAATAGAGACAAGATAATGCCGACCTGTCTTACACCATTTTGCACTGAGAACTATTCAGAAAAACTGGTTCCATGGTACTCTGACCTTCTGTTGGTCATACATGTCGAACAACAGACGGATAATGATATGTGGTACACGTTACTTATGTTAATTATAAAAAGAAGGTGTGGTAACTGACCCAGTAAAATGGTTTGCTCGCATCGAACATGCAAGAAAAAACACCATAGACTTTGTTAGGGTAGTAGTTAAACGTCTCACGAAGAACTAAATTGCAAATTTTGGCTGAGTAATCTTGCTGAAAAGATATGAAGTTTCGAGAGACTCAGCATATCTGCTGATTATAATCAAATCCATTATTTTAACAATATATGAGATGGGAGAAATACATCTGTAACACAATTTGAACTGACAGACAAGTTTTCGCATTTATCTTCAGGTGATAGAACAACTGCTGCTGAAAATAAATCGTGAAAAGTCAATCCACAATTGATCATTGCAGTCTATAAGTGATTTAGATAATCTTACAGCTTTTCTGGACCATGAATAATATTATTAGAGTTGAAGCCCTTGTTACTGGCAACAGCCTGATCAGACTACTCATGTTTAATGTCTCTGTACTTATAACATAGTCACATGTGACATAACTTTTCAGAGAACAAGTTGCGGTCTCTTTAATAACCGCATTCCAAAATTATTTTCACAACCCCTATGAGCATAATTTCTTATTTAAACCTGTTAACAGTGACACTGTAAGTATAATGATTGATTCTTTGACATCAAAAACAGGTTGTGGCCATAATGAAAAGTTATCTAGACAACCGGATGCAGTATGTGGAAATAAATGATACAAAATCAGCACTCCTAAATGTCACCACTGATGTTCCTCATGGCTCAATTTTAGGCCCTTTATTGTTCATAATCTATATTGATAATCTACATATGGCTTCCAACATTTTTAAGCCAATAATGAATGCTGACTATACAATATTATTCAGTTTCCTACAGGTTTTACTTTAATCTGACCTTACGAAAGAATTATCACGCAATATAAATAGCGAATTAATTATAATTAATAAATGTTGCAATTCAATAAATTGTCTTTAAACGAAAAGAAAACCAAATTCACAAAGTACAAAGAGTGTTGACAATTTCTGAAATAGAAATAAACAACACAAGAATTGAATGGGTAAGTGATTTTAATTTCCTAGGTATACAAATTGACAAACATCTAAATTAAAAAAGTCATCCAAGATATCCAAAACCATTGGTATCATGTACAAATTAAAAGAATACTTACCAATAAATATTCTGCAAAGAATATAAAATGCATAAGATCTTCTTCATCTTACCTATGGTTGTCTACTTCGGGGCCATAATAATACAAGAATGGAATTAATCCAAAAAAAAAGCATGAGAATAGTAAGCCATAGCAAGTACATTTTACATACAGAACCTATTTTTCAAAGCTTAAATTTATCAAAAAGAGGTGACATATATATTCAAGAACTGAATTTCTACTACACGTTAAGAAAATGTCAGTTACTTGAATATTTCAAAACTTTCAAAATACAGCCTATCTTTAAAATGCATAATCATTACACAAGTAGTAGTAACCTTTTATCTATAGAAAGAAGCAAATTGGTTGGGACACGAAACTGATTGAGACATGAAATCATTAAAACATTAAAAACAATTCCAACTTCTTTACTGACCAAGTTTCATACTCACAGTAAAATTGTTTTTTCGTTATATGTGAAAAAGCATTTTATTAACAAATATAAATATTGTAACAGTAAAACTGCTACCTAGCTTTTTTTTTATTGGATGCTCCCCTGTACTTGAAATTGACGTGTGTATTGGTAGTACAGTCATGCCGGTTAATCATTAAAGAAAGCCACACTTGGATTTGATTGACATGTAGGACACATAATGTCAGCCGCTGATCTGTCAAAGTTTTATAAGTCATTTGATTTCTTGACACCTGTTATAATTAGTAACTTGCCTGTATCACTGTGGTTCTTGTTTGTCAAGATTCTGTTCTGTAATCTCGATGGAACACTGATTTTTGCCGCTAAATCGGCTGTGATGACGCCATCTTGTTTGTTGACGTTTTCGAGTAACTTTTCGAAAACGCCACTATTTACGTTTCTCGGAAAGTTGGCTATTCAGGCCTTACAAAGTTGTTTTTACATATGAACTGTCTTCAAAAAGTGTCTGTTAGGGTAAAGACTTGAACAAACTTTACTATTGTGAAGTGTCCAGGTATGTGGTTGCATAGTTTTAAAAATTAAGGTGATCGAATGATTTATCACGTCACGGAACACGGAACGGTGTTTTGGGGCCCTGGGGAGGCTATATAAGGCAAGCAGGAGCTGTGTTTGGCATTCTGGCTCCGACAAGCCACTTGCTTTAGTTGGTATGCATCATCCTCCTTTTGGTTAGGAATGCGTTCCGTAACTTTTGAAACCATAATACTTCATTTGAACAGCAAATTTCATATTTTTAAGATGTTAAAACAACATTTTAACTTAACTTAAAACTTTGCGATTGGGAACCCTTCTGGGTACCCTTGTTGTCACTTGTTGCCAGCTGTAACTGTGTTTCGTTACTGATTTTCCAACACATGATGAGTCTACATAGGCCTACAGGCTAGGAATACTAGGTATTAGTTTCAATTAATGATGAACGGCAAGACTGATGATGGTTGACAACCCTGTGAATAAGCGAATAAACGAGGATTCAAATGCTTTTTCAATTTTACATCACTGGCTTCATCATCAATTGACAGTATCCCGGGACTGTTCCCGTGGCCCTTGCTTCTGGCTACGCAGAACAGTCCCTTGATTATTTTAACGGAATTATTTCCTTTTCTATTTGATTGATATTCCATGATGACCGACTAGCTCCATATTTCCTGATGAACAATGGGTAACCCCAAATCTGGTTGATGTGGAATTCTATTGTGGCCCCATGGCAGCCTTCAGTGATCCTAGCCTGGCCTGGGTCTATGGAAGCGTTCCGCTTGCCCTGAAGACGGTCCCACGGAAGTGTTCCCAATGACAGCAGTATTTACATATACCAGTAAACTAAATGAGATGACTTGTGAGCCAACATCAGCAGATTTATTCATCATTAATTTACATTAAGGAAAAAGTACAACTTGATAAGACCACACTATCTACACTACCACTTCAACTTGTTTTAATGTTGAATGTCTGCGTGATCGTTGTGAATACTTGGTTGCATACTTGATGAACCTGATTTAATGTGGGCAAATGGGAAAGAAAGTGGTGTGATTGACCAGTTCATGATGAGAATTTAATAATCTTTGGCTACGTGAGCATGATCCTTGATTTTTATGTCTCCTGTTATGATAAGCCCTGGCCTGAATAGATAACCCGAGAATCACTGAGAATGGCTTCCCTGGTAAATCCATGATCGATGATTTAATTCCACTCGTAAATCATATTACTGAGGTGGTGGTTACATTGGTTGCAGTGGTTTTGGATGAGTGCTTTTGATTATCATCCCTTCGAACCCTGCCCAGTGGCAGTGGCATGGTCACCACCCGGGAGGCATTCCGGTGTAGGCATGCATGTGTGCCCCGGTGTAGGCTTGCATGTGTGCCCGGTGAAGAAGCAGAGGGCGTTCCATAGTGACGGAAGGCGTTCCGAGGAAGCAGAGCACATTCCATGGTGTTCCGTGGGTCCCATTGCATGCCACAACAAATGCAATGCAACATCATGATCTGTTGTTCAATGAAAATAAATTTTCCATCATCAGCAGGAATGAATCCATCCACATGTTCACTTGAATTGGTTGTGCCTTGGATTTGAAATGAACCTTCCACCTGTTTGATCAATTTGAACATCTGGCACTGTTCCAACAGGGCAAACGCATCAATTACGCTGGTCTGGTTTCTATCATTCCCATCAGAGGACGATAGCGCCTGGTTCACCTATTTAGATGAAACCATCCATAAATCAGCTCTACAAAAGTTGAAGAGATTGCACAAAGCAGCAATAATAGCTGGTTCCCATGAATCAGCATCCCATAAGTTATGATGTTCCACCTATAGATGTATATACCCAAGAATCAGCACCATAAAAGTTGTGATGTTCCATCTATAGAGGTTTCCGTCCATAAATCAGCTCCACAAAAGTTGAAGGGATTTCACAAAGCAGCAATAATAGTTGGTACCCATGAATCAGCATTCCAGAAGTTGCAGTTTCATACATAGATGTGGCCATTCATAAGCCAGTGTACCAAAAGTTGAGATTGTACTGTGGATGGAACCATTAAAAAAAAAAAAAATTTGGAAGTTGTAATTTCTACCATACAGATGAGACCTTCATAGATCAGCTCTTCCAGATTACTTCAACAAGTGTGTGTTGAGATGAAACATAGGTGTATGCAAACTGGTCCAGGTTTCATGGTGGAACAGCAATTATTTTGTGGCTGTGAACAATAGCTCATAAGTGGTTCTCTGGGTGTTTTAAAACGGCAAATGGATTACTCCATGGATGGAGACAAGTATTATGTGTTATTTGGCTCTTTTATTGGATAGATATATAGATTTTATCTAATTTAAGATGTAGCAGTGTGTTTTGAACATATACATATAAAAAAAACATGTATATAAAAAAATAGAAAAACAAGATTACAAAAAATATGAGAAAATTAATACTGTTCAACGTAATAGATGGAACAGAGGGTGGATGAAGAAATTAGTTTCAGACTACCCCCACCTCTTGATTATGCAAGGCAACAGGCTAATGACATGGCAGAACAAGTAGCCACAGCAGAGAGTGGAGCAACAGGTATTGTCCTTGAAGGTGTGGAACAGCAGGTTGCAGATCCCACCAGAGCAGATGTTAGATCTCAGCAGAGTGTGAGTTTGACTGCAAATTTACCAACTCAGTAGGGTGCTATACCAGAGATACAAATTCCTCTTGGAGAGGGAATATCAAACATGAACAACAGTCGTCTTACCATAAGACCAGATAAATTTGATGGTACCACCGACTGGGAGGGACATCAGATTCATTTTTCAACATGTGCGCAATTAGGGAAATGGAATGATGCAACTAAAGCCTACATGTTGGCTGTCAGTCTGCAGAACAAGACGGTTTTATGCTGGACTACTAGCTGCCGATAGAATGGGCTATGCTAAAATTGAGTCCGCCTTTGCCAACAGGTTTGGAGCACACCGACAGAGATCAATTTAAAACCAGACTATCCATGTATAAGAGGAAAACTGGTGAGACTGCTTCAGCTCTGGGAGATGAAATATGGAGACTTACACTTATGGCATACCCTGACTTTGAATTGAGGATGCAGGAGCAGTTGGCACTAGATGCCTTGAAGAATGCTCTGTCATTAGAGATGAAAGTGAGATGTATTGACAAGAGCTGCACAACAATAGAAGAGGCCATGAACACAGTGGAATATTATGAGGCCTTATTCAGCACAGGGAAGGAGAATAAATACCAAGTTAAAGCAATTGGATCAACATCAGCAAATGTCCCTGAGGAGGGGTGTGTGGCTTTAGAAAAAGCAATAAAAGATTTGACTTCTGTTTTTAGTAAGATGTCTGCTTGTCGGAGTTGGAATCCCACACACCCTTCTGGACAACAAGGGTCTAACGTGAACCCAATCAAAGAGTCACCAAGGACTAACACCAAAGTCATTATTTGCTGGTGGTGAAACCAAGAAAGACATATCAGGCACAATTGTCATAATGCAGAACAGTACACTCCTTCCACAAGTAAGAATCATTCTTCAAAAGACGACTATCTGTCAGCTCAATAGGCCCGGAGCTGACAGATGGTCCAAAACCATTTACGATGGAAAATGACATCACTGATATGGATTTAAGTATGGATTTAGACAAGTACAAAGATGAAACATCAGATAAACCTAACAACACCCCGGTTTCAATGTTAGCTTTGAATGGACAGTTGGAAAATGGAAACAGAGACTTTGATAATGGTGTCTATCTTCTGGGACAAATAGGCCACAGGCCTATTCAATTTCTTCTAGATACAGGGTCTACTGTGACTTTGATATCCAGTTCCATATACCATAGCATGAATAAAGCATACCAACCAGCTTTAGAGGACACCAGTCTCAAGATTTGTAATGTAGATGGTAATGTCATGAACATCAAAGGATCAATAAAGGCTGATTTGCTACTAGTAAATAGATTATATGAGCAGAACATAATAGTGGCAAAGATGAAATATGATGGAATCCTAGGGGCAGAATTCCTATTGAAATATAATTGTCAACTAAATATGGGAAGGCTGTCCTTGAAAATTGAGGATAAAGAGATCCCATGTTGGATTGGTGGAACAGAAGCCATGTGTTGTAGGGTTGAATTGGCTGCATCTACTGAGATACCACCTGGTCATGAGGCATTTCTACCGGTGAGGATCCCAAAAGCAGGACACTTAAAGGAGCTAGGTTTGGTGGAATCACATTCTGATCTTCTCAGGTATAAAGAGCTTTTGATGGCTGATGGTGTAATAGATGTTAATGAAGAGAACCCAGCGGTGAAGGTCCTAAACTGTGGAGAAGACAGTGTGTCTCTAGTAAAGGGTACAACACTTGGGCGGTGTACATCCTTGACTGATTCACAAATAACATCTGAAGAGAGAGAGAAACATTGGGTCAGAGCCATTGACACAAGTCTAGAAGGTAAAGATTCTGTTGCACTTCCACAATATTTAGAGGATTTATGGCAAAGCAGTTCTAAGAATTTAAAGGAAAAGGAAAAGGAACAGCTGAACAGAATTTTGGTGGAATATCAAGATGTTTTTGCCAAAAATAATGAAGACCTAGGTAAAACCAATTTGATTAAACACACAATCAACATTGGAAATGCTAAACCCATCAGACAGCCTCCAAGGCGCCAACCCATTCACAGAAGAGATGTAGAAAGGGAGGAAGTCCAGAAGCTTCTTAAGAGAGGAATCATTGAACCATCTGACAGTGCATGGTCATCACCACCAGTATTAGTGAAAAAGAAGGATGGCACAATTAGGTTCTGTGTCGACTATTGCAAACTCAATGAAGTAACAATTAGACTCTTTAGCAGGGTCTCATCACTACTGTGTGATGGATTATGCAGCTGCTATTTCCAAGTGGAAATGGATCAGAATGGCAAAAAGGAGACTGCCTTGAGCACCAAGACTGGATTATTCATTTCACGTTGATGCCATTTGGGTTATCAAATGCTCCAGCTACATTTGAATGATTAATGGATAGGGTACTTAGTGGTTTACATTGGAAAGACTGCCTGGTATACCTGGATGATGTAATTGCTTTTTGTCCATCAGTGTGTGTTTGCTTAGAAAGGCTTCAGAATTGCTTACAGAGACTGAGGAAGGCTCGATTGAAATTGAAATGTGAGAAGTGTTCCTTCCTCCAAACTGAAGTACTGTTTCTTGGACACATTGTCTCTGGACAGGGGGTGAAAACTGACCCTTCTAAAGTAGATGCTGTTAAGAACTGGCCCAGACCTGCTTCCAAGAAACAGGTAAGCAGTTTTATTGGGCTATGCTCCTATTACCCCAGATTTGTGAAGGGCTTTGCAGATATTGCAAGACCACTGCATCAGATAACTGAAAACCGCTTTAAATGGATGGAAGAACATGAAGTGGCATTTAGGAAGCTAAAGAAAGCTCTCAATACAACACCTGTTTTGTCTTATCCTAGACCAGATGGACAATTTTGGATACAGATGCAAGTGATCTCGCCATTGGTTCTGTTCTTTCCCAATTGCAAGATGGTCAAGAGAAGGTAATAGCCTACATGAGTAAAGCCCTCTCCAGAGAAGAAAGAAACTACTGTGTGACCAGAAAAGAACTACTGGCAGTTGTAAAAGCAGCAAAACACTTCCGCTATTATGTGTATGGAACACCGGTCATGGTATGTACAGATAACTCTGCAGTCACCTGGATTTACAAGCTGAGAGACCCAGAAGGACAAATGGCTAGGTGGTTACAGATTATTAGACAGTATGATCTCCAGATAACCCACAGAGCAGGAAAGCAGCATGGAAATGCTGATCCAGAATACCATGCAAGTAATGTGGAAGGGAGAAAGAATTTATGGAGATCTCTTATGAGGAAATTCATTATGATGTTAGGTCATTACTCGACAAGTTCAAACATGCCAGTTGGAAAAGCTCAAAGAGAATCAGGGCTGGTTGTCTGGCTGGGAACCTAGTGAATTCAGAACAGCACAGCTAGCTGATGAAGATATTGGACCCATATTTACTTTAAAGGAAGGTAACCAACAAAGTCCTGTTTGGAGTGATGTTTCACATCTAGGTAAAAGATCAAGGATCTTGTGGCAACAGTGGGATCGTCTTACTGTTTGCAGTGGAATGCTTTACTGATATTGGCAAAATGAAGATAGATCCAGATGCCTCCAGCTGGTGGTGCCAAAGGTTAAAAAGAAGGAACTCCTGTGGCAATGCCATGATTCAAGGACAGCTGCACACTTAGGTGTTGAGAGGACAACCAACAAAGTCACACAGCACTACTACTGGCCATATTATCAGGAAGATGTCCAAGACTACTGCAGCAATTGTGACAGGTGTGCTGCTAGGAAGCCGCTTTTGAGGAAACAGAAGGCACCTCATCGTCAGTATTTAGTGGGAGGACCTATGGAAAGGATGGCAGTAGCAAGAGCCTTTGTAGAAGAAATCATTTGTAGAGTAGCTTCTGGGAATAGCAAAGACCAGGACTACTGGTCTACATCCAGAGAGTGATGGAACGGTAGACAGATATATGAGAACTTTAAAAACAATGCTAACAATATATGCTGAACAAGACCAAAGAACATGGGATGAACACCTTCCTTACGTCATGATGGTAGATTGCACTTCCTTTTCACATAGTCACAGGCATGAGCATGGATGATGGGTGTAGTACACACAAAGGGGACGTTGATGCCTGGGTCCAGAACTTGAAAGAGAAATTGCACACTGCACATTCTAATGCTAGACATCACCTGAAGAGAAGTGCTGAGTACCAACGCAAACAATATGATCACAGAGCAGACAAAGTGGGTTTAGAAGAGGGTCAGATGGTTTGGCTTGATGACCATTCCAGGAAAATTGGTACATATCCAGGCCTAACTTCTCCAAGGAAAGGCCCTTTTGTTGTGGTAGGGAAGATAGATGATCTTGTGTATGAGATCAAGAAAAGCCCAGGGTCTAGGTCCAAGGTAGTGTACTTAAACCATCTCTATCCATATGAGGGTCTCCAGAAACCAAGAGGGTTCCCAAGGAACTGGGAGAGATGGCCATCTGGGGTGCAGGAATCATAGAATTTCCTTTGTTAAGCTGGGTTTTGGAAGGGCCCTCCTTGACGCAGCTAAGACTTGGGTGAGATGAATGGGTTACACCACCTACATCAAGGATAGGGAAGGTTAAATGAATTCATAAGGAGTGTCTACGATGCTGCACAGGTCGGTAGAGATGACTGGGAGGAACGGACATTGCTCAGTGGTAGGGACGGGACTGGTTTGAGCCAGGTTCATGAAAATGTCAGTGGGGTAGCTGGCATTTTTCTGCTCAGAGAGAGACTTCTAAGCAGGATTTAACCACAGCATGAAATGCTTTGAGGGGAGACCCTAAAAGCTGGCAGAACAGAGTTCCGGAGCCATCTGTGGTGTGTTTATCTTAAGCTGGGATGTTCAGATTCTTAGTTGAGAAGAATCTGGAAAATTGGTGCGCGCATCTGTTTTATGATCTAAGATGATCATGTTCACGATCACAGAGGTTGATCGTGGGTTGGTTGATATACCAACATTTATGAACAAGTCACTACTTATGGAGCCAAAGATGACCCACCCCTGTCCTGTGTGAGATGGATGATTGAGTCTGGTCTTCTATGAACAAATTCCAACTTGTCAAAGACATACATAATTAATTTTTTTTGTTTCTTTTTCTTCATGAACTGGTAGCGCAGCATGGAGGTGTGGGAGTAGCTTGAGAGTGGTCTGGCATGTGCAGTGAGCATCTGATTGAACATCAGACTTATGGATGTTGCTTGTGTCATTTCAGAGAGGACATGGAGTCAGCCACCATTCTGGAGGATGCAGCCAAAGCCTCCGGCATACTTCCGGTACTGGGTGAGAAGGCAGGCAAGAAGATGCCTAAGAAGAAAAGTAAGAAAAGCAGACATGAGGAGGAGTCGCCGACCTGTTCCATATGTGGCATGATGTTTGTGGGACAGGCCAGTCGAGGGATGCTGAAGCAGCACAGGGTAATGGAACATGGCAGCCTGAGGGTCTACTGCCCATGGTGCACCAAAATCAATGACTTTTCCTGCCCTAGTAATCTGCAAAAACACGTGAAACTGGTGCACCCATCTACTGACACAGATTTGCTATTGCAGGAAGTGGTGGGGGTTTTTGCCCTTCACCCAGAGAAATGGGATGGGCCAGAGACAAACATGGATCATGACATGTTTGGAGAGGCATTCATCCTGGCTGAGGAATGGCATGGCTGGCAGAAGAAAATTTGTTTTCCACCAGCTGCAGCACCTGAGGTCTCTTTGGTGAGAGAGTCTGGAAGAGCAACCAAGCCTGCAGAGGTTACTTCTGTGAATACATCATCTGTGGCGACGAAGTCCTCCACAGTGACTTTTGAGTGCCCAGAGGCGGACAGGTTGGAGCCTTCAACATCCATACAGATGGAGTCCATGGAAGCTGGTGAAACAGTACTCCCCAAGAAGCCTTCCCAGACAGTGCCTTCTGAGGCAAGCGAGTCCCCCAGACCAGAGTCTACAAAGACAGTAGCAGAGCCCATGGAAGCCAGTGAGGCAGAGCCCTCCTAGGTGGAGCCTTCCAAGGAGCCTTCCCAAGTAGAGCCTTCCAAGGAGCCTTCCCAGGTAGAGCCTTCCAAGGAGCCTTCTGAAACAAGTGCGTCCCCTGGGGTGAAGCAAATAGGTTCAAAGATAGAGTCACCAGAAATGGAGTCCCTGGTTGCTGTTGAGGCAGAGCCTTCCAAAGACCCTCCCAGATGGAGCCTTCTGAAACAAGTGCTTCCCCTAGGATGAGGCAAGCAAAATCCAGAAACAGAATCATCAGAAATGGATTCCCTGGTTGCTGGTAAAACAGTGCCCTCTGAGGAGCCTTCCAAGGATACCTCTAAGGAGCTGTGCAAAGAGCCTTCCCGGGTGGAGCCTTCAAAAGCCACAGACAAAAAGGACAACAAAGTACCTGAGGATGAGCACAGCAGGGCTACACAGCAGAAGAGTAAGAGGAAGAAACCAACCATGCAAGTTAAACTTCGTAGAGTTTCATTGGCAGCTGCAAAGGTGTCCTCTAAGGTGAAGGGAAAGAGTGAAAGCTCCAGAGTGGTGGGTCCTTCAGAGGATAGAACCCCAAGGTAGGAAGCTCCCAAAGCCAACATAACAGCTGAGCCTGGAAAGGGGGAGAAGGGTTCAGCTGGATGTCCTGACAGTCATCATAGATGAGTCTGATGACCTGGATGCAGACCTGGACAAAGGGCAGACTTCGCCCAAAGGCTTGAAGACAAAAGACAGAGCCAGGAACTTACAGAAGGAGACAATCAAGACAGAGACTCACAAAAAGGAGGTTCACACCTCAGCAGCTGCCAAAGACAGGAGTAGAGAAAGAGAGAAGAAGGTGAAGAAGAGAATAAAAGTATTCAAGCAGGGAGCAAAGTGGGTTAATGTTTGGGCCATGTCAGGGGTGGGTTGGTTTTTAACCTGGGAAGTTGAGACCAGAGCGGGGAGTACTGGATCCGTGCACATGCAGAAGTCCACCATGAGTTAACACATAGATTCCTATTAAGGCAAAGGGACAAAGTAGGAAAAAATAACTGACTGCCTCTACTCCGGTGGGAATGTCTAAGGAAACAGGAGGCTGACCTTATGAAGGTGTCTTTGGCACAGGCATTTAACATCCAGCCAGACAGTGCCCTGCAAGAAATCCCTAGAGGAAATTGGTTAATCGCTCAAAGCCAAAGGTACCAGAGGCTGAGACAGCAGATGGGCAGCCATTATTTGACACACCAAAAAGAGCATCCCCTTTGTTGGCAGATGCAGCACCATCTGCCCCTAATGAAGTCCAGTCCCAAGGTCCAGTAGTACAGGAGGCTAGGATCCCTGGCGATGTGAGAAGGGTGGTTCTGGATCAGCCTACGCCAACTACATACCAAGAAAAAAAGCGAAGGGCCTTGTCAGCGGAATCGACCCCCAGGCCCATTCCGCCTCCAAAGAAGCACTGTCAAGCAGAGCAGCATCGCAGTCCTAGTTTCCAGAAGAATCCTGTCATTCATGTTAGGGAACAAGATGGGTGGAAGCTCAGGACACAAGCCGTCAGTTTGGGCATTACATCAAGAAAGATTCTGAGGGATGGTGCCTGGCCCGAGGTCCCTCCTGGCCGACGTGATTGGTCGGAAACTTCTGGAATAACACTGCCAGGACCTCCCAGTTTTCACTGGCCACCACCGAACTGGCAAGATTTAACACCAGACAACCATTTATGGGTTTGTGAGGTAGCAACGACCTGGTGCTACATGTTGGCACATCCAGACGGGCACTTCCAAGTGGCGGACAGAACGCAGTGCCTGGACCGATATAACTTTCTGGCTCTTCCAGGAACATTCAACAGGGAAGCAGCATCCACAGGGGAAGAGGTAGCAGCAGAGGCCCGCAGACACAACCACCTGTCTGCTCTCCAGGACCCAGCCACCCTCTCAAGACAGTCCACTATCCCTATCCTTCAGCAACGATGGGTGAGCCACAGCAAGGAGGACTGCTGGTAGGACGTGTAATTGCCAGTAGCACTCCATGCCCTTGCTCAGGATGACTTGTATTTGCAACTATTTGTGTAAGCTATTGCCACGTGCAATCCATGCCTGGCTCAGGATGACTTGTATTTGTAACTATTTGTGTTAGCTATTGCCAGTAGCACTCCATGCCCTGGTTCAGAATGACTTGTATTTGTAACTATTTGTGTAAGCTACTGCCAGCAGCACTCCACGCCCTGGCTCAGGATGACTCATATTTGTAACTATTTGTGTAAGCTATTGCCACGAGCACTCCATGCCTGGCTCAGGGTGACTTGTATTTGTATCTATTAGTGTAAGCTATTGCCAGTAGCACTCCATGCCCTGGCTCAGAATAACTTGTATTTGTAACTATTTGTGTAAACGACTGCCAGCAGCACTCCATGCCCTGGCTTTGAAGATAAATTAGTATTCTACTTTTTGCAGTTGTTCAATCTATTTATTATCAAATGTTCAGAGTACAGGTACATGTACGTCAGTTCAAAAAGGTTGATGGAAAGGAAAAAGTCATGATGTAACTTTTCATTACTTTGTAAATAAGAAGTTTTCATGTATGAAAGACGTATGTAATATCTTCATGAAACATTGAAGATTCATGACTAAATGCAGGAGCATTTAAATTAAAGGAGGGGGTAATGTACCAGTAAAACTGTTACATAGCTTTTTTTTTTTTGATTGCATGCTCCCTTGTACTTGAAATTGACGTGTGTATTGATTGTAAAGTCGTGCTGGTAAATCATCAGAGAAAGCCATACTTAGAGTAGGACACGTAATGTCCGCCGCTGATCTGTCAAAGTTTTACAGGTCATTTGATTTCTTGACACCTGTTATTGTTAGTAACTTGCCTGTATCACTGTGGTTCTTGTTTGTCAAGATTCTGTTCTGTTATCTCATTTGGAAAACTGATTTGTGCCGCAAAATCGGCTGCTATAACGCCATCTTGTTTGTTGACGTTTTTGCGTAACTTTACGAAAATGGTCTATTTAGGTTTCTCAGAAAGTTGGTTATTCAGGCCTTGCAAAGTTGTTTTTTCACATGAAATGTCATCAAAAAGTATCTGCTAGGGTAAAGACTTGAACAAACTTTACTGTTGTGAAGTTTCAAGGTATATGGTTTTGTAGTTTTAAGGATTAAGGTGAAGAAATGATTTATCACGTCACGGAACACAGAACAGTGTTTTTGGGCCCGGAGAGGCTGTATAAGGCGACCAGGAGCTGTGTTTGGCATTCTGGCTCCAACAAGCCACTTGCTTTAGATGGCATGCATCCTCCTCCTTTTGCTTCGGAATGCATTCCATAACTCATTTGAACAGCAAATTTCATATTCTTAAGATGTTAAAACAACATTTTTACTTAACTTAAAACTTTGCAATTGGGAACCCTTCCGTGTACCCTTGTTGTCACTTGTTGCCGGCTGTAACTGTGTTCCGTGACTGATTTTCCAACACATGATGAGTCTACATAGGCCTACAGGCTAGGAATACTAGGTATTAGTTTCAATTAATGATGAACGGCACAACTGAGGATGGTTGACAACCCTGTGAATGAGCGAATAAACGAAGATTCAAATGTTTTCTCAACTTTACATCACTGGCTTCATCATCAATTGACAGTATCCCGGGACTGTTCCCGTGGCCCTTGCTTCTGGCTACGCAGAACAGTCCCTTGATTATTTTAACGGAATTATTTTCTTTTCTATTTGATTGATATTCCATGATGACCGACTAGCTCCATATTTCCCTATGAACAATGGGTAACCAAAAATCTGGTTGATGTGGAATTCTATTGCGACCCCACGGCAGCGTTCTGTGATTCTTGCCTGGCCTGGGCCTATGGAAGCATTCCGCTTGCCCTGAAGACGGTCCCACAGAAGCGTTCCCAATGACAGCAATATCTACATATACCAGTAAACTAAATGAGATGACTTGCAAGCCAACATCAGCAGATTTATTCATCAATAATTTACATTAAGGAAAAAGTACAACTTGATAAGACCACACTATCTACACTACCACTTCAACTTGTTTTAATGTTGAATGTCTGCGTATTCGTTGTGAATACTTGGTCGCATACTTGATGAACCTGATTTAATGTGGGCAAATGGGAAAGAAAGTGGTGTGATTGACCAGTTCATGATGAGAATTTAATAATCTTTGGCTACGTGTGCATGATCCTTGATTTTTATGTCTCCAGATATGATAAGCCCTGGCCTGAATAGATAACCCGAGAATCACTGAGAATGGCTTCCCTGGTAAATCCATGATTGATGATTTAATTCCGCTCTTAAATCATATTACAGAGTTGGTGGTTATAATATACTTGTTCCATTCTAAACTGCAATATCTGTAATCCTCTAGGGCTTTGATTCTTAGACAACCTCCGAAAGTATCTTTCATTACATGAATTACTATTTCTAATCCCATTGTAGATATTAAATAAATTGTAGCTTTCTGAGTGAAACACTTTTTATCTACTTAACACCTACTCTTACATTTGTGACTATGCTTCCTTTGTAGTATATTTAGGTGGTTCCCATGATAGCAGCTGTTAAGGCTTTAATGAAGGTTTCCTGACCACTCTTCTATGTATATAATGTTACATTGAATATTTTCGGTCAAATCAAGGAGTCCTGAGTCTAATATACATGAATTTGTCCGGGTCAGGAAGCAGCGAGTCTTTATCTTCTGTTCCAAATAATATGCTATGCTGTCGGGGTTACATAATGCCGTCAACATGCGGCGGACCAGTAAACTTACCATAATTAGCTTTCTTAATTTCCCGCCAAAATTGCCCCTGAACTCATTCAACCATGCAAAAAATTTGGTTAAAAAACACATTCAAAGAATATTTTAAGCAAACAAAGATTTTAAGTCTAAAAATATTCCAAAAGCACAATTTTCTGTCACTGCTGACGAAAATAATCCTTTCATTTTTTGTGTGTTTTTTCCCCGTGCTTTCTGATAGCAACATTCATATTAGGAATCAATATAAAGATATTTCATTTTTTTAAGATGATATGCTTACACTTGGAATACTAGGAGGTACTATGAATTTTTCTGTCCGGTATTGCTACTGTAAGATGACACTTGTCCCAAGCAACCAATAACAAGAGTTGTACCTTTGCCACGGGATCCACATTTGTCACAATAATTATGCTCGCCAGAGGTTTCATTCGAATAGATTCTTCCGCCATTGACATATACATTGCCTACCTATAAATTACGACATTGATTATTTCCAAGTTGCGCCTGTTGAGATGAATGACACGAGTTCATGAGCAAAACAGCAATTAAAGTTAAGGAGACAGTACAGAATATTCGGCAATATTATCTTTCTATTTGCTTAATATTCAAACATTATTGTGTTTGCCTGGATACACTCTTGGGGTACATTTGTTTTTACAGTGGTTACCCTAGTGTAATAGAAAACTAGTTTTTATTTAACCTGACCAACAAATTAATGACATTTTTGCGCAGCGTGAAAATGACACCGACCTGTAGCAGCTTGAAATGTTACAAGCTGGGAAAGCAATGAAGAGAAATGAAACTTGCGCACCACTCAGTCTGCAGGCACCATCAACCATGTTTATTTAATCAACTGATGTTTTTATCTCTTCTATGGAAACATTTGAATCCGAATTTCAGTATTGCCATTTACCGGTCTTGAGCAAATGTGCCTGTCGCAGCATCTATTCTCACCAAACCCTTCACCTGTCACATTTCGGTCTTTTACTCCCGAAAATTCTGTCATTAACATATAAGTTGTGACATATAAGATAATCCCTTTTAACTAATATAATGATTATCGATATAAAAGCAATTTCATCTCTGATGGTAAGCACAGTACATGTGTGGAACTTGATGAAAATCTCAGGATTCTTTTATAACATGGCTATAATGTACATTGACTTACGAGTCTCTAATTTGTCTATATCAGCAGTAACGGATCATAACGAAATGTGAAAGCCTATATTTTTCCTATACCCTGCTAACGATAAAGATTTAATCTAAGTGTTATTCTGTGAAGAACGCAATTCCACCGAGACAAGAGATTTTCAGTTTGCTCTATTCATGTTGGACGTTTGTGAAATATTGGCTACGTCGTTAGGATATGTGTCAACACTCAAAAGAGACGGTAAATTATAGTTATATGCGACAGCAGCTTATGCGTTGTCTGTGTTTTCTTGTCACAAAACGTCCCATCTCAAAATCATCTTCTGCCAACATGTGACGTCAGTGGGCAAAAATGAACGCCTTAGCTTATCTTGAAAAACGTTTATGTTTTAAAATATATCATTGTATGGTGGGCAAGGGTGTCTTCCAGGCGCTCCAGAATCATTCAATAAGGCGGATACTTTTATACCTATAAATATTTCGTCTAGACTGACTTATCGATTGTAAGCATCAGTATATTTATTACAAATACTTCATGGGGAAATTTTCCAGGATCTCTTCGGTTTGGTCCTGATATCAAAGTAAATCACTTATTATCATCATCTGAATTGTCCATAGTCATATTGTCCGTGATCAATGCAGTGTTCTCATCATTCCTGCCTTGATATGCAGGTGGGTCCAGTTGGTCTACTGCTGAAGGACAGAGGATTGGTCCTGGAGACCAGAGTGGTTCAAAGAGCATCCTAACCACTCCACATGTTGCAAAGAATGTCATATTGGTCTGTTTGTCTTCCTAGCCCATAAGAAATTGCAAAGAAGTGCGAACGCTTTACGCACTTCATTTGTTCCTAGCACAATTCTGTGAAAGTGCTATAGGTAGAACTGTTCTTCGTTTCTGCTTAGCGCCCTTTCTGTGCACTTTTGGAAATTATACTTAAAATGAGTGGACTTCTGGGACTTGACAATTTGCAGGAGTGCGCTTCTAATGCACTTTTTAAAGTTTGCTTAAATGACTGAAACGAGCATGCACTTGTGTGCACTTCTATGACATGGACATTTGTCAAGCACAAAATACAGTTGTTGTGAGGGCGCCTGGCTTTGAATGAGAAAAATATCTCGGATTTTTGGCAAATAATGTATAGAATTTTAAAATGTGAATCAAAATGTGCAAATAATAGTTGTTGTTCATGTAAGAAGTAAAAATTTCATTTTGATATGTTAAACTATTTTTTTTTAATCTGAAGGACAGTTAAGACACCAAAAACCTCTGCACGGCGATTTTGAGATTTTATCGGTTTTCACAAGATGAATGTCTTTTCTATTAGTTGTCAAAATTCCAAGCTTTTAATTATAGCAGAAATATGAGAAAAACGCCAAAAACCTCACAGACGTGTGGCCAACCGACCATCCATGTCTCATTCTTTTGGTTTTGAGCCACCAAACGGACCAATGGCACCCGTCAATCATACTTAACAGCCAGTCACGTGGCTGCAGGTAGCAATGGTCCTTCACACCAAAGACAGGCGGGGAAAACTGGCACCTTAATCAGCAATACCCAGGTACAAAATAATATTTTGTCGAAACCCAGGGATCAGACAATAAAAGTGCAAATAACACATCGAAATAAGCATAAATGTGAACAGAAGAGAAAACACACAAAATAGCGTTTCAAACCCAAGGTTGGAAAGAGAAATGAAACTCATTGAGAACATAACTACAAAATCATCACAAGCCAACTAAGTAAAGTGTACAGACAAGTCTAACAAGCTAACTACATAAAGCATACAGATAGGAGTAAATAAAATAAAATACTGTCCCTAATAATGGGAGGAAGAGGTAGGTAGCGGAAGAAAAAACCAGCCATCCGTGCACTGACTACGAGTGGCCGTAGGCCGCCCCACCGAAGCAAGGCACCACAACTTTTGTTGCCAGGCTTGAGGTCATGGGGCCCGAAGGGCCGCCTCCATGACGTCACACTTTGAAACCAGACTCTCGCTGTTGCCGTTTGACAGATCTCTGAATAATGTTTTTCGTACTTCAAAGGCTCTTTTATTCATGTAATTGGCCAAAAATTGATTGACAACCTCCCCAAATGTTAAGGGACGATGTTTACTACGTTTTGTACAAATATCAGCTCAACTTGAGCAAATGGTATTGTTTCAGAGGCAAATGATCAACATCAAAGGCCTTTGAAGCTTGTTTCCTCAGAAAGGATAATAGGACGAGAACCCTATCTAAGAATGGTTATCCAAGAAAACGGCAGGTGAAATTTAATTCGGTTAACGGTTTCCCATTCTGTAATATCTGAACTGCAAAAAAAAGTTTCAGCGATTGTCTAAATTTTGCTTCGTTCTTTTTCTATGAAATGGAGAAAATGAGCATCCCGAAAATCAATGGGAAAATTGAAACGTCAAACTTTGAGGATGGATACCAGAAAAACTAAACCAAACATAAACAATCGCAGGATTGTTTTTTGTTGCCAATATGTCAGGATTAAGATGCAAGTGTAATTATGATTTTATCACAAATAATTAGTGACTTATATCGACATTTATGGGGTGGATGCTTTGCGGTCAACTTTCAATTGTTTATTCAACAATTAACATCACAGACACCCAAATACGGGACATATAAATTCTTTGGAGTATGAAGAGTACATACATATATGATATGTTATCCTAACGCAAATACATTTTTAACTAGGTTTGACCAAAGTGGGATTTATTTTTGGTGCCTTAACTGTTCTTAACCTTTGATTATAGTATCAGTATAGCACTATAGTTATGTACATTTTAGTTCCCTAAGACATTATACGAGTACCACAGTGAACATCATTCTTCCATATAAAATGGGATATGCTGCATGCATGTAAATTCCCACTGCCAAAGCACGCATTCTACCCCTGGCAATCACGGGGGATGTGCAGGTCACATCACTGTCACAGACGCGACCATATGCTAATTTATCACAATATTGGGGGGGGGGGTAACTTTGCAATCGCCAAACTGGTATTCATCTAGTTTTTCCCAAGTCACATATGAAAAAAAAATCCGTCTACAATTAATAAATATTGTTTGTTTCCAAAATATTGGTGATATCCTGTTATCCACATAGGTACCAACCTGTATCTCACCATTGGAGACTAAACCATTGCGGTGGGAATGAAATATGCATTTGTAGCATTGTAATACATCTTTCATGTTTATTCCATAAAACATGGGGAATATTGAATTAAGCAACAAGCTGTAGCGTCTCTATTAAATACATAATGTTATCTCTCGACCACCATTGGCCAAGACCACTTTATCTGGGTAGAACGCCAAAGAAATCGAGTTAGGTGCACTCTCTTCCGATAAGAAAAAAAAAATCTGACGGTTCTGTGGCACCACCTCTCGGTTCCTTTGGAACTGGTGTTGACTCCAATGTGCAAGCACCCCATATCATCCTGTCTCCTTTGGGGTGTTATTACTGTCTGGCTTGCTATAGTTGGGAGCTACCTGAACTTTGTTCTTCATATACATTCCCCTTAGCAGAAATCTGTTCTTATCCACCATGGACTCTCTGGAGTCCTAGATAGCTGATTTCTGATCTGTGGATACTGCTGAGATAATTGAGAGTAGAGCTGGGCACTGGCCTGAAACCTAAGTTTTCAGATGGTGTCCCACATTCAGATCAGCCCATTCTTTCCCTAGATGGCGTTTTGGTTAAATTGCAGACAGAGGGATGACAGCATGTTGTGGGTGTGCAACACAGACCACTTCTCTTCACCTTTGTTGGGTAAATGGCAGAAGTGGGACTCATATAGGCACTAAATGGCAGCCTGGGATCATGGTCATTGCTTTGTTTGTCACTAATAGCTTGCCACATGCGTTTTCTCAATACATGTAGGTTTTGTGTTAGGTTTTGAGACGACACTTGTCTTTTCCCCCTACAACACCACTGGAAATGCAAAGCAAACCCAAATGACTCAAGCACATGCGCAAGTGGTCCTGACGCCTCACCCCAACCGCCACTGGGGGAATTGAGAGTGGGACCATCATAGTCGCAGATCGGGTAGCAAGAGATAACTTCATAGGGATCTTGAGCATTCAGCACCATCTAAGTGATGACTAGGCTCCTTGCTCACTGATCCGTGACTCTTGTCAGTTTTGGAGTAATGGCCTGGACCAAGCAGATGCTATGGACATATTCTATCAACTATTTTCTAAAATATATGTTCTTCAGACACGCAGCTTCAAAGAAGTTGGCCAAGCTGAGACTGAAGCTATCGAGATCTTGGCCGTTCTGGTCTGAGTGCTTGGAGGTTGTCATGTAAACTGGTGCATCCAAAATAGAAGTCTATGGGTTCCCATCTGAGTATTCTGGAACATCAGCAATTGCAAGCATTTGGATCCAAGTGCTCACAACGTAAGTCCGAGAGGACCAAAAAAACACTGGTGCAGGAACAAATTTCCCAAGCTCCTGGTTCCCAGAGGTTGGATCTTAATTCCAGGCGCTTGGTGCTCCACCACTTCCAGGACCTAGTGGTGCAGAGGCATGTCCCAGGACATCAAAAATGTCCTGGTCAATTAACTCTTGAGAAAAGAGCCAGCTGGTAGGAAGCGAGTGTTGCTCCACCCACAGGTCATTCAGACCATGTGGGCAAGATGGGGAACTTCAAATGTGGATTTGTCCGCAACTTGTGAGAATGCAAATCTGTCAGTTTATGTCTCCCCTGTCCCGGGTCCCATGCCTTATCAGTGGATGCTCTAGCCATGGACTGGAGCAACCTTTTGGCATATGTGTTTCCACCTGCACAGATCCTTCCAAGGGTACTGCACAGAGTCCTATGAATGCATTTTGAATCATGGACTTACCCTGAAAGCCCCAGATGGATTGCTTTATAGACCTTTTGGAATTAAGCATCCAGTCTCTGCTACCTTTACCAGCATGGCAAAAAGTTCCAGTGCAGCTGCTGATGGATGTGTTCCACAGGAACCCTCAAGTGAGTAACTTCCACGCTTGGTGCTTGTCTCACATCACATCCGAGATGGAGTTTTCTCAGAATCAGTCAGAGATGAAAATTGCAGAGACAGGCTTCAATCTTCTTCTGCAACTGGTTACTCAGCTTACTGGAATGTGTTTTCTGACCGGTGTGCCTGTAAATGATTCCATCTTTGGTGTCTGTGCATTGCAAACATTGCTGATTACCTGCTTTATCAGTAGGAAGTCTTTGGCAAGAGTTCAAGAACAGTGGAGGGTTTCTGATTAGCCATCTCCTCAAGCCTTAAGAGCATCCTCGATGTTCACATTTGAAGCAACCCTTATCTATCAACACCCATCATGTCCTTCTACACCTACAGACCAGCCGCAAGGAAGGTCCTTCTATGGTGGGACCTTCCACTGGGTTTAGTCATGTTGAAGAAGTGGTCCTTTGAGTAAAGTTGAGGACCACCAACATGCTCTGGCATTAAAGGGTTATACCCTCTGTGCTATGGATACTGGTTTTCACCCAGAGGATAAAGCGTTGTGTGCCATGAGAGCCCTTGGCTGATTCCTTTCACACATTGTTGGCCACAGGGACAGAAGTCTGCCTTCTTCCTTCCCCTCAGTAACCCTTGTAAGTAGCAAGTTTAAAGAAACATGATTTCTTTGTGGATTAAGCAGACAATCCTTCAGGCCTATAAGAACATGCTGAAGGAGCCTGTTGCCATGCAGCATGTCTCAGCCAGAGCTCACAAGGAATGAGCCTGAAATGCCTCTTTTTATGGCTGCAGAACATCACCTGTTGTCAACATTTTGTGGGCCTTCTGATGGCAATTGTCTATAACTTTCACAGAGCACTACTTGCATGACATGAGAGTGCTAGAGGAGGGTCTGTATGTCTTTGCAGGCATCACAGGTGCTTTACTTAGGTTCTGATACTCTTCCATAAGGCTTCCTGCATCCCAGCAGAGTAGCCCCAGTGATAAAACTTTAGCACTATAGTGCTTAGTTGACGTAATTGACCTAATAATGCAGTTTGTCCTTCCATCCTGGCCTGCTGTCGATTGACCCAGGAGACCACTGCCTTAAGGAACCATATATTCCCCCATGCTCACATGTTTCCCAACTAGATCCTGTTAGATCTCCAGGTCCAATAGAGCTGAGACAGACCATGTCTACCCAAGAGGTGGCTAGCTATTATGTTGGTGGGCGAGTTCTTTGGTGTTCTGTGTGGCCCCATAAAGGTCAGTAAGGAGTGCTTCTGGCTTCAGCTGGATTCTGCTGGTGGTGGCCTAAAGTCCAGGTACCTCTGAGGTTTTTCTTTCAGACAGGCCTCTTCAGTCAGACGAAAGGTTTCCCCCGAGCTGCTGGTCCTGGTGATTATATGTGGTTGGTATGCCAGTAATGTTACACCCTGCCTTGGCATCTGTATATCGGCAAATGGTGGTTGAGGGAAAATGTTAGGTAAATAAAATGTGGAATTTTAAGTAATATTGCTATTAGTAAGTATACTTACCTCACTGTCAACAGAGAAGCCCACCCAACCACACTACTGCCTTTTGCCACTGAAGTCTGTGGACAACTGTCCAAAAGGGGAAGGATAATACAAGAAGCATACACACTTAAAGTCTCCACCAATTCCAAAGGAACCAAGAGATGATGCCATGGGACAGTTAGGTTTTCAGAAATCAAGACAGTGAGTGAACTCAACTCGGGATTCTTGGGCACTCGACCCACACACAGAAGTCTTGGCAATTGATGGTCGAGGTGGTCTAATACCGAAAATACTAAAAAATCACTTATTTCTTGTTTTCCATATCATGCACAGCTTATTTGATTACGAGTTTTTCCATGTGAACTACATTCAATATATGGATAGAAAGTGTAGTATACTTCTCTTTAGTTCCAGCTTTGAACAGGAAATATTTACATATTTGCACGCACACTTCCAGTGCACTTCCCTACAAGACATGTAGCCTACAACTTGCACTCAATAGAAGTGTGTGTACTTAAGTGAACCTTTCCCTGCACTTCTAGGGGAGGTGCAATTGCATTTTTCTGCACTTCCTGATGGCCTGGGTTTCTAGGCCACAGACTACAGTTATAAATCCTTCTATTTTTCATATTAGCATTTTTCAGTCTAAAAAAATCAGCATTTAGGTATTTTAAAATTCCGTGAACGGCATTTAACAGATAAAAATGTCAGAAAAATATGGACGGATTTTTGTCATACAATTCCCAGCTCGTTAATTTGTGATAATTGAAATACGAAACAACACCTGGATGTCAGCTTTATACAGGTGTATGAACTGTGCTCTTGCCAGGGTCACATCATTGTCCTTCCCCACCATAAAGTTCCCAGCTCGCCGGGAAGACAGTGCACCTATATGACCACCAATGAAGCAACTCTGCAATGCAGAAAACCTGACTTAGCTAACTTTATTTAAACAGAAGCTACAGCATGCTGAAAACACAGTATTTTCACAATTACGGACTATCTCCGTTGGGATGCGCAACCAGCCAATCACAACTGTAGTCTGTAACCTAATGGGCTTATCAATATTTTTAAAACTTGTTTAACTGAAGCCACAACTTGTTTCCTGCAAAAGATTTGCATTAACTTTACCAAACTTCAATATTAAAGAAAATATCAACTTTTTTCCAAGCAACCTTTAAATCTGAAAAATCAGTTTTTATGACACATAAAATAATTAATTAAAATTTTGAGGAAAATTATATAATTGCATCCAATCAAATCTTTTCTGTCCAATATGAATACGATGCACAATCGGCTATGATGCAAACCCATAATCACTTGCCTGCATGTCCTGCCCTTAAAATGAGAGATCAAATTACAATGCCCCACCCCTTAATTTTAACCCCAAATTTGAATATATTGCTAAACTTTTATGAATTTTTAGGTGAAATTAGTGATTTTTTTACTATTTGTGGATAGATTCGTAACATTTGTCTACAAAAAATATGACATCTATCACTGCTGAGGCATTAATGGCGGATGAGGGGAGTATCAGTTACACCAAGTCAGCATCTAATACCAGTCATTATGGCAGTATTTTCCTGATATAATCTGAATTATGGCAGACAATGGAACAATTTCAGTGTTTAAACATTATTAGCCCATCAAAGTGCACAGTTTAAGACCAGTAGGTCACAGATTAGAGTAGCAGTATTCAGCAAATTATGTTTTTTGGTACTAAAATTATGGAATTTTAACGTGCCCTTTGTTTGAACATTAGGAGGGCAGTTGGGTGATCCAGCTTCCACAAACCAATAGTGCTATGCTTTTTTTCTGCAGTAGACTGTATAAGTTGTGGTTTATTGACATGGTTTCTGGTGTATGTGCACACATTAGAAAGAAAATGACAAAAGTTTGTACAGTTACTCCAATATCATAAATGCATATTTGTATTCACAAGTGCTCTGATTTTAAATTTGATAAGCATCCAATTATCAATCCAATTATCAGGCACAAGAGTTTTCAGGCAAGTGTTTAATGGAAGCTAACTTTTTTCCCCTTGTTTCACTTTCTGAAACTCTTATAATTATACGTGGTTGTATGTTGAAGTTCAAATGTTTTGCCCCCTATGTACACTAGCTTGGTAAAAGTTATAAAATCTGCAGTTCATAAGTGCTGTCATCCATATTCATGGATATAAATTGATTCATTTATGTGAAAATAATATGCTCATGAACTCAACAGCTCAACAAAGTCAGCATGCCTGATTTTAAATGATTTACCCCAGCAAATGACACACATACATGACAAGCGTTTGTCTACCAAAAAAAAAGTAATAATAAAAATAAAAGGGGGTGGTTTCGGGGGGGGGGGGGGAGAAACAAAAACAAAACCAAAAAACAAAGAAATTTACATTTTACCTAAGATTTGTACAGCTCTACTGACAGACAATACGCATTTTTTTCTGGTATGCCCAAAATCACTTTGACATGATTTTGTATGAACAGCTCTGCATATGAATGGAGGCTGTAGGCCTACAATGACAATGCCACAAAATTAAAAGTTTAAAACAGAGGGTCACTAAGTTTCATATCAATGGGATTAGCATAATTTATTCATATCATATTAGCATAGATAATTTCTCATACACACATATGATTACCTGTGTGGTACAAGTGAGGTATCGCTAAATTCAAAGAGCTATGGAAGCTATCTATCTACCAAGCAGTCAGCAAAGGAGGCATAGCCTGTGCACTTGTTAAATGTCTTGCATCGAATCCTGTTATTATTTATGCAGTGTGGTTCCACTGAAAGGTGCAACATGTCTATGCACAATGATTTGTGACATAAATGTGATACTTCATGAATTTTTAGAAAATTGAGACTGTTAAACTTCTTTTCTCCTTTCATAAGCTGGCCTGATGTACACAATACCATAGCCTGAACCATTTGCCTTGTGATCTACAGTCCCAGGACCATATCTTGCATGCTCCATCCATGTAAAAGTTGTTAGGATCACTCAAAATTGTCCAGGCAGCTGTCAAAAAGTGCTGACTTCCCATTTTTAACTTGCTTGATGGACGATAATAGAATAACAACATGACCATGTGAGTCCCAATACATACAGAGTTAGCCCTAATAGGCCACAGACTACAGTTATAAATCCTTTTATTTTTCATATTAGCATTTTTCAGTCTAAAAAAATCAGCATTTAGGTATTTTAAAATTCCGTGAACGGCATTTAACAGATAAAAATGTCAGAAAAATATGGACGGATTTTTGTCATACAATTCCCAGCTCGTTAATTTGTGATAATTGAAATACGAAACAACACCTGGATGTCAGCTTTATACAGGTGTATGAACTGTGCTCTTGCCAGGGTCACATCATTGTCCTTCCCCACCATAAAGTTCCCAGCTCGCCGGGAAGACAGTGCACCTATATGACCACCAATGAAGCAACTCTGCAATGCAGCAAACCTGACTTAGCTAACTTTATTTAAACAGAAGCTAAAGCATGCTGAAAACACAGTATTTCCACAATTACGGACTATCTCCGTTGGGATGCGCAACCAGCCAATCACAACTGTAGTCTGTAACCTAATATGTTGTGTAATTGAAAAGTCATGGGTATCTTTCCTTTTTGTCGGTTATGCTCTTTCCACCAGGATGGTTGATTGTGGCTTGGGTGATCAAAATTTGGTTTATGTCTCAAGAAAGGGTTTCAGGCCTAAAGGTAAAGTCAAGTTTATTAAAGCTAGGACATATCAGATTTCAATCCCTCTTTTTCCAGAACGACATTGTGAAGATTGATTTGTCTGATGTTCTACAGGAAACTGATTCAACATCTGCCTGGACTACATTCATAAACTTACTGCTTCCTATTTGTGAAATTCATGTTTGCCATATTAACATAAAATCCGTGACTATGAACAACCCCGGGTTACAACTGAATTGTGTTCTATCTGAAGTTAAAGAAATGCAAACCAAACTATTTTAGCAATGTGGCTCTCAAAAACGAGCCATTGATTTTCTAATATGTTGTAGCTTTAATAAACTTGACTTTACCTTTCAGGTAATGTTACATTTATTAAAGCATGGACATATCGGAACTTCAATGCCTCCTTTTTGAGAGCCACATTGCTTAAATTGATTGGTCTGATGTTCTACAGGAAACTGACTCTCCATCTTGCTGGAATACCTTCATAAACTTACTGCTTCCTATTTGTGAATTTCGTGTTCCCCATATTAACAAATTCCGTGAGTATGAACAACCCTGGGATACAGCTGAGTTGTGTTCTATCTGAGCCTAAAAAAAAAAAACAACCTTCAGACAAATCAATTTTAGCAATGTGGCTCTCGAAAAAGAGGCATTGAAACTTCAAGATGTCCTACCTTTAATAAACTTGACTTTACCTTTAAGGTAACGTCAAGTTTATTAAAGCTAGGATATATCGGAACTTCAGTCCCTGTGTGGTTTTTTAAGAACTACATTGCTAAATTTGATTGGTCTGATGTTCTACAGGAAACTGATGGTCCATCTGGCTAGAATACCTTTATAAACTTACTGCTTCCTATTTGTGAAATTCATGTTCCCCATATTAACATAAAACCCGTGACTATAAACAACCCCGGGTTACAGCGGAATTATGTTCAATTTGCAATAACAAAGATTACTTCAGATGTGAAGCTGAAAATTCTGACATACCCGCTGACTGAACTAAAACTAAAAAGCCATATAATTTGACCACTAGCTTAGTCAACAAGTTGAAAAATAATTTTGCTGAAATTTCCATTCAGGATAATGCCAATTATCATAAGGAATTATGAAAAATTCTTAGAGAATTTTTTCTTTCCTAAATCTTCGTCTAACCCACCAAGGTTGAAAGTGATGCAAGTCACAGAGTCTGGTACAATTGCAAACATGTTTAACATAAGATAAGACAACTTTCTTTATCCAGGGTAATACCTGATTAGCTTATAGCTAGTTTCCATCATGGCCTTGCAATGACTCCTTTGTCAGCATCAGTGACAGTATGCCAAGTAAAACACCCTTGATGGTGACTGAAAAACAAGTGAAAAAGATCCAGGTCGACTTAGACTTTAATCCAGTTACTCCTGACTGCAACCACTCGCTCTATTTTTTTTTAAATTGCCTAAAGACAAAGCCACTGGTCTTGATTCACTTACATCCCGACCTACAAAGGCGTTTTACTAAAATTTCTCTGGACTATTAACTTTTATCTTTGGCATGTCATTAGAGTCTAATGTAGTTGCAGAGGGATGGAAGATGGCTCAGGTCACCTCTTTATTTGAATAGGGTTGTTAAAGGGATATAAACAACTACAAACCCATTTCAGTACACTCATAGTTTTAGAGGTGCAGTTCACGACCAACTATATCAATTGCTTACCAGTCAAAACTTATTAGTTACTCACCAGTCTGGATTTCGCAAACCCTTTTCTACAACTACAGCTCTTCTGAATTGTCCAGATTTTGGTCAGACAGACATAGATAATAGCAAGTATTGTGGAGTAGTAGTCCTCAAAAGAGCATTTGATATCGTCGACCATGATATTCTGCTACAAACATTGGAAGCCTATGGTTTCTATAATGTTGAATTACGGTGGTGCACATCCCATCTCTCTAACAGAAAACAAGTCACCGTAGTTGATGGCTCTCTGTCAGATGAGAGAGCCATCAACTGCAGCATACCCCAAGGTTCCACCCACCGGAAGTAGTCAATATTTGGAATATTTCATTATGTGCTTGCGACACAGTATTGTTTTATTCCTCCAAATTTATTAATGATATTGAGTCTGTTCTAAATAATGAATTGATAAATGTGTCAACATGGTTTAGGGCAAACCAATTAAACCTTAACATCTAAGAAACCAAATTTATGCTACTTGGCTCACCAAATCGGCTATTAAGATATGGCTGTGTCAAAGTTTATATTGGAAACGAACCCATCAAACAAGTACATTTTTCTGAGTTATGTTGAATGTAACACTATCTATTTTAAATCATATTGAATACACTGCAAAAAAATGAATAGTAGAATATCCATGTTGGCCAGATCAAGAAAATATCTGTCGAAGTCTCTTTGACCCGTACCTTATAATTCCCTTACTCTGCCCTTCTCTTGAAAATTAAAACAAAACTCCAAATTCTTCATAATCAAGGCTTACAAATTATTTATAGAGCCACCGCTTTATCCCAATTATTGACCTCCATAACATGTGTAATGTGCTTACTTTTCAACAGCGACGGGACTTTTACTTATATGTCTGTATGTATAAAGCAAATAACAGTTTACTCCCAGATTATTTTTCCTCCATGTTATAACGGGGCGCAAACATCCCACTCTCATAACACAATATTTGTTTCTGAAAAATCATATCTGCGCACAACCCAATAATCTTAACAATGGCAGTAACAGGATATCATATAGAGGAGTCGATAGCTGGAAATCCCATTCAGCTTATATCAGAGCAGCTCTAACTATGCAAAATTTTATCATACTTTTTATGTTATGATGTCGTATTTTATATTATGTTAATTTTATAAGTCAGTCACTCATTTATGTATAGTTTTTATTTATTCTATTTTATGTTACCTCATTCTTGTTCACTATAATTTGTACTCATTTGTCATCCAGGGCCTCATGGAAGATCAGTGTTGCCAACTGAACCAGTAACCCTGGTTGAGAATACAGTCTATCTATCTACATATCGCATCATATTGTCATCATTTTGCACATATGATTTCAAAACAGGTGGCTCTGTGTTGCCTTACCAGCAAGGAGAAGCCTCTGAGACACTCTGCACTGTTTCCTTGTCTGCGACTTTATAGAATCTGCCATGTGTGAGTCAGTGGAGAACAGCAATAGTAACCCTGCTGCAATGTACTAAGGCACTTTCAGACTGATGTCATCAAATGTTGATGGCAGGTCCTGTAGCGCATGAATAAACAAATTGTCACCCTGGATGAAGATGGCAACTCTAAGGACCGTCACTTCTGAAGAATAATAATTGATGACGTAATGTAGCATAGTGGGCTAATTTCGTTTCGTGAAGAAACCAGCAAGTGTGCCGATGTAGTGGTCCACTGGTGCTAGTGACTACCCAAGTAGCCCTGAGAGGCCGGTAGGAACCTCCATCAGTACGTCCTCAGTGTACACCCAATTGGTGACTTTTCGTGAAATCAAATATAGCTGCCTTGCTATACTACTTGATCAATGGCCACTCTGAAGAAGTGCCATTCTCTAAAGATGGTATCTTTATCCAGGATTGTAATGCCCAATGCCTCTACCAATACACTATAACACTTTTCATCAACATTTATCACTGAATTTGGTAGGAATTACTAAGTTTCAAATTTAGCTATATAGTACTTTACATCAGTACAGCTTTAAAATGGAAATATTTTCATCATGGTTAAGTTATAATTTATCCACCTACTCACATGATGGTTTCCGTCCTATATTAATAGCAGTGGCTCTTCATCCCGGGTTTCCAGGGCAAACACAGGGTACAGTTGCAGACTTTGATATTCAGCCTGCAATGTCAATTTGCGACCTAATCAGATAAAACTGGCTTCTACCAGCACGATCCTAGATTGATGACCTTGGTTTTGTTCTGAAAAGAAAGACGCTTTCTTTCTTGTCAGGTTTACAGAAGCATCTCAGCATATCTATCAAATCATGTTCACGAATATTGACTGCTACCTAACAGGATTCAGAAGTCCTGTGGGAATAAGCATCACATTTCAATATGACATCCTTTCTGGTTTTTAATTTGTATCATATTGTTCATAGCGTGTAAAAACATCCTTTTACTGATATAGGCTGCCAGAGACCAGACCTAAACATATGTAAAACATATACACATTATAAAGCCTGCTGATCTGAGAACCACCAAATCCTGCTTAACCTTAAAAAATATCGAACTTTTATGATACTAACATCTATTTGATGACATGTGGGAAGAGGGACAATACATTTTATTTTTGTGTACTATATGTCCAAATGGTGAAGGTTAAGGCCATATGGCCATGCAAATAAATATTATTTTTCACCTCTTCAGAGTAAATTATGTTTACAAGCGTTGTATGGTATCCACTGAAATAATGTGAAATCACCTCTAGTTGACAAATGTGTTTTAAACTTTATCTTTACGTGTATGATTTCTTATGATTCTGAGAAATAGATATTGCTTGAATTTTCTGCTGAGCACTTTCAAATTACAGTTGGTCCTTTAGCATGACATGAGCCCAATGGCGCAATGAAAGGATCACCAAATGAGATTTCAGTATCAGGGAAGATGCCGGCTTAAATGCTGAAGTACTTGCATCAGCCTAGTGTTTTTCATGAACACAGCAAGGATAGTAATGTTAACGCTTTATTGGAAAAAGGAAAGTGTATAGCTTAAATTGAAGCCACATAACCTTTTATGCTGGATCGTCAATGAGTTTTGTATATTTGTATTTATGTAAGTCAAAGAGCTGTCCACTGACTTATGCAGCATTGCATTTCCAACCATTTGTTGTATGTAACTTTGGTGGATGAGATGGGCGGACTGTAATGTTAAAATGGAAACACTGGGGAATGCTTATTAATGAACGCATACTTCGTGGGTCCTCTTTGTTTTTTTTTTGTTTTTTGTTTTTCTTTTTTGCTTTTTTTTTTTTTTTGTTTTTTTTGTTTTTTTTTGTTTTTCTGTTGTTGTTTTTTTTTGTTTGTTTTGTTTTGTCTTGTTTTGTTTTTTGTTTTGTTATTTTTATGCAGGATTGGAGATGATGATTCGTCATCTACTAGCCAGACCTGAAACTGTCTTGTATTTGTTATTGAAAATAAATTAATACAGGCAGTGCTTTCCCAGTGGGAGTCGCTCATTATTAATACTAGGAAAGAGGTACTCAGAGCAGACCAATATTATAAACATATTTATTTTCTCTGGATAGCCTAATAGTACACAAAGACTAATCTGGAGGCTCTCCAGTATATAAAAGGACACACAGGAATATATACAATACACACTGGACGGGAACAGAAGACTAAATCCCCGGCTTGTACAATACAATTAATGGCAGATAATGGAGACTTATAATTAGATCATATACTAAATTAGTAGATAAAACGTCTAGATTCTGATAAAAATGTCTGAACAGCCTCAAAGATGAATACATTATCAGTGTCTGGCAAGTCCTCACTGCCTTTCAAGAGAATATTTAGTAAAATGTCACTAGCGCACTGAACTATTAAAGTCGGATTTACACCTGGAGCGGGTAAGTGACACACAGTGTTCAGTAGACGGACCCTTTGCAAAGTGAACTTGGGCCAGAACAACAGGTAATGTTTCGTATCTTCAGGAGTATGAGAGCATGCACACGTTGAGGCTGGAAGGATATTGACATGATGTAGATGGGCATTTAAAACAGAGAAGTTAGATGTAGCTGCGTGAGGCATATGTTTAGGAAACGACTTCCATGTTTAAAGTATGTAGGCTTTTTGTCAACACTTAAGAGTAATAGATTTAATTTAGATTTAAACTGTGGCAGGGAATTGGTGAGAAGAGCATCAACCGGGAGGTTATTCCATAATTTGATAGCAGACGGGAGAAATGAATCGCCGAAGCGATTGGTGGTGAACCTAATTTGGCGTAATTCAGTATGATTTCTCAAAAGGCGCCCAGTAGTGAATGCAACGTCATGAGGAACGAGGTCATGTAGGTATTGTGGAGTCAACCTATTGTACCTTTTAAAGAAAAGAATAAGTTTAAAGTGTTTCCTCCGATTTGCCAGAGTTTGCCATTCAAGCTCTTCGAGAAGCAAGACACGTGGAGTGTATCTAGTTGCGCCAAGGCTGATCCTAGCTGCCTCATACTGCACAGCTTCTATAGATTGTGACAGGTTTTCAGTGCAATTGTCAAACAGGACACACCCATATCCGAGGATAGGACGAATCATTGTACTATACAACCGTACGAGTGTCTGGCGGGAGAGTTTATATTTGAGTCTGTGTGAAAGAGCAAGCCATTGACTGGCTTTATTACCAATACGTGTTATTTGATGGTGCCATGACAAATGACTTGAGAGTGTAACTCCAAGGTGAGTATGTAGAGTAGCCTCAGGTATCGGTGTGTTTCCAAGAAGAAGGGGAGGATGATCTGGCTTATGTCGTTTAGCTGAGAAGGTCATTGAGATGGATTTATGGCATTAAATGTCATCTGCCAGAGCTTGCCCCAACAATTAATTTGTGCAAGATTATGATTAAGGCTTTCAGCTGTGGCCATTGGTTCGTGGACAATTTCAAGAATACTGGTATCATAGGCGAATAAACAGATGTCACAGGTGATGTTGACAGTGATGTCGTCAATGTAAACGAGGAAAAGTAGGGGACCAAGGATCGAGCCTTGGGGCACTCCAGCCTCTATTTGGAGCCAAGGGGAGGTTTGTCCTCCAATAGTAACTCGTTCAAGTCGGTTTGAGAGATAGCTTTCTATAAATAGTAACACAGGATCTTCAAACCCCAATTGTTTTAATTTAAAAAGTAAACCAGCGTGCCAAACTCTGTCAAAGGCCTTGGATATGTCCAGGAAAACCATACGGGCCTCATGGCTCAACTCAAGGCCACTGTAAATAGTATGACGAATGCTAACAAGCTGATTTATGGTGGAATCGTTTTTCTTCAGGCCAGAGTTTTTAGCAGAAAGTAAATTGTTAGAGGTCATAGAAAACGTTATAAACTAGACGCTCAAGTACTTAAGAGACATTACAGAGGAGTGAAATAGGCCTATAATTTTCCTTTGACTGTTTGTTACTTTTCTTAAAAACGGGGCACACGTTTGGCCTCTTCCAGGGATCTGGAAAATATGAGTTGGATAAGCAGAGATTGATCAGATCAGTGAGAGAACGTGAGATTGAGGGGGCACAGTATTTAAGAAGGGTGTTGCCTATACCTTCAGGACCACAAGCAGAACTGGTTTTCAGAGATTTTAAAATCCTTTCCACGTCATTTACTTGCACTTGAAACATAGACAGGAGGGCCTTAGTTCGGAAGGCAAGGTCGGGCAGGGGCCAAGGATTGTCATCATGCGGAGTCTTACACTGATCAGCAAAATACTTGTTGAAGGTCACTGACTTTTCTATATCGGAAGAAATATTCCTTCCATCGTCAATAAGAGTTAGAATGTTTTGATAAAGTTTGTGATCGAGAATAGATTTGCTAAGGTACCACCACCTTTTAGGGTTTATCTTTCTTGAGTCTAGTTCAGATCGGAGTTTGGTAAAGTAAAAACAAATGGAGCTTTTAATAGCGTTGACTGTAAAATTACGTTTCCGTTTGTATAACTGGAAGAGGCTTTCAATATTTTGAGTAGTCAGGAGCGTGTGAAGCCGAGGCTTTTGTGCCTGGGATTTATATCTGTTCCACGCGCGATTGCGCTACCTTATTAGCCTCTTGATACTAGAGTTAATTGAGGGCTTGTCACCGGGTCGAAAAGTGATACAATAAAAGCTATTTTCAAGCAAGCAGTCTATGAGAATACTGTAATGGCTTCTTCAAGGCAGTGCAACACCAGGTGAGATGGTTCAAATGCACAGCTTGGGAGATTTTAGGGCTCAGAATAACCAATCCGACGTTACAGTAAAACCACCTTCAGTGGTCACCTCTACACAATGGACATTTATGTTTTACTTCAAACCTGTTCTATTTTCACCACCGCTGTTATTGTACATGTACATATTGAACAGCCTCAAAATGGATATTTCTGTACACTCGAGATATATTGTGGTTAACTTAACTCATGTGACGCAAAAGTACACCAAAATTTACAGTAACATGACAATTTGCAGGAACTATGAGAGAATATTTTGCTAACTCATATGACCTATAAATAAGCTAAGCTTTCCTTATGGTGTGTAAACCGTCCCCTGGTTCTTCCGTTCCTCCCTTCATCTGTTTTCTAGTTCCTTCATCCATCTGCAATGTGACATTTTTGAAATTGTCATAAACCACGGGATATTTTTTTCAAACTTGGCAGGTTTGCAACAGTTGTATGGAAATTGTCATGTTACTGTATATTTTGATATACTTTTGCGTTACATGATTTTGATTAATCTTGAAAAATCTCCAGAACAGATTTGTGAATTACTTTGAAATCGTAGAGAAAGACTTGATCTATGATTTATTCAACTAGAGGCAGTGCAATTGTCTAATTTCACATTATTCCTTTTTCTTTCTTGTATACTTTGTCTTCTCCCAAACCACAGACTACGTTCTCATAAAATTTATGGAAAAAGAGCTTAACGTAGCCTCCACCATATTTTTTTCACCATATGGTGCTACTGGCAACGTTTTTTGTAAAAGTTATGTTACGGAATGTAAGAGCATCTATTAGCATAGCCAATGTACGGATGCTAGCGTACAAGGATGTATAGCAGATATTCTACAAAGTCGTTGACCAGACCATCTTTAAATCTAGTCGGGATATACTATGGGTACATCATTACCAAGTATCTTTATTGGGTCCCGTTTCATAAATATTTGACCTTATTGTGTTGTTCTGGAGGATCCTTTCAGGGAAAATCCTTCATTGAGAATTGTTTTGCAAATTGCTTCAAATTCACATAATTGTATTGGTGTGTTTTTTTCCAGAACCACTTCCTAGTAGTCATTACCCTATTTTACAGTCCGAAATCTCAACTCTCCATAAGCTAACCTGCCCCTGTCTAACCTATATACATATGGAAGTACTATTGTCCATCTTGCACACACTCCTCTGTTAAATTTTGACATAGGCTGTATTTGCCCAAGTAAGTTAAAGGGTCTTCAGTGGCTAACTGCTCAGAACCTGTTTCGGACCCTATTACCCGTACATATCTCCCTGAGCAGCGGCTCCTTGTCTAAGCTAAATATTCAGCAAAGACAACTCACATAATAATGAATAAATATGAACGTGACAAATGATGAATAAGCTAAATACGTTACGTTTTGCTTATAAATGCAGAGCATCACTATAAAAGAATACTCGCAAACAAACCTTAACTGCTAAATTTGTATAGTACAGGCTCAGATAAGAACAATTCAGGGTACAGCTTGACCTCAGTTAGTTCTAAGGGTGATGCAGTTTTAGTATTTTGCATTGTTTTTATTGAATTCGGTGTTAACGTAAGACTGCACACTGACCTCTTCTTAAACAACTTACAAATGTAGCTTGATTAATGTGTCAGTCAAAGCTGTTTGAACCAAATGGTCACATGTGTGAACCCGCTTTTCTAACTCTTCAGTGCCGACTGCGACTAAGGCCCGACTACAAAAAATAAACTGATTTGAATTTTGATAAAGGTACCAGATTAATTCTTTCTGTGAAAATACCCTACATTGCAGTATAATTGCCTATAGTTGTATGGTTATAATAGTCCTGGACAACAGCTTTCCTGGGCGCGCTCTGGGTGTATTGTTCGCAAAGCGCGCCCAGGAAAGCTGCCGACTTCATTCAATATGTGGCATTATAAGGATCACCAAGTTGCAAACTTATGCAACGATTATAAGGGATTTGTCCTTTTTGGCATAGTATGCAAAAAGGCAACATTCAATGCTGCTCTGTGCAGTTAGCGTTGAGAATGTAAACCTGCCTGCATGTGATCAAATAATATTAGAGTCTCCAAGCAAGTGTGTAAGTTTAGTACCCGGAAGTGTCTTTGTCCAACAGCGGTGATTACAATCAAGTTAAGCAGCAGATAAGCAGACTTTACCAGCAAATTCTTCATATTGACAAATGCATTCTGAGTTTTGAAAAGGAATCCATCTTGCTCTGCTCTTGGTCTTGTCTTTTAAATCTAGGGGTACCGGTATAATTCTATTTAACAGATCCTCTTCCATCTCTTAACCGTGCACCAACATTTGTCCTATTTTGGGCAGTATAATAATACAAAGAAGTGAGTATCAGGGTGCTAACGGTATCTGTGAAGTTGGAGAATATATATTCTTCCGGTTGGTAATTGCTGGAAAACAACCATAATGACATAAACAGCAGCACATTTCTCTGTGGCACATGGGCATTAGGCAGGCCTATGAAGATAATGATCTCAGCTGTTAACGAACAAAAATTAGATATTAAATTTGCAACTCACATAGAGTATGCTATCATGTAAATCAGAAAGTAAAATGAAAATATTTGGCATTATACTGCATGTAGATTCAGTGGCGTTCTCACAAATACTACTTATGTATATTGGAATGGGAACAACTTTATCTTTCTTTATCTTTTACATGTAGCGTCAGGGATATTCTCACAAATATACCGTACAAAATGTACAGCCCTAAAATACAGGTTTTAAAAGTGAATGACTAGAAATTTAAAAGCTACATCTAAGAACTCATGTAAAGCACTGGGATCGGTGACACATTGGTTTACCGGATAAAAATGCCCCCCCCCCCCCACATGCCGTAAACTGGCTATGAAAATGGAATGATATAAACGTGAAATGCCTACTTATGTCTAAACTGGTTGTGCAAATACTTTAAATAATATTACCGTTTTCGTGGTGAACCTTCCATATTCGTTTCATTCCATGCGTATCGGTAGGGTCTAAAACAAATGGTCTAACAAAGTTTATCTCTTGCACATCAGTTTTCGTAATATTCATAGTTAGGTGGACCTTAATTAATGCCAGATGAACAAGCCGTAAGACATTTTGACGTGTCTTTCGAGTGCATTTTTCATATACACTAGTAGCCAATACTAAATCTTTAAATATGTGAAACCATAGTTTTCACTCACCAACGTACTCAGAGGTAGGTTTTAGACATGTATTTCCAGTGCAGAATTAACACTTTGGCCAAACGGCCAAAAGTGGAACGTTGCGCATGTTCAACTGGTTCCACATAGTCTCTTTCAATAATAGTTTGCATATTAACGGTATATTGGGTTACATGAAAATTACCAATATTTATGCTTATAAGGTGGCCTTCGTGTGATCTTGACTGACAAATGTTGGTCGAAATAAAAAATTCGAGAATGGTCACGTTGTCAGGTATTTTCTGTAAAATATCAAGAAAAAAGAATCTCGAATTTGAAAAAAAAAAATGAGGAAAAAACGTCTTGTACAGCAGAGGAGGCGGCTATCTTGGATTTTGAAAATCCAGAGCGGGGTCTGTTTTTAAACCGATCCATATTCATTGAAATTAAATTAATTTTGATAATTTTTTTTTTCAGAATCATGTGCTCTTGAAGCTGCATTCATGGGTGTGCATATCTGATCATCTTTTTCGAAATTAATCGTGATATTTTGTAAAATGACCTTTTTAGTAGAATTTATGAAAATGGCTTAATGGGTTATACACCTACAATTATTTTTCAAAAATATCTTGAAATTCCGAACTTATCAATAATTGCCATACTTTTGATAGTAGATGAGCACATACTGAGTAGTAAAAGTGTCTCCCGTTATAAGTTATTGATGCATTTTATACTTCAAGGTCCGTTAAAGGTCCAATAAAGGTCAAATTGTAATTCCCAGTACATATCCTACCCTAATGACTAATTTTATGAATATATATTATTTGGCCCAAAGGCTATATACAAGAGAGTTTCGGGGGGCCTGTTAGTCCCACTTTTGGTCATTTGGCCCCATTGAGATTGGAAAAATGTATGGTTTATATGTACTACAACCCATAGCCCCCGCTTCAACAACTGTTATGGTTGTACAACGATTTCTCCCATGAGTAACATCTAATTTGTCCATGCATGGTGTCAGCAATCAGTTTACACGTATTCTAAAAGTATTTACCTCTTTTTCAATCATCCCAAGTCCGTAATAATTTAGTTACAAATGCATGTGACTATACTTACAAAATTCAGCACTGATCCAACTATTGCACATGTGACAGGATTTCAATCATGAGAAAATTATCATATTCAATTCTCTCAGAAACTGTTCGCTTACCGATCATACAAGTTACGATGGTACTGAGGTTTTTTTTGTAAAGAGCATATATCAGTCAGGGTTAACATAGGTCATATGTGCACTTTGCTTCGCAAGGAGACTATCGTGTGGATCTGGATAGAAAAAGGAAAGATATAAATGAACATTGTGGTATTATGCAATCGTATGAGTATCACACAACCAACACTTTTCTAATGCTACTTATTTTATATTATATTTGCATCCAAACATATATAAACATATATATATATATATATGACGGTAATGTCATCACCATTATTTCATTAAGCGTCTGTTGAAAACCTCTGCCAAAATACACTGTAATACCTGCCACTGTACATGTACCTTTCTGGCCAAGCCAATCCTAATCTTCAACTTTTGCATGATGCTTTTGTTACCGATAAGTTTATCAGTATATATAATGTCATTACCATTATGGCATTAAGTGTCTGTTGAAAACTTCAGCAAAAATTCACTTTAGTACCCGCCACTGTACATGTACCTTTCTGGCCAAGCCAATCTTAATCTTCACCTTGGCGTAATGCCTTTGTTAATGATAAGTTTATCAGTAGTTGCTCTTCTCCCCCCCCCCCCCCGTCCTTTTTTTGCAGATGTGGTCTTTAATAGACTCAAACTAAGAATCATTTTATTTGACACAATGATGCAATAGAATTTAATTAGTAGCTGTGGTATCGGCTGAAAGAAAACGTGTGGTACAGCCCCATCTTAGTACAGTTGATAAACTTCGATGATATATCAAAATCATAACTTTATGAGAAGCCAGGATACCCGCCACTGAGGATTTGAAATCCGCCACCATGGCGGCTACCTACAGCAAATGACCAGATTATGTGGCCATGCCAAGAAACAATGCATGAGACTACTGAAAGAAAGTTTATCGCAAATGGCGACGAGATACCGCTTACTTGAAGCCACCTTACATAACATGTTTGTTTTGAAAACTTCAAGGAATAAAAGTAGCAAGTTGGAAGCATTAGCAGGGGTCCAAGTATATATTTCTTTTGCCGACTTTGCTGAACTCTTTCTACGTTACTTCGATACTTAGCTAAATCTGGTGGTCTCTTCCTTTATCAGGAAAATCATCTTAACTGCTCCAGTCTCGCAGACCAGGAAGGAACACGGGTGAAAAAATGCCAACAGCTATCTCGTGGCTACAAGACTGGAACTCGTTTTATCCACGAGATATTGGCTTGGCCTCATCAAAATACCCCCCCCCCAAAAAAAAGTTTTTCAAAACGAGGCAATGAAATGAGGCGTTCTCATTAATGTGCATATATCAGCATATTTCGCACATCCCTTGGATTGGATACGTTTAATTATATGTTTAATGGTATTTTTTTCTCTTATTATTTATTTTATATGTTTCAGACTTTATGTACTGTACATAAGTATAAACCTACCTTTGAAAACTTCACTCCACATGCATAACTCATGTGAGTTCGAGGTATGTTTTGTGTTCTGTTGTATTTATCATAAAAACAATGTCCAAATTACCAAGGTTTGTTGCCTAGGGTTTTTTGCTTCATTAAGGACAATAATGTATTTCCTCTTTATAGGCTTCTGTGCTGTAGTCTGTCACGATGTTTACTTTCGTATTTTCAAAAATGTCAGCACTTCAGCCTAAAACTGTTTCATAATTCACTATCTTGAAAGTGCAATTTGACATCTCTTTATAAACAAAACAAAACAAAAACAAAACAAAAAACAAGTACACATCTTTAATATAAAATAAAAGCATCATGGCACAAGGGCCTCGTAGTACACTGCTTGCTTTGGTGTTCAACTCGCGTGAGCCACAGCCTTGCATGCAATCAGTTATACTGTATAGTGCCTGTCCTCGCAGGTTACCGCTGCAAGACTGCATTCGCTTATGGGTTGCCAAGTGAAACTTCCTCGATTTCGTGCGCGAAATCTTAATACTTATCGTTTTCGTGGACGGAATCATAACAGAATTTGCAGAATTATAAAAGCAAATTAAGGTATTTAAGTCCCACCACGAAATTGAACCACTCTTACCATTTTTTGCCGGAACTGGAAGAAAAAAATCACAAAACTGGAAGTATTTCACAAAATCCAACAAGCTTATTGAATTCTGTTCACGGAACTGTAAGACATTACCAATATTGTGCACAAAATCGTATAATATTATGAATTTTATCCAAAAAAGTACGCTTTTTATCAATTTCGTCCAGGAAATTGAAAATTGGGATCTATAGAATTGTTAAATATATTGATTTCGTCCACAACATCGGTAAGTTTACCAAACTCTGTCCAAACAATTCTCAAATTTACAAATTTACCAATTTTGTCCACAGAACTGGGCAAGACTTAAAATCTTAAAGCTTTTTCAAATTTTTCCACAAATTCCGCGTTTTGATCAAATCTTGTGCACAAAATCAAAAAAACATGTCACGTAATCCATATGATATTCAATTTTATCCTCGAAATTGGAAGAACATTTCACAAAATTTACAGCTTACTCGATTTCGTGCACACAGTTGAAAGAGTATAACAGTTTGGTTCATGGAAATCTAAGGATAATACAATTCTGTCAAGAGTATGGTGACGTTTCTCAATTTTGTACACAAAGTCACAAAAATTAACTCAGTTTTGTCCACAAAATTCTAAAAAACTCGGAATTAAAAAAACGTTATCGATGTTTTCCACGAAATAGGTAAAGTGTGACATTTTGAACCCTGGCGTGCAGGTGTAACAGCTTAGAATTCGTACCATCAGAGACCCTTGACGACGTTATCAGAAATGCACAAATCTTGCACATGTGTTAATATTTTAATTTTGACCGTTTGGCGTGCTAAAAAATAAAACAGGATCATAGGCCTAATCATTAAACAATAATAACGAAAAACAGAAAATGATGAAAAGGACAACTAACATTCAGAATTTTATTTAATATTTGGCAGTGTGAAAGGTAATGCTGACAGTCTCCTGCCGCATGGTCAATATAAATGATTTGAGTTGGGTTTTATTTCTTGACACAGAGCCTTTGAGTCCAATGGTGCATATTTGTGAAACCTAGCAATCACTGCTATTTGTGGTCAAGTGTGAAAGTGGGTCGGCAAGGCACATTACATTACAGAGAATCTTAAAGCCCCGAATGTTTCACGCTGCTGACCAGGAAAGAGTTTGTAGTTATCATCTATTCTACCTGAGGTACATACACTGTCACCCTGCAAGTGCACCCTGGTTTGAAAAAATGCAAGTTTAAAACCTATTTGACAACATATATACAGGTTAAATTTATACCTGCCATATACCAAAAGGTGAGGATCACGAAAAGTGACCACAAGATGTGGGCAGTTGAAATGATGAATATCGGTATTTTTTTTTTTTTTTTTTTTTTATTTGGAGAGGTCACTGTACTCATTGAGTGTGTTCCAGATCACGGAGTTAGCCTGCTTTCTTTGGGTGACTCTCAGGCAGCTTGTGAACAAAGTGTTGACCTACATTCATATGGCTCTTTCCATTGTACTGTCTATACACATATCTAAGTGATGTGATCTGGAAAGATCACAGAGATGTATGGCTTTGTGACAAATTGTAAAACTTTGGAATACTGGTGAGACTTCTCTGTCTGGATATATAAAGCAGCCACTTTCATGACTGAAGAGAGGAGAATTCCGAGATCTGACAGAAGTTGTGTGACTTAAAGACAGTGGGAATGTAAGCCATTGTTATTGCCATGGAGATATTAATTTTTACATTGTACCTGTGGGGTGTGGGCAGTGCCTTTGAGTGGACTGGTATATATTAGGTGTTAATTGTACGAAATTGGAACCAAACTGCACCTCTCTGGGATTTGGATCAGCACTGCTCCTTTGAGTACCACATTGGAACCAAACCGTACCTCTGTGGGATTTATACCAGACTATTTGGCACCTGCTATAGGACTTGGATGTCCGAAACAGTACCTGTGGATAATCTCTCACCAAGGATTATGATCTATCTACAGACTGTTTTACAATTATAGTCTCTGCTTAGACAAGTGTATACTTTCATTTAGCTACTTTTTACTGATTTTTGGTTGTTAATACACTGTTATTGTTAAAGTTATATGGTTGTTGCCATACCTTGTTGAGTTTTGCTGCGATCCAGAATATTCATGAGTGGGTATCGTAACAGCATTCAACCATGAACAGGATGCGCAGCACCATCTTTAGGTGAATCTAGAGCTAACCCAGATCACTCCTATTCATAGCTACACCACGAAGCTACCCCATAGGTGACAGCATATCAAGATTTACTAGTGTTAAGTCCGTTTTTCCGATCGCCTCTCCCTTCAGAAACTTCCAATTGTACAGAGCTGAAGTGAAAAATAAAAAATACGCAACGTGTTGGCGAAACACACACATACACAAGGCAGAGATTTAAAATCCAGGTGAAGAATGACGAAATATCAACCAAGGTAGCTCTGGGAGAATCAAACAAATTGGCTTTCAGCATAGTTTGAAATTGCCAGAGAGCAGCCAAAAATTAGAATAGACCCTGGTTTGACTGTCAAAGAAAACTCATGTTGATCTACAATAACGTCCAATGTTTACAAATTTTTCACGTTCATAATCGAAACACAATTTATGTATCATTTAAAAGAATATGCTCTTTTGGGTGAACTGCATGGAGCGTGCCGCCAAGGTTGCAGACTGGAAAACCAATTTTTCACTTTAAAGGGACTTTGCTGTTTCAGAAAGTTAGAAAAACAAAAACATGGTTGGCCTATTTAAATATATCTAAAGTACTCGACACTGTGAACAGAGACTGATTGTTTGTCCATCTGTGAGAGAAGGGAGCCCAGGGTAAGGCATGGCGCCTCATCAAAAATCTCTACAATGAGGTTAAAAATAAAGTAATCTAGTATTGTATAGACACTTTTGTTTTACGTGGATTGTGAAAGAAGTCACGCATTGACTTATCGAGACACTCTCCATGGCACAGATGTTGGCGTATACTTCCTACCTTGCCTAGTGGAAGAAACCGAGGAACTCAGAGAAAACCACCGTGCACGGTTAAAGTGGTAGAAACTTTTTCCACATGCTGCCCAGGACGAGAATCGAACCCGGGTCGCAGAGGTGTAAGGCGAGCGTCTTACCGCTCAGCCAAACGTGCACCCATAGCCAACCGTGCACCAATAATCTTAAGGTCATTCGAAAGCAATATGTTTGAGGTATCTGAACGATTAAAGCAGGGATGCATGATATCACCTACACTTTTCTTACTGGTAATGTCTGATTAAGCAGACATGTTATGCAGCTATAGCCTGGGTATACAGTTGGAAATTAAACAATTTCCTTGTCTTGTATATGCAGATGGTGCTTGTCTTTTAGGTAAATGCAAAGAAAGCCTACAAAGATGCTAAATGTAGCTGATGCATTTGTTTCCAAGTGGAACATGTCTTTTAATAATGAGAGATCAAGAGTGATGGTAACAGGTAAGTGGGTAACCTATGAAAAGAAATGGAAATTAGGAAATATACTTCTGGATTAAGTTTTTCTTCACAGAATAAAGTACAACCTACCAGATACACGATTATTATATGTAAGCAGATACCCCTGGCTTTTCTGGGCAAGTACTCTGCAGGTTTATGGTCAGTTTGTCCTTGTTTTTTTCAGAAAAAAAAGAAACGTCTTTAAGAATGTTTGTCTAGGCAGGGCCTTTAAAAGTGAGAGGCATACAGGGCTAGAATCTTTCATGAAACTAAATTTAGAAAGGACCGCTATTTCCTTTTTGTTTTTTTGTTTTTTTTTTTTTTTTTTTTGTTTTTGTTTTTTGTTTTTTTTTCAGGATATCGATGAAAAGTTGTCTTTGTGCCGGTACCATCCAATGAAGAGATCCACTTTTGGTGAAAAAAATATGTCACATTTACACAATTTACAAGGCACAAAACTCAAGTTGAAAGTGCATCTGGGTTGCTTGGGGTTAAAGGAAGATCTCAAAAGACGGAATGGTTCAGATATAAGATGTGACCTGTGTAATAAAGTGGATGAGGATCTGGTCCATTTCTTGTTCCTCTGCCCCTGTATAAATTCAATCAGAATGAAACACTACAACAAATTAGAAAAAAATTAAGGTCTAAAGGTGCTCATGACGTGTGGTTTAAATTCTCCAGGGCATTCTCTTTAACAAAATTATGTCTATTTTTAGGGGAATATGCTATGACTTTGGCGAGATTCCAAGGAATACTTTTGACGAAATATCAGAACAGTATTTAGTGGAAGTGTGGGAATATATGCGCGAGTCTCGTGAAGACCAGCCAGGACTGACCTGAGCATCTTTTTATTTCCACCTGTTTTATATTTTGTGCATGTAATATGGATCTGCTGATTTTCATACTTCATCCATGATAGGTATTACAGGGTCCCTCATAAGGTGGGGAGGGGAGATAACTCGAGGGCTCAATGGTTTGAGCTCTCGGGTCGACCCAGTCGGACGGGTGAGACCCAGCCTAATAACGTGCTAGGTTATTCGTATTACAGCTATACATGTAAAAGGTGTCCAATGTGTATATATGCAACAAAGACCCGTCCTTCCACTGTCCTGGGGGCGGTAGTCTCAAAGTACAATCTCTCTTTTTAATTGCCACATGCTTTTAGTAAGATTGTTTTATGCAGGTGAATGTGCGCATAAATTGTTTCAAAAATTACTCACATGGCTGACACACCACAGGTTCTGTCCCACCTGCGGTAGCCCCCATTGTATAGGAGTGCATTCAGAAAATAAATTAACATTATTATCTACAGAAGCTTTTCCCGGGTGGCAAGCGGGCTGCTGCCTGATCACTGCAGTGATCATTGAATGTGAACACAATAGTGGGCGCACGTGTGCAAGTGTAGGCCCACACGTTACGCGACTCCACACAGCCTACACACACAAGAAAAATTTGCTGCACTTCAAATATCTCGATGAACAACAGTAGGAGTATAAAAGGAATATAGTGTTATGTGTAACCAATACAGTTCACGATCCACTCCTTAACATGGGCTCCTCAGTCTGCGTCCATGTCCGCACCCGCGTTTTAGTATGTAGGCCTATCGTCACGACAGCACATTTATTGTGAGATATGGATACCGATGTCTTCTACAAGTTATTCTAGGAACTCACAAAAAATGACCACGATAATGATTCTATGGCTTTATACAATTTCGTAATTACAGTTGCAATTATGTGCTCACAATATCATTCTTTCCAATTTTGTGCACGCAATTTTGTAAACTGAATACTGTTTCCTTCAACAAAACTGATAAAATGATTTATATATCATAATGATAATTTCGACAAAAATGAAACATTACTCGAATCCGTGGACAATTAACAAGTTTGTACACAAAAGTGAAAACCGTATTCCATTTTGTGGATGAAATTCAAAACTATGTGCATAGAAATGATACAACAGGCTTTAATAAATTGTGTGAACTGATTGAATTTGGTGATTGTCTGTCCCAATTTCGTCCACAGAATCCTATGAGGGTCACAATCCTGTGAAAATTTGTTCATTTCTGTAAATCTTATATTATAATTTCGTGGACAAAACTAATAAATTGATTGACACTTTTGTTGACAGAATCGATATAGATTTTCTGCACAATCGATAGTTTGTTCAATTCCGTTGACATAATGGGCAAACTTGCCGGATTTTTTCAATAAAATTGGTAGGCTTTACCAATTTTGTGGACAAAGTTGGTAGCTTTACTCGATTTTGTGGACGTAATCGATAATCGTTCTCAGTTCGTTCACGTTATTTATAAACTTATGGATTTCGTGGACGTAAGTGATAAATTTAGGTATTCTGTGGGCAAAATTGATATAGTTAACAATTCTTTGGACGAAATTGTTAGAGTTAACGGATTTTGTCCACGAAATGAATTATAATTACCACAAAATTATTGTTAAACTTGGCACTCCGTATTCGCCATACTCACACATGCATTAATAATACCGATTTAGACATTTATATGTGACCTTGTATTAAAGGTGCCAGACTTAAATTCTTTATTATCCATGATACAGTGCTTGTCCCAAGCTCATCACGTAGATTTATTGACTCTTATCAATATTGTTCCGCTAAAGTACCTTCTGTTAGGTTGCAGGGTGCCTTGTCAGAAATGGCGCCATGCAAGATGGCCATGAGTAAGTAATAGATGGCCAGGAGAGATAGGAAGTTGTGACCACGAAATAGTTAATCTTTGTCACGTGACTATGTGCACTCAGCAGACAGACGGAGATAAAAATGCATACAGAAATGTGTTGTATATTAATGTAATTGAAGTTAGTAAACAGATTCATATGTGCAAGGTACAAAACAATGGAAATGGTCACAAACCAAGTTTTAACGATTTTCTTGTAAATGACTTGAATTATTGTGTGGTAGTCTTTCTTGCATTCATCAGAACTGGTGACGCAAAATTGTTGAAAATCACACACACACACAAACATATAGCCTGTATGTAGGTATGTATATATGTATATGTGTATATATATATATATATATATATATATATATATATATATATATATATGTATATATATATATATATATATATATGTGTGTGTGTGTGTGTGTGTCTGTCTGTGCGTCTGTGTGTCTGTGTCTGTGTGGGAGTGTGTGTGTACAGAATCCCCTTGCATTAAGATGCCTGCACTTAATAGTTGGAAATGAACTTGTGTTCGGGTAAAACTGCGTGCTCGTAAACATGTAACAAAATCAGAAAAATGTTGAACTTGGGCACATAGGTTTCAATACGCGAGAGATGCTTTCCGTTAAAATGGGTTCATTAGCTGATGGCCAGCTCCTTTAAGTGACCGGCACGTGTCATATTTTGCTTTAACGAACGTTTACCGTTTCAAAGTTGGGTTTGTTTTTGTTTTGTTTTGTTTTTTTTCTTTTCGTTTTTTGTTTTGTTTTCTTGTTTGTTTGTTTGTTTGTTTGTTTGGTTTTTTTTTTTGGTTTTTTTTTTCGTTTTTTGTTTTTGCATTTGTTTTGGGGTTTTTTTGGGGGGGGGGGATAATGTTCAAGCACATAATCTGTACGGCAAATCGTTCACCTTTAAGTCCATTCACCAGTTGTGAAGTCAGGAGACCTATTTTATTGCAAACTCGGCATATTGGACAATATCCTTTCTGTGAAGTAAATATATATATATTTGTGGTATTTTACGATCTAAACTATACTTATAAAATGCAAACTATTTTCTTGTTACAGATGCCTGGCCCTGCAGGTATATGCAATTTCTTGACGGTCATCAATTGTCATACCAAGTGCGAAAAAGAGGAAAATTGCAATTAGAAGCTGCACGGTTGACCTCTCAATCTTCATTCCAGAAAATAAATATGGAATGTCGATAGAACTACGTCTTGTGTTAGAGTATTTACAATACCCACTCACGCATGCATACACGCACACGCACACATACACGCGCGCACGTACACACACAAATGTATATGTTTATTTAATAATATACTATACAGTAAGACATATATGTTGCTATCTTTTGGCTTTTGTAGGTTGAGCATCATGCCAAGCGTAGTTATTGCTTACTTTTATCCCTACATGCCACATCACATACTCACCAATCATATGAAAAGCATGTGTGTATGATGCATGATTCATGCTACTCATTGGGAATTTACCAAGAGTAACATGAAAAAAGTGAATTTACCGTTGCCCATTTCATAAAAGAACAAAATTTTCTTGTTTATTAAATAAGTGCAGTAAAATATGAGTAATAAGCAATCTCCTTTGTATTGTATTGTATTGTATTGTATTGTTATTTGCTGAAAATCATACATACATGAGAATACATATTGCACCAGAAAAACTCATACATCGAAATAAGGAAAAGAGTGTTATATAACTACAACAGGTTTAACGGAAGCAAGATTTTCAGCTGGAGGAATGACACCCCTTGGGCTTATATTCCCTCCACGCTGAGACAGCACTGATTACACATAAAGTATACAATAATTACTGGAATGAGGAGAAGTACACAAGTTTCTTAAACTAATCCAAATACATGTCAGTTATTGTTGATCCAAAACAAAAAAAATTAAGGCGCTTTTTGAACAGATGTATTGAAGAAACATTTTTTTATTATGAATGGGCACAGATTTCCATATGTGCGGTCCATGAGATATTATCGAAAACTTCCCTACATTAGTCCTAACTTGCTGTATATAAAAGTCTTGTGTTTGTCTAGAATTATAATTATGGACACTTGAAACTTCAGGAAAGAGGATTCTGAACACGGTAGGAACGAGATAATATTTAACTTTATACATGAGCAAGCTTGTAAGATACGTATCCAAACTTTGAAATTTCAATAATTTAGGTTTGTGGAATAGAGGATCAGTGTGTGAATTAAAGCCTAAAAATGTAATGATCCGTAATATCTTTTTCTGAAGTTTAACAATCTTATCTATTGTACTAGGATATGTGATGGCCCATGAAGTATAACAGTATGTGAAATATGGATACACCAAAGCATAATATAATTTAATTAAAACATTGATTTCAAATTTGTGTCTGATCTTCTTGAAGATCCCAATTATCTTACTTACCTTTTTAGAAATATGATGAATGTGTTCTTTCCAATCTAGATCTTTGTCAAACCAAATTCCTAAAAATTTGAATGTTTCAACTTTAAGTAATTTTTTTTTCATTTATTTGAATAGCAAAATCGTGCGAATTTTTTATATTATTGCGAGAGCGAAAAATCATATAAATAGTTTTATCGATGTTTACAGATAATTTATTTGTAGGAAACCAACGAATAACATCTTGTAGAGTGTTATTTATTTTATGCTTTAGAGAATTAACATCTCCATCGAATAATAAACTTGTGTCATCTGCAAATAATAGACATAACATATCCTGAGACACAAAGCCTAGCTCATTAACATATACGAGGAATAACAAGGGTCCTAAGATGAACCCTTGAGGAACATCACAGTTAATAGATAATATGTCAGAATCTTCATTCAAATAATGTACATACTGAGACCTATTAGATAGATAACTAGTAAACCAATCCAGAGCTAAACCACGTATGCCATAAAATGATAATTTTTGACATAAGATAGTATGATCGACAGTATCAAAGGCCTTAGAGAGGTCAAGATAGACACCAATGGTGTGTTCTCTTTTCTCCAGGGCCTCAGATATTTTATACGAGAGATAGCTTACAGCATATTGTGTACTATACTTATTGCGAAATCCAAATTGGTATTCATATAAGATATTAAATCTGTCAAGATAATCAGTTAATTGGTTGCGAACAACTTTTTCAAATATTTTTGACAGAGAAGGAAGGACAGAAATTGGTCTATAGTTATTGAATGTTTCCTCATTACCTTTTTTAAAAATGGGAGTTACTCTAACAAGTTTCAAAGTTTCGGGGAAGATGCCAGTTTGGAGAGATAAGTTAATAATATGGGTAAGTGGAGAGACTATTTCACTTGACACAAATTTTTGAAACCTTTGGATGTATATTATCCCAACCTGGGCTGGAATCTTTTAGATTCTTTATAATGATATTTATATCTTGCTCAATGATTGGAGAGAAATAGAAAGAGTTAGAATAATTACCTTGCAAGTATGAGTCAGGATTTATAGGGGTTGCAGGTATTTTATTAGCTAATGATTGGCCAACATTCACAAAGGAGGAATTAAAGTTGTTGACTATGTCTTTTGGCTCAGTTATGATTTTGTCATTGCTTATAAATCTGTTTGCACTTTGTGACCTTTTTTGTTTACTAATGACAGTGTTTATAAGTTTCCAGACCCTAGATAAATTTGATTTATTGTGTTGAATTACATCAGTGTAATATTTTTTCTCTGTTATACGTAAGATGTAATTTAGTCGATTACGATAGCTATTGTATTTTTCATCATTTTTTACAGTTGGTGAGTGGATCTTTTTTCTATATAATTTGTTTTTTCTATCAATGGATTTGATAATCCCAGGTGTTACCCATGGCTTATTTAGCTTGTATCTTGAGTTTATTGTTCGAAGGGGAATGGTCTCTGTGTAAACATTTTGAATATTTTGAACAAAAGAGACATTGCAATATCAGCATCTGTTTTATCGTATATGTTTGTCCAGTCATAAGAACTTATTGCACGTTTAAACTTATTAAGGGAGTTGAGATTAATGACAGGTTTCTTATTTTGAATTTGATTGTGTATAACTTTTTTTATTTGAATTTATGTGAAAAACAGGTAGGTGATCAGATATATCACTGTAAAGAATACCACTTATTTGTTCAGAGTTATCTGTAATTGCATTAGTAAAGATATTGTCTATAAGAGTAGCAGAGTTTTCTGTTATTCTTGTTGGTCTGTTAATGCAAGGAAGAAATAAGTTACCATATATATTTGCTATAAAGTTTGAAGAAGAGGGATGTTTGTCTATATTTAGGAGATTGACATTAAAGTTACCCAGAATGTAACATGGTTTCTTGTTTAATTTTTTTCTAAAATTGTTCGTTGAAATCAATAAAATTTGTACCAGGGGGTCTATAAACAACAGCAACTATTATATTAGATTCATCATGGATGTTGTGTATTTCAATAAAAAGAGCTTCCATTATATCATTTAAAATAGATAAGTCATCTCTCCTTGTGAACTGAATATTTGTGTCAAGAAATAATGAAACTCCACCTCCATCCTTATAAGTTCTGTACTTTTTTCATGATTGTAGTTCTCCAAATTACATATGTCTTCATTAGTGTCTTTTAACCAAGTTTCACTTACAGCTATAACATCAAATCTTAAGTTTAGTGTCTCAAAAAAAGTTTCAAGTTCATTAATGTGGGCTGGTAAACTCCTAACATTCAGATGGAGAAAGGATGAGGATGATGACAGGTCTAAAGAGTTTATTTTTGAGTTAAAGGTATCAGATATATAGAATTGGCTATTATCTAAAAGAGTTAGAAAAACTAGTCTGACCAAAAAGTGAAAATCTGGGTCAATGTCATAAATGGGAACCATATTTTTGCCATTATTAATTTCAAATGGAACAAAGATTTTATCGTTTAACTTATTAAAATCAATGTCTGGAAAGGAGAACCAGAACTCAGAAATACTGTTTAAAAAGTCATAATTATCTTCAATATGATTAAAAGGAAGTTCAGACTGTAGACATAGAGGACATATCAAAGATAATGTTTCACCTTGATTGGTATGTATACATTGCTCATGAAACTTACGACAACAGACTGAACATTTACTTTGATTTACACCTCTGAAAGCCATACTCTTGCTACATATTTGACAATTCACCATAGGTCGCAAAGTAATAGTAGAATGATAAATACATATTGGATTCACATCAATGATGGATTGAAAAACATGGCAGATCAGCATCAAAATTAAAGAAAAATACAACAATGTCATAGAACAAACACAAAAACCTTTTGCATGTAGAACATAATCATGCCAGTAAAGTATCGTTGCCATCATCAAAATAATATCTGTGGCATAATACATCTGTGAAGTAATACAGGTTACACATATGGGTACAATACAATCTATATTGTGCCTTTTATGAAAGGCTGGAATGCTTGAAAAATATTTGAATTGAAATACAATACAATTTGAATACAAAACGTAGGAAGTTCCTAGTAGAATTCGTATAAATATTTTAGTGTTACATAGTTCATAATGTGGTTTGAAAACATGACACTTTTGAGATAAAAATGAAAGCAGTATCAGCTCCATGAGCTTCCACAACAAAAGTTTTGCCATGCAAAATGATAGGTCTTCCCTACCAGTGAGTAAGATTACTAGAATAACAAGAAGAAAAGAAGTGTTTCCATCATAAAATGGTGAGGTAAGAGGAGAGCTTTACTGAGTTTAATTGTCCAGGAGATATATCAACAAACTTACCATAATTACTCTATAGATATGGTGTTTAGTGCTAATAGTGCCTGATATATACTTTTACAGTTTATCATGCCTTTATTATCAGTTGAATTTGACCAGGTCACCAACAGAAAAGATTGGTGATATTTTATTGGCATAGTCCTTTACAAGTATTTTCCTGTCATATGACCAAGTGTCCTGAATTTTGTTTGCACGCTTTAAGGTTCTTGCCTTGTACAGGAGATTTGCACGGTATTTGGTGAGATCGTCATTCAGGTAAATCTGACCTCCACTGGAGATGGTTGCTGGCACATTCCCTTTCAGTTTCCGTTTATTGGTCATCAGCCTCTTCTTGACCCTGTATAAAAAGAAAACTTCAGAAGTAGGGGGCGCGGTTTTCCCGGTATCTTTGGACCTACACGATGGGATCTGGCTATCTCATCAGGGAATCCTGCAAATTGAAGTAGGCTTAGCAGTCAACGAATTGAATTTGAACATTTCGGACCTCAAATAAAACATGCACAATAAGTGATGAAGCATAAAGTACAAGTTATTCATGCACAAAATTTACTGAAGTGACAGAATATTCTACCATGTGTGGCAATTAGAGTTACATTTGTGCAAAAACTCGCATTTTGAAACACGAAGTGATCTATTTACTTTGAGTGTAACGACATTTCTTGTTCAATAATAAAGAATATTCCCTCAAGAAATGGGCGAGCTATTATTAAAGCCTATGCTACAAACTGTGACTGAATTGCTTGTTTTGCACTCTGAAAGTACGTTTTAGCTTGTAACTTTTGACGTATAGTATCAAACTTTAGCCCATTACTATTTCAAATAACTTCCGTAGAAGCCTAAAGCCTACGTGCAGAGAGCAAGTTTGTTCTTGTTAATACGCCTATGTAGTTTTTTTTGGAATGTTTCCAAAAGTCTTGTTTCTGTTAAATGGTCTCATGTTTGTCTTTCTGCAGCTTGTTCTTAAACTCATTCCACCCTAACGACGCTTATTCACGCTAATATCTAAATGTTGTCTGCCAATTGTATTTCACTAATTAAGGGATTATATTTCAAAATTTTGGACGAAACCTGCATAGAAGATCATTCTAAAATATTTCCAAGGTTAACAGCTTTCCTTGGCGCGCTCTGGGCGCATTGTGCCCAGATCGCGCCAAGGAAAGCTGTTGACTCGTCTTCTATGAGGGTGCAATAAGTTAAATAAACTAACTGTGAGTCTGAATCTGAGTCTGGGTGTAAAGTTGTAAGTAGTGCATGGTTCAATTACAATCTGATGTGATACCCTCTGTCTGGATTGATTCGGCCCTTACTAAGTCAGTTTCGTAAATGTCAAACAGTATATTTGTTCTATATATTTGGTTTCTTCCGAAAGTTTGTGTGTTGATATTATTAGGTAAACTGTACAGAACTACGGATACGTGGCTTGATTTACAATATTTTGCAACCTGCGGCAGAATGTGTAACCTAAGACAGACGACTGAACTAGATAATTCCAGCTATAAGTACTGATTCTGAAAGAATGTCTGGCAATACGGCTCTTCCACATTTTATATGTATCGATGACGCTGAACTAAAGTGCGTCAAACATCGTTTGCGTCAATATATGTGTCATGTACACCAACTCATTGACAAACAAGTCTTTACATCCCGATGCAGCCTTGAACTTTTTATTGGATGAAGACTGCCATAGTTCCGAGTCATACTTTTCTTACTTTTCCCGATGCTTACTTTTTCATAAGCTGCAACATTTAACACACAACATTAAGTAAACATGTAACACATAAACAACCTTTTAACTTATGACATTTTAACACTTTGAACTTGAGTATTCAAATGACTTCTTTAAATATTTCAATATCATGAGACTCGTATGCGACCTTGCATGTAAAATCATATCTCCGGTATTCATCACACGCTTCATACTTACCATCCTTTAAACCAGCAATATATCCAATCCATATCAATCAAAAACTTAAACATACCAATCACTTACCACCAATGACTTCAACTGCAAACTATATACTTCCAACACACAAAATATCAAGCCGACCAGTACTTTTCTTCTCAAACGATAGCTTCAACTTTCATCTCCGTATTTTTACATTATACAAATACGCACCGGAAAATTCATGAAATCTTTCATATAAATAAAGAACATTTCACCTTCGGCATACTTGCCACATACTTCAATACATATTTAACTTCAATTCACCTTTGGCACACTTGCCATAAACTACAATAATATGTTTACCGTATATATAACTAATCTTTACATTTGACCCGTGCATAACAGCAAATAAATGAAGTTTAGCATACCTTAAACGACTTCATTCTCTTTGGAATAAACGCAAGCCAAATTTACCTTAGCTGCTTTCTAAATGCATTTAAAGTTCAGCTCGCACGCTGCATGTGTAAGATTTATATGTTCACATAAACAATCAACTTACAAGACTTATTTCAGCCCAAACAGGAGACCATCAGCTGATTTACATGGCAGAAAAGCTCTCCAAGCAAGAGATACCAGGCTGAACTACACTTGCTTTCTGGGGTTTATGCCTGCACATGGGGTCATATCATACGCTCAGGCAGAAAGACGTCCACCTCCAGGGGAAATTCAACTGCAATACGATATGGAGTTATTAACAACCAATATAAATCCAGACTGGAAACAACCACCAGGAAACAAAACAAAATACAAAATGCACAATTTGATTAAATTGATTGACACTCCCTGACCCTGGATACATAATATCCAGCATATACGGAAGGCACATAGACAAAGATAAGGGATCTCAAGTCATGAACTAGAAAGATACTACCACGTGTGCGATCGCAACCTTTTTGTGCCAACATCGCAGTGAGCTTCTTGCAGCTTTGGAGACCTGAATCCCCATTCAGAATATAACCAAGTGACCCGAACAGCCAAAACACAATTGACCATCCTTACCTAATCACCACTGCGGCATTTGAAAATCATAACAAGATAAACATTTTAACTTTGACTCGGCAGCAGATCAACGCAGTCATAAATCCTTATTACCATGTTGAATTCTTACAACTTTATTACATAACAAATGCGCTTAAATATCACCTCTGCAGTAACAACATTGTGTTCCGAGACACACCTTGCGTTTAAACTATGTACAACAACACCAAGTGACAGGAGTGCACTGATCTGCTTCCAGGCATATAAGCTGAGTTATGGGTCTGTGTAACTCTGAAGCTTTGGTCTTGACCAACACAGACCGGACTCTTCCATCTTTGCTGGGGGAATTCCTTGATCAAACCAAGGGGCCATAATCCGCGTGGAAGATTAGTCTCTTGTACAAGACACATTTCTTCTACTCACCAATCTCTTTTCTCCACGACCCATTTTGACCTAACATTAAGCATGGGCAAATACTCTTTCACCCAACGGGACCACAACCGATTGGCGACCCTTTGCGTGACGGCAAAACGCTTGTGGTACATGTCAGCACGAGAATTTGTATCAGATATGTCCACCAGAGGTTTCATGTGCAAGGGTGTGTTGGGAGACAGAGGGGTTAGGTCATTAACGTCATCACTGAGTTTGATAAGTGGACGACCATTAACAATGTTTTCCACCTCACAAAACACGGTAGCAAGTATTTCATCTGTGAGATGTGTCACCTCATGCAATATTGACCTAAACACTCTTTTCAAGGTAGATACTGCTCTTTCCCAAGCACCACCGAAGTTAGGCGCCCTGGGTGGGATGAAACACCATTGAACAGACAAAGGAGTGACATAATGCAGCAAGGTATGCTTGGCATAGTATAGAAAGGCCTTACGAAGTTCTTGCTCCCCTTTCACAAAATTGCGCCCATTATCACTGAAGATTTTAGTTGGAACACCTCTGTATGCAATGAACCGCTTGAACGCGCAGAAAAAAACTGTTACAATCAAGAGTATATAGCATCTCAATGTGAATAGCGCGGCAAGTCATGCATGTAAATAACATGCCATAACGCTTCTTGGAGCATCGGTAGAACTTCGTCAGGTATGGACCAAAAGCACCAATGCCGACATACGTAAATGGCAGAAACCCCGGATTTATACGCTCATCTGGCAATTGAGTCATGATGAGATCACTAGGTTTAGCAAACATCTTGCGACATGGTGCGCATTCAGATACTACTCTCCTAGTAATACGCCGAGCTTTGGTAATCCAATACCTTTCCCTGACCAGACTCAACGTCCATTCATAACCTGTGTGCCCACGTGAATGGAAATGTCGGGCAATGGATATAATAGCAATAACATGCTTATATGAAACCAGTATCGGATGGCGCGATGATCGGCCACCAACTCTCAAAACTTGTTGTTGATCCAAGTGAGGATTGAAACGCAAAACACAACTTGATTTTAGCAATGGTTTGCTAGCTTTTAACTGCTCAACCTCGTTTCCAAACCAACATTGCTGCACGCGTATGATAAGCACGTCGTGAGCACTATCATACTCGGATGCCGTCATCTGACCTTGCTTATTAGATCGATTCGCCCTAAAAAAAAAGCAAGTCTGCGCAACCAAGCTAGGCATTTAATCACTTTCGTGAAAGATGTGTACTGCGAACAAACACGCTGAATCCACGAGTCTGAAGTTTCAACATTGAAAGAAACGGTAACCTTGCTCAGTGTCGTCATCACTGACCTCATATTTTGAATGTTGTTGCTCTCGCCAAAAACATACATGCTGTGACAGCCATACAGGCCCTCTGCTCCAAAATTCAAAATGCTGAACACTGGAAATAGCATCAATTCTCGTTACCTTATCAGCTGGATTGTCGGATGACGAGACATGACGCCAGCTGGCGGGATTGGTGAGCGCACCAATAGTACTAACACGATTCGCCACAAACACCCGAAATCTACGCGACTCATTGGGTATATATCGCAAAACGACTTTGGAATCAGACCAAAAGTACGACGGGACAAGATCCAACTTTTACTCCTTGCACAACATAGCATAAAGCCTAGCAGCGCAAAACGCAGCTTGTAACTCCAATCCAGGAACAGTCTGACGCTTTTGTATGGGTGCCACATGTGCCTTGCTGATCAAAAGCTGAAATTTGACCTCGCCAGATATATGCACAAGCACGCGTATGGGCTTGCGTCACAAAACATATGGAGTTTACAATAGCTCTCATTGAAAGATAATGGCTTCACGCATCGCGGAAACTTGACAACAGTGAGTTTTTCAAGAATCTTAACCCACTCAATCCATCTTTGATGTATATTCAACGGAACCGATTCATCCCAATCAAGTTTCTCACATGTCGCTTCCTGCAACAACAGCTTTCCAGGTAACACCCATGGCCCAATCAAACCAAGCGGGTCAAATATTGACGCAACGAAATTCAACATAACACGCCGAGTGATATGCCCTGATGGTAAATTTTTGATGTCGAATGTGAACACATCATCCTGAATAGACCACTGAAGACCCAAGGTCTTGCCTACAGAATTGGATGTGAATTCATGTACTTCTTTTGCTCGATGTGGTACAGGGATCTCATTCATCAACTCCTCGTTGATGAAGAACCTGATAAGCTAAAACCCATCAGTTTGTAAGACTGCAGGAGCACCAATGATAACTTTGCGTGCATCTGCCTTACAAAATACTGAATGAGCCATATCTTCGACGTACATGGAATGAAGAATGTCCTCCCTGACCAGTGGATGTATACCAGGGTGATCTTGCACTGTTTTTCGTAATGCATAGGCACTGAAGATAGCACACCATACGCCACCAAACAAGTGAGTCTCAAGTCGATTACTACTATAATTCAAAACCAAAATATTGCCATAAACTCCAAATTATTGTCTTTTAAAACAAAGGCAGCGATATCGTCCTTTGTATATGCAATGGACACATAAACATTATAATCTTTATCTCTTTTCGTGATATCCTTTGCTTCACGGCTTCAAAGCTAAACAATAGTCTATGTATACTACGTATCAAACTGATCACTTACTTTATTTTACCGTGTGTATAAATAAGCCTTAATGTAGGAACAATTTTTGTGCAATACCTGTTATTATTCTGGGCAAGCAAATTATATTATCTTTCATCGATTTCAATACAAGTGTTGTTGATGGCCGTATCGTTTGATTCATGTACATTGTATGCCAGACTTACCCAAGTTATCTCTTTTATATTTATTGTAGAACTATGTACTTGTCATTACTGGATTCATGTAGTGCTGTTTATTGAGTTTACTGTATATATCACCGTGCCCTGGACGATGTGTTAAATTAGGAATGTAATATCTGAACATTTTTGTTGCACGAGTGCAGCCATCCTAAACCACGAGCATACATTTCATTATACAGGGATCATGATGCCTACTTATTTCACATTGTATCTCTTTATATATCTGTTGTGTGCTCACCATGTTGTGCGAACAACATATCCACGCAAACTAAGAGGACGACTTTTCATGTATTATATGTCTACTCTTCATGCTCGCAAATATATCAGTCGCTCTAACCAATTCATAATACGGGTTCTTCCTATGCTGCTGCTGTTACCGGGAAATATTCACTGGAACCCCGGTCCTCCCGGTGACCTTCGTGACATCGCACTTTGTCATCTAAATATTCGGAGTCTAAATCCAGACAAAATAAGATCTTTAAAAACTGATATTGCTCCCTATTTCGATATTATTGCACTTTCGGAAATGCTCCTTTTACAAAACTCACTAGACAGTGATCTCAGTATCCCAGGATATCAGGATATCATACTGAAAGACCGCCCTGGTGGTCTTGGAGACGGAGTAGCCCTTTTTCTATTTTAAGAGCTCGTCACTCGTCGTCCTGATCTGGAAGTACCAGATATTGAGCTTCTGTTGACTGAGGTAAGAGTTCACAATAACAAATTTTTATTGGGTACTGTTTATAGTCCGCCTAACGCACCAGTTTTTTTTTTGGGGGGGGGGGGGGACGAACAACAGGATAGTATAGATTTAGCTAAAATTAGCAATATACAAAATATCATCATAACTGGTGACTTAAACTCAGACTTCAATACCCCCGCTGGCTCTAAACTGAAGCAATTCTGCTCTACAAATTTACTAACCCTCCATATTACAGAACCCACGAGAATTACTGCTACTACAGCTACCTGTCTGGACCAAATTATTTGCAATATACCTACCTTTGTCAAAGAGCCCCGTGTCTTGCCACCCATTTGTAATTGTGATCACTCTGTAGTTGCCTCAAATATTCTATTTCGGCGCAAAAAGAACACACCATATGACAGATATATTTGGGAATATAAAAAGCCAACTTTGATATATTCAGACACTCTTTAAGTCAAGCTGATTGGGATGCCAGTTTTAACCAGTTTTGTGATAACTGGACTAAACTATTCATTCATGTCGCAAAAGAAACAATTCCTGGCAAATCTATAACAGTGCGTCCGTTGGACTTACCATGGTTTAATTCTTCTCTCCGATGTACAAGACGAAAAGTTCACCGCGCCTAACTCAGGGCCAAAGACAAAAATATGACGTTCATTCTTGGAATTTTTACACCACCATTCGTAATCAATACCAAGAACAGTTAAAGACAGTAGAGGAAAACTATAATAATAAACTAGGAGCCTCCTTAAAAAATGCGAATCAAAAGAATAAAGCATGGTGGCGTACGCTTAAATATTTTATGAATCGCAATCAGTCCCATGCTATCCCAGCACTACTTCATGACAATTGTCATGTAACCCATAATCTCTCCAAAGCTTAAATTTTAAACAACTTTTTTCTCGACCAGGGTAATATCGACATATTCAGAGCCCGTGCACTACCAACCATGAATCTCACACTCCTTGCTTAAATCGCTTAAAAATTATCTCTCAAAGCGTCAGCAGAGAGTCGTTATTAACGGTAAAACCTCTACTTGGGGTACATTCAATGCAGGCGTCCTCCGGGCTCTGTTCTTGGTCCTCTGTTATTTCTTCTAATTAATATTAATGATATTGTTAATATCATTCATTCCAAAATCAAGCTTTTCGCTGACAACACATCTTTATATCTCACTGTCGATAATCCCCACATAACTGCAGACATTTTAAACAAAGACCTGTCCTCTGTCGACTCTTGGTCATCAGATTGGATGGTGGCATTCAATGCCCTGAAAACGGATGCTATGTTAGTATCTCTGCAAAGAAATCAAGTCTTTCACCCTCCCTTAATTTTCCAGAATCATCAATTAGAAAACGTCGACCAACATAAACACCTGGGGATAATACTGCGATGCGACCTCCGATGGAACGATCACATTGACCTTATTATTGCTAGAGCCTCCAAACAACGTAATATCATGAAAAGTTTACAGTATTTACTAGACAGAGAAACCCTTGAAATAATATACAAATCATTCATTCGACCACTAATGGAGTACGGTAGCGTGGTTTGGCATGGCTGCACACAGGGCAACTCACAAAGATTAGAAAGCATTCAACTGGGTGCCGCACGTGTCATCTCTGCTGCTATGAGAACTACTCCTAATATAAAATTATACGAAGAAACAAGTCTTCAAACGTTAGCCAAACGCAAAGAAGTTAACAAGAGAATCCAAATGTATAAAATCACTCATAATTTAGCCCCTGAATATTAAAGTGGGATTATTTATTCAAATCAAAACCAGATAAGACTCAATACAAGACAAGCTGAAAACCTTCCTCAAGTTAGAGCTAGAACAGATCTATTTAATAATACATTTTCCCCAGCACCACGAGACTTTGGAATCAGCTCCCGCTTAACATTCGAAATTCTAATCCATTAAGCGAATTCAAGAAACACATAGATTCGAAAGTCCCTCCCTCAATTAAAGAGACTAAATTATATTATGTTGGAAAAAGACACCCGGCTGTCGTTCAAGCAAAGCTCAGGATGGGCCGCAGTCAGGTGAATGCTCACCTACATGCCATTGGTTTATGTGAATCCCCGAATTGTCGCTGTAGGCAAGGTACAGAAGATACTTGGCATTACTTTTTTATTGGTTCATTCTATACAATCCAAAGAGACAGCTTACATACATGTATTTCAGATTTAGCTTCATTTACTCTAGAAACAATTTTATTGGGATCGCCACATTGTCCCTTCGAGGATAACAAAATTATTTTTCTCTCGGTTCAAGAATATATCGTCAAAACTAAACGTTTCCAGCGAGATGCCATAACATGAATTGTGTACATAAAGAAAGTACCACAGCGACGATATATTTTGTATGATTTTTAGTTACAACCATTGCCACCGTCCATCGCTGTGTGGGCGAAGGCCCACGATGTGGATGATCAGCGGTTTAGTTTCATACAGCCAGCCCTTCTGTCTGTATTGTGGAACTGTAGTGTCTTCCTTCAGCTTGTTGGTTCGATGCAATACTCCGCTGCAATCAAGACAGGATTACGTCGTGGAGGAAGTGCCGGGCTGTGTGGTGTCTTGTCTGTCCTGTCTCTTTGTCTATTCCCAGCATGAGGGATTAATATATGGCTAAGCCCTCCTCCCCGATTGCCTTTCATGACAGTATGCTCGCGGCACAGCGCATGCGCCAAATTTTTTGATGCGCAGTGCATTTTGGGCTTATTTGTAGTATACAAGCGGTTATGGCGATATCTGTGATATCTGTGTCGACTATGAAATTACACAGGTAGCCATGAGAAGTTTAATTTGTTATTTGGCTGTGTGCTTTAGAAATTATACCTGAGGCAAACAACGTAAATTTTATCACTTGCCAACAAATAAAAACTGGTAAAACAATGGATAAAAAGAATTTCCAACCCTGGAAAGGACTGAAATTGAATTTTGTGTAAATTCGTGCTCATGATCGCCTGACATTCCAGGACTGAAAATTGTGTTAATTCGTACCCATGACCTCGTCATACTACGTTTGCTGCCTTACTTTGAATGATAACATTTGCACATTGCGATCAGTCTATATAGTTTACTTTAAATATATCCATTCCAACTGGGTAACCCTGTCATCTGAATCATTTTCCTTTTAGAACCGAATCGTATTGTGTGTTTTGCAACCAACGTGTAAACATTATGGCCAATGATAAAAGAACATGAAAGATAGATACATGGATCGATCGATCGATCGATCGATATAAAGACAGACAGACAGACAGACAGATAGTTAGATAGACATATAGATAGATAGATAGATAGATAGATAGATAGATAGATAGATAGATAGATAGATAGATAGATAGATAGATAGACAGACATGCAGGTTAGTAGATAAACGAGCGAAAGAAAGAAAGAAAGAAAGAAAGAAAGAAAGAAAGAAAGAAAGAAAGAAAAAAGGAAGAAAGATTACTCTCCCTAAAATAACAAATTGTCCTTCCTTCATTACTGATTTTTCGAAGATAAATTTATGTAGTTTTGAGCAAATTTAAAAACTAAGGTATTCTTCTGCAAACTTTGATTTGGGAATAATCCGAGTCAGACATGAAAATAGGAAATGTTCAACTTTCATAACGCAATGTCATACATGAAAACAGGGACGTGTTCATTAGTAGCAGAAATTAATCAGATTGATAAGCTGAGATTTTGCTCTTCCACCTTAGTCATATTCAGCTCGACAACCCATGTTATTAGTCATCTAGAAGTATTGTTGGACAATCCTGTATAAATACATATGTTTAAACCTATGCGGTGAGTTTTAATCTTAATCATAGCCGAAAAAACGAGCAAAAGATTCCGTTGTTGACATGTCACTAAAATATTCATTTTAACATTTAAAACTACAGATATTTTTACCATGCACTCCTTAACTAACAACCCGTGTGTTGTTTTCACAAGTAGTTTTTCTTTAAAGTACACCACCATGATGCCATTGTCTGGGTTTAACCCTAACCAATTTCGTTAAATGAGACCCTAATGTGATGAAAAACATTGTAGTTTGAATTTTTGGTTTCGCAAAACAGCAGCACGAATGCAGTTGTTCACCGGTTCCCGTACTATAATGACTGTGTGCGAGTATTTGAGCGATAAATGGCCACTTTCATGTCGAAAATCTACATTTGTACTTAGACAGCGTGAAGATAGACGTGTATATTTTTTCTTCAGTAAGCTTCTTTGGATAGTTTTACTTTCTTGTACCTAAAAACCCAGTCTGAACACAGAGCTCGAACGCTATTAGTGGCCAGCTTGGTCAAGTTCTTTTAAATTGTACCATTACGTATGTCGTATGAGAAAAAAGAAAAAGAAAACAAACTTAACGGCATGGCCACATGTTGTGACGCACCAAGGAAATTGTTAATCCAGCTTTTAAATTTGCAAGAAAGTTGCAAAAATATAAAAACACCAATGTTTTGCGACATTGCAAATTGGTCCAACTTTCAATCAAGTCAACGTAAGATTAAGTATGAAGGCTGGTCTCGTGTGGAAGATAGTCTTCCATCATATTCATAATTCCTGGCTCTTACAAGGTTCAGACAGGTTCTGCTTGTTAAATTTGTCTTTCCATTGCAGTGTATGTCCATGCTATTACATTGGAGATAACATTTTTCGTTTTCTTAATTTTGAGTGAAGTTATGATAATCTTCAGGCAAGTATCAAACAAACTTCCAATTATGCAATAATTCATTCCTCTTCTAGGGTTTTGAAAATGCCAATAGAACAAATCTAATAAGTCAGTATCTCATTAATAAAATGGCCTATTGGTGTACAGATTACTTTTACTGGCACCAAAATTTGAAAAATAGAAAAAGAAAAAAAAACAAACAAAACACAAAAAAATGTGTTGTTATGAAGGTGATCATATTGTTTAAATTAGCAGGAAAACATGTGCATTTGTTGTTGATCTTGTAAATTCATATCAATCTTCCATAGTCTATAGAGTCCAGTAAAACTACTCAATTTCAATTTTGCAACTATTAATGTGTGAAAGTGTTATTTTTTCCCCTGCTGGTTCAATATTTCTGCCCATTAACATTTGCAAATGTATTCCAGGTATTCCTATCCCACCCTACCCATCCAAAAACACTGATGCAATACTTTGTCATAAAAAAAAATCCATGAAGGTAAAAAAAAAAGTAATTACTGTGGCCTAATTTTACATATTTCTGAAATGTTCAGTTCAACCAAGAGGCATGTGGGTTTTTAAATTGTCTTGTCCCACACTTCTTGCTGTGATTCTGTTTTTTGTCATCCCAAACTGATATTGCTGACTGGAATTCCATAAGAATTGAACTAAATTGGTACTTCATAAAGAAATATACATAGGCCATCTACCTGGAAACACTTTCAAGTGCATAGTAATTTACTGCATGCACGTTTTTTAGACAATATTTCATTTAAAACTTATGAAAAAACAAAACAAATGGACTAGAATAGTCCAATAAGGTAAAACTATTTGACTTTCATGGTTATACCTCATATTGACCCCAGCCAATGGTAGGCCTACTCAGGATTTTCACATGCAGAAGGATCTGGACCAGTGGATGCATGCACAAGCAACTGAGACTTCAAATAGACCAAAGTAACAAACAAGACATTTATAGAAATGTAGTTAAACACAATTTCATTTATTGAGTACAAACCACAGTTCAAGTACATATAGTAATACAGGAAGCACCATCAATGGATATGACCATGAAATATATATCATACACATTTACTTCCTTACAAAAATATTATTTGCAGGTGCCAGTGTGGCTTTGGTGGGCTCATGCCAAAATGTGTGGAAAGCCAATGCTGTGCAGAAATGCCAAAGGTGGTGGCCAGGAGGGACCAAGTAGCTGATGATGAGCCCAAGCTGCAATGTATCACTCAACACCCAGGGTTCCAATCAGTTTGCCTGAATGTCCATGTACTGGAGACAGCATACTTGTCATACCAGTATCACTATGGGCCCATGGAAGGACCAGTCAACAGGTTAGTCTTGATTTTTAAAAGACATTTTTAAGGATTATGTACAGTCATAGCCAGTTGTAAATGCTATGCTATGCTATTGCATGCAAGCTTATACATTTTTTTTCTTAATTACATTATTAATTGAGTACATAACATTGCATGCACTCCAAGTCAGATCTTAATCTGGTTTGTGTTGTGAATACAGCCATAACCTGAGGCAACAACTAAATAGACATGTGCATGTGAGCCCTCAAGAACCCTTCACCAATACAATAAAGAACAGAATTAGTGATTACAACTTTCATTGTATGGAAAGCAACCCCCCTCCCCCCTCCCCCCCCCCCCAAAAAAAATGTATGTGCAGATGAGTCAGAGCTCAGACCCATTCACCAGCTCAGCTGACTGTCATAAGTGCAATGTTGTGGATTCATGTTTCGCGCTCTAGAAAGCTAATAATATATAAAGCGTGAAAAAGTGTATGTCATTCACACATGAGTAAGAAAATATCCATTTCCCCTATACCAGTGACCCTAATGTATCCAAACATTCAGGGTAGCAGTCTGTAAGAAGAGTATGTATGTATCATACACTCACAGTAAAGTGCCACTTAAAGCTTCAATGCAAGGCTACCTGGTCATGAAATTTTATCATTTTTCATTTGCAAAGATCCTGGAAAATGAGATTTGACTGATTTGACAATCTGCAGTGTAGTGTGATGGACTAAAGGGAATTCACACAGGCTCAAGACACAACATACTGTTTATATCAAATACACATATTTACAGCTGCAATCCTGTTCTAAAGCTACAGTTCTAATTGCAGGGAGAGGTGCTTCCAGCAGTAGAAGTGCTTTCCCCAGGGCCAGGGTACAAAGCAAAGCGACTGACATAGCTATCCTTGGCTGCCTGATGATCTACATCTCCATATTTATGGTTCAGGGGTAGTGGCACCGACAGGTCACTGATGGATGCAGCTGGACTTGGGGGTCACGTGTAACTGCTTCAACTAGTTTTTCCATCAGGATCGAAACATAGTCTGAAATGATGAAAAATCATGACTGTTGCTAAGTGATTGGACGATATGTATACATATAAAAGCACTTGTTGGGAACTGATTGTGTAAGCCTCGCAGAAATATATATTGTATACAACTTAAAATCATTTAATAATGAGAAGACTTGGCAAGTGTTGATAAGAACCGATACACGGTGTGCAAAATAAGCCTGATGCATTTCATCCTTCACTGGACACATTAGATGCTAATGAGTGATGATTGACCACAGGTTAAGCACAACTTTAACTTTATGCCCTGCATTACAGAGTTGAAATCAAAATTTAATGCTGCGATGTGTGCATGGCCTTTATATAGGGCCATGTAACGTAGCTAGGGGAAGTCTAGACATAACATTGTATTGTAAAGTCATCAATTATGGGTCAGGACGTTCAGCATTACGGGACAGTAGGACTGGGTTGTGTCAGTCAAGTCATTTCAGGTCAAACAATGCATTTCTGCAATACACATTAGGTAATCCTTAAAATTGAGCAATAAAGATACCTACTATACATGTACTCTTGACAGAAAAAAATGAGTATTTTAAATATATTTAACATGTTTCTTGTGATTCACATTTACCAGTGGTTTAAAGTCAGCCATTTAAACGAGCACATTGTGCAAGATGTGTTTCTACTTACAATATGCTGATGCTGGCTTGGCCTCTCGCACAGATGGCTCCCCCTGTTTGGCCTTTGGAAATACCACTGACAGTCCAGCTTGTCCATTTCTTCCTGTTGCAGATGCTCAATCTGCATTTTGTAATGCATTGCAGCTAGGTATAGTCTGAAATAAAATGGTTTGTGGTTATCATAAGCAATGTTACAGTCGCTTGTATTGTGTGTTATATTTAAAGAGCTGAAAAAATGGCATGTGGTGATGCTAGATACACATGCACTCACTCCCCTTGCTGTTCCAGATACTTGGCGCACCTTGGGTTGTAAAATTGGGTGCCACAAGCACAAAAAACTTCAATATGTCAAGTTTCTCCAGAATTGTGCATTGCATGAACGATTTGACAGCCAAATTTAATTTAGTTTCTAGTGTCCATATTAATATCTTTGGTTGCATTCACACTGTTCTCCACAAGAAAACACGCTTGTACAATTCCTATTATCCTGTTCTCCTGGACAAGTGGCTATCTAGGTTGGACAAGTGACTTCTGAATATCACTTGTCCAATGGACAACCAAATTTTTATCATGAATAATAATTTATTAAAGCCCAATTGCCTGGAATACTGACTAAGCCAGTGGGAAACGCAAACAAGTTAGCTGCTGTAGCATGGGGCTGGGCGGAAGGTGTCAATAAACATTGGCAAACTTATTCTTTTCAAATAAATATATTTGTAGCTTATAAAACTATTTCCAGCTTCCATTTCTTACCTACATGACCTCAAATTATGGACAAAAACAATTTTGAAGTAACCCTTTGACGTTAAGGAAGGAGGGGGTCAAAAGGGCTAATGTTGTGACGTTAACTGTGACAAGATAAATGATCCCTAAGCTTCTGAAACATGTAGCACTTCAATTTTTCACACAAGTCATTAAAGTGCTTCTCAAAAGAAAAAAAAATGTGGCTAACAATATTTGTTCCCGGGATTTGTCCATATTCAAATATTCATGTCACTGTGATAGTGTAGATATTTTTCAAGTAATTTTATTGACACTGTTGAAAGGGCCATTCTGAACTATATGTCAGAATGAAGAGCTGAATACCCTTGCACATTACAGATGAAAATTAATTTCAAATTTTATATATGTAATTTTTCAAACTTTGAAAAAGGATCCCTGATTTGGCTGAAGAAAGGGACTCCTATTCAGAATTTGATAAATTTTGTAGAAATAACATTTGAGAAAACAACTTATGCAGGCAAAGGTCTAATCATAATCAATTTGGTTCTGTCAATCATGTGCAATAGCCCATATTCTAAGCATGGTTTCTGCGTGCTGTCACTTGTGGCCCTTCAAATGGGGTATTTTTCTTTTCACAAGACAACTCTTTTACTACCAAATTAGCCAGATTGAAAGGCAAGCAAAAATATGAAACAACAACAATCGTAGGTTATTTTCACATATAAGCTTTTTCCTTGCTTTAATACATTAAATTGCAAAATGTAACAACTTTACAGTTAGAAACAGTTTGCTGACTTTATTGTCTCAGGTGCCGAACTCAGAACGCCCTGTGAAATGGTACATTGGTAGCGAGTGAGCGATAAGATACGATAAGATAAGATAAGATAAGATAAGATAAGATAAGATAAGATAAGATAAGATCAGATCAGATAAGTTAAGATAAGATAAGATAAGATAAGCTTTATTTACCGTCGGATTTACATAATGAATAACGTGAGCAACTGAGGCTCTTTGCCGACACTCGATGTATAAAATGTAAAATCATGCTCCACTGCATAAAATTAAACAGATACACATTCCAGTAGTAAAATTAATCAAAGTACATCATATATAGTTTAATACAATGATCAACTGAAGACATGAATGTCAGATGCAAGTACATGTAATATCACAGTATAATGGCTCAAGATTAAAAAAAAAAAAAAATATGTCCTAAAGCAAAAGTTGCAACTGCACTCTGAGCCATCCCAGCAGTTTAGTAATGTTTTGAAATCTTTAAAACTCATCTGGTCTCTAAAATGTTGTGGTAGGCTATTCCAAATTTTTGCCCCCAAGTAGCGCAGACTATGTTTCCCAAATGTTACAGTTCGAAACTTAGGAATAGCCATAATATTTTTATTTCTAAGATTTATCGCCTGCAACTTTGGTTTAAAAATATTGTGACGATACTCTGGCCCGATCTTGTTAACAGACATAAAAACCAGCTGTGCCAAAGCACGTAGTCTGTGTGTAGTTAAAGATGACATCTAGGCTTTTGACAGTAAGTCACCATAGGATACATCTATAGAAGTTCCAAAAACAAATTTTAATGCCCTTTTTTAGATACTTTCCATTTTGTTTAAATTAGTGGCTCCACAGAAATGCCACACCAAAGGACAATAGTTAAAATTTGAAATAATGTATGTTTTATATATAATCATTCTGGTTTTTTCATCCGACAAATGTCTTAAACGACAAAGTACATTTAGCTGTCTAGCAGCTTTTTTACAGAGGTTGGCGACATGTTTATCAAATCTAAGCTTGTCATCGATAGTTATACCCAGTAATACTACTTCCTCCTGAAATTCAATTTTTGTATCATTGATTTCAATATGAGATGGCATAATAGAGGAAGTTCCTTTGGTTGTTTTCTTACTAGGACCAAGATAGATGGCCTGAAACTTGGTCGGATTAGCCTGCATGTAGTTCACCTTAAACCACTGTACACATTCTGTGGTTTTGCTTTGCAATTCGCGTACCATGTGTGCTTTCTCTAGATGCTTGACACTCACAGAGTTATCATCAGCATAGTTGTATATGTTGCAGCCTTTGACACATATAAATATCGTTTAAGAACAGGTTAAACATCACCGGACCTAATATTGATCCTTGAGGTACGCCTTTAGATATTCGCTGCCATGTACTATTAATGTGGCCAATTTTTACCCTCTGCCATCTTTCTGACAGGTAGCTTTGTAGCAATTTTACAGATGTAGTTTCCATGCCATAGGCTTTAAATTTGGCAAGGAGCAGGCTATGAGGAAGTTCATTAAAAGCCCTTGACAAATCCATCAGTACAGCACCGATATGATATTTGGAATCTAAAGCCGCTCTCCAGTCTTCAGTCAATTTAATAAGCATTGTATTGCAACTATGTGCCTTTCGATAAGCTGAAATCATAGGGTTATAAATCGCCTCACAGAAAGCTTCCAGCTGTTCAGCAAGAATGCTCTCAAAAATTTTTGATAGACTAGGTAGCATACTTACTGGCCTGTAGTTTTCTTTCGCTAAACGATCTTTTTTCTTATACACCGGTAGGACGTTAGCCAGTTTCATGCTGTCGGGAAATTTAGATGTTTTAATTCCTTCGTTTATAATACTGGTGAGGGGTGACGCCAGAGATTTGGCTGACGCTTTCAAAGCTTTGGCTGGAATATTATCATACCCAGTTGCCTTTTTAGTTTGTAATACCTTAAGTTTTTCACAAACCTGTTTCTCTGAGACAGTATGAAAGGTAAAGCCATTGGCTAACTCATTATAGTTCTGAGAAGCCCCAATTATAGCCTTTATACTTGGGTGCTCCTCAAAATTTCTCCATGTCCCAGATAAAAAAGTGGTTTCTGTTGTGTTGTGTACATAGTGTCCATTAGAAAGTTCACACACTTCAGCCTGATCCGTAACTATTTTGTCATTTTCTGCTAGCATAATATTGGGAGTGAAAGACTTGTTTTTCCGATCTAAAAATGGTTTGATCGTCGGCCAAAAATCTTTATGACTAGGGCCGGATTTGCATTTTTCATCAAAATAGTTGCGGATTGCTGCTCTTTTTAAATAAGTACAATAATTTCTCTGTTTTCTATAAGGAGGAAAGAACTGAGGGTTTTTGTTACTTCTAAGCCATTTGTTTCTTAATTGTCTTTTCTTAAAAATAGCCTTCCTCCATGTGCTGTTCATCATAGGTACACCTTTGTTTTTAGTTTTTGCAGTTTTGAATGGAGCATGTTCCTCTAAAATTTCTAGATACATATAACTAAATGCCCAGTATTTATCATTCACATCATCAAAGATGTCAGTAATATGGAAAGGAATGCAATTAATATCTCGATTGAAGCTGTCCACATCAAAGTGTTTGTAGCTTCTGTAAATAGTTGACTTTGGTTCTTGTTTGCTTAAAATACCCTTTTTTATGCTAAAAGTCATGTGATGAAAATCACGAAGACCAGTGTCCATAGTGACAGTGCATTTAAAATGATCAGGGCTACTTGTTAAGATAACGTCCAGTAGGGTTGCAGACTCAGATTTATGACAAGTAGGTTTGTCCACCATATTAATCAGATCATACGAGTCACACAGCTCTATAAGTGGTCTGCCATCAGACATAGGCTTCAAATAAATTATAATTTAGGTCTCCAAGCACTGTTAAATATTCAGACCTTATATAAGCCTTATCACATATTTTCCCCACCTCCGATTGAAATATGTCCGTGTCCATATTTGGAGGTCTGTAAGCAGTTATAAATATCCACTTATCTGAATTGAATAGCAGTTCTAACACAATAGACTCTAAAGATTCACTTTCTAGCTCAACTAAGCGTCTGTGAGGAATACTCTGCTTTATGTATGTTATTATACCTCCTCCATGACCATTTCGGTCTCGTCTGTGCATTATGTAACCAGGTATATTGAATCTGGCATCAGTAAAGCTAGAGTCTAGCTTTGTTTCTGATATAGATAGCATGTCCATCAAATTCACAATGTCGATAGTTTCCCAAAATTTATTGCGAAAACTGTTTATGTTTAATTGTCCACATATAAAGTTTCTGGGGTTTTTCTTCCTTGCTTGTCGTAGTTCATCATATAGTATGACCTCCTCCTCCTCATCAGATTCTTGATCATTATCATTCTCCCCGGAGTTGACATTACAACTGGTGCCAGATGCATTAAAGAATGAGTCACTGAAAGCTGGCAATGTACAGGAGGAGCAGTACCAGTCAGAGTCTTCTTCCCTTGCCAGACTGAAATAAATATGCTCAGGCATATCTATGCACTTTGTATGGAGCCACACCTCGCATCCATTGCAATATATACCATGCTGATTTGAACGCACCGGTTTTGCGCAAACTCCGCAAGGATATTTATAATTTCTGACTCCTGGTCCTGGATTAAACTCAATGTCCCAGCTTATTAGGAGCGTGACAACTAACATGTATTTGATGGGGTCGATCCTTGACGTATAAAAATGTCTTTTACTAGATTCTTTTGGTGGCAAGTAGATACCAGCAAAAGAGAGTAAATGTTTGGCAACAATATTTTCCCCTATGTATAAGAGGGCTGTCGCTCCTGACAGTTTGATCAGCCACTCACCAGTAATAATGTCCATCTTGCCCTGGCGTTTATCATATCCATAGTCTTTGTTCACAGATTTACCAAGTTGTAAGCACACACTGGTACAAATGTAAATAAGTACCCCCATGACAAAGGTTTTCGCCATGATTCAAGTCAATTCTCTCACAACCAGGAAAAGATGTGTAAAAGATTGCGGTTGGAAGTTCCCAATCTTAGACCTGCTTCCTGTCTGGACCAAGGAGAAAAAGAGCCGGGTCCACTATATACAAACTGGATTACTGGATTAGTTGGAATCCACGTCTCCGACTATAGATGAGCTTGTCCATTTATGAAGTCAGTAAAAGCACCGAGATTAGTCCAGTGGAACCTCGGATCATAAAACGATGAAGACTCCAAATAAAGGTAAAAGTCTTTCAGTGTAAAAAGATATAAAACTCGTAATTTTTCAAGCCCGAAAAATTACCGCTGTTGTGTGCTGTTCACGCATGCGTATTTCGCCGGGTCCGCCATATACAAATTGGATTGCTGGATTAGCTGGAATCCATGTCTCGATTAAAGATGCGCTTGTCCATTTATGAAGTCAGTAAAAGCACCGAGATTAGTCCAGTGTAGCCTCGGATCATAAACAATGAAGACTCCAAGTAAAGATAAAAGTCTTTCAGTGTAAAAAGATATAAAAGTCGTAATTTTTCAAGAGCGAAAAATTACCGCCGTTGTGTGCTGTTCACGCATGCGCACTGGATGTCTATTAAAAATGATCATAGAAAATACGTACAGGGGCCAATGTTTACTATCCGTCATTTGTGTGCTACATGCTCTAAATGCCTCAATTTGAATCCAAAATCAATATCACAAGACAATCCAAATACTTGCCCTATTGACCTCAAGTTTCTGCACTGTTCTGCTTTTGCGTTTTGCTGTGACCGGCTCAATTGTTGCCGTGGCGCCAGTACCCGTGCCAGCCATGATGTCTGACTCGGAGTGAAGGCGAAGTAACTGTTGACGGCTTCTTCCTTTTCCTTGCGCCGTCACGGCCGCTGTTGCCGCTCTCACCAGCATGATGCGTGGATGTTGACGTTTCTGGTTGCACTGTTGGAACTGCACCCTTCTTAAGATATTTTTTTGACCGAAGTCCATGGTATCCATGTACAGCCAGTCAAAGTCATCACGCCTGAAATGTTCTCTTCATAGGACGCTCGTCTTTGACGGGCCTGACCAGTTCGCCCGTTTTGTTTTAACAAATCTGACCCACTTGGCCAGTACTTGCGGATCCGAAAAAGGGAAAGAGTGTAAACCCTCGCAAGCTTTGGTGGTGTTTGAACACCCCATAGCATCTCTGTATCTTCGCTTCGAAGGTCTATACGCTTGACCGCCCCACGTGCAGCACGGACGGTGTTGTTATTCCTGTTCTGACGTCATCTGCGAATATTAATGAGCTACACATCCGAGCATTCACGACGCGATAGTACCAAATTACAGCGCCAGAAACCTGAACTTCAACGGGCAATTAAAAATAATTAGCGTGACCGCACATTTTCCATTTTAACGATTTCGGCTGTTCATATCCCAGTGCAAGTGCTTAGAGTGGTTTCATTCAATTTGAAATATCCTAGTGATGTCCTTTAAAGAAACCAGTACTTGTGCTAATCTCATAAACTCTTTCATAGCTTAAGCGCTAGGTGATTAATTTTATGGAAACATCGTTAATACAAAGAAAGGCAAAGTACTTAACACGTACTTATGGTTTCAGAAAGCACACTTTGATGAATCAGGAACCATATCGCTAACATGTTGTTTTCCCATCTTAATTCGGTATTTTTAGGGTAATTGTGTGAAATAAAAAGAATTACTGAAATAATATACATGTACATTGCAAAAATGTGCAATACCCTTAAATGTACAAAGTTGCATCGATATTCACCCAAGAGATGGGCTCGTATAGGCGTTGCCAGCTCCCCAATGGTACATGTATTGTGAGAAATAAAATAAAACCAAGAGAAACACACACACACACACACACATCCACACACACAAATCTAGAGTGTTTGCAGGAGCAAAATGTGTCTTGCACGTGCGCTTGTTTGTTTGTATATGTCTGTCAAAGCTCTTGATTACCAAAGGGATGTCTTAAGGCAAGTGTACGTTCCTGATTTGAAGAGAAACTGTTGAAGTATGTGCAAGTAGTCGTTAGTATTATTATGCCCTTTATTTGACAATAAACGCACTAAAAATGACATTTTTGCTATGTTCGATATGCCCACGAGTTTGCGGTTTCCCCTCATTGAAATATCATTGAAACCCGCGCCCAACCAGATGAATGCGGTCTCTCTGTTGCATTCTTATGTTCATTTTCTCCATAGATTATTTCTCACTGAAAGGTACACCTCCACGTCAAAGAAAATCACACTTCTCAAAGTACGATCGAAACGCACCAGTTAACTCGGAAAAAAAGGAGAAAAAGAAAGGAAAAATAAAAAACTACCCACAAGCGAAAAAAAACAATGAAAAAGTAGGGATGCATGCAAACAAAAAACACCACAGGGAATTGATGATATTTGCGCAAGCCTCAAGGACATCCTTCACTATAACTTATTTTCCCCCCTTAAAGACTTGAATTTTCCACGTTGTTTTTGGAGACCAGATAGTTTCTATACTACACCTTCAGAAGCCAAATATATGTTACATTTGTCCGACCATATTAGTGAAAAAACTCGCTAAGCAACGAGTGGAACTTTACAACGGCGAGCTATCTAATATCAATGCAGCCCGCAGACTGATGTCTGCAGCGTACTACAATTAATCCCATAATGCAATTTCCCAAAATGGCGACCGTGCATACCATCTATTGATATGTCATGGAATAAAATATGTCTAAACCAAGCGAGTGGACATGCGTAAGTGTAGCAAATCTCCGTCTTTCCACCATAGAAAACGAAAAGCATCACGGTCAAGGGGAGGAATAGCTACCTGGGAGTACATGGCGGTGATGTCACTTTGTATAGCATACTCATGTGCTCGAAACCGCAAAAGCACGTGGACTAACTTGCTGGCCAAATATGGTCCTCGTAAGCAACGCTCATTGAGAGAATGACCACCGAAGCGCACTGCACAATCAAAAACTACACGCAGCTTATAAGGTTTGTTAGGGCTGAGGACACAATGGTTGGGTAAATACCACACACGCTCGGCAGTGTTTATCTCATTGATCGGCACTTCTTCCGCGTATTCGGACTCTAAAAGGCCATTTATTTCTGCTTCACATCTGTCCTTTAGATTATCCCGGTCAAGCCTATTGAGAAGACTGTGTAGACGCTTTTCAGCCATGGCAAAATCTGGTAGAGCAACAACTCTTCGTTCTCTCATTGACCGCCATGTGGCGCTGGGGACAGCTTTCATCCGGTATTCAATTGCGGGTCAACCTGAGTTGCGTCGCATACTATGATGTGTTAACCCATGGTGCAAACTGAGCGTTTTTGTTGGCGAATGAAATAACCAAGTGTACCTCATAATCATGATAATGTTATCATTAATAAGTACTTTTTGTAGAAAGTAATGCAATCGAGGAATCAACCCAATACAGATTGTTGTGGAGTTAATCACATTTGATTTTAATTTTAATTTAACTTTTAACGCTACCTGCCGACCCGCGCCCCCCCCCCCACACCCACCCACACACAAACAGTAACACTGTAAAACTTGGGAATTCATCTACAATAACATATTCTGATGAGGTTGTCTACTTGTCTTTATTTTTGACACAATGACAACAAACCCGGCAAATAAAATACAATCAACTTCTTTAATCTTAAAACGCGATGACCAATGTTGTTTTATCCTACTCGATTCTCCATTATCGCCCGCGATGAACCGGGTTACATTAAATCCTTGCAACAGGAGTCTTACGAAATCCTCATGCTGTTGAGTCCATATTACGTGCTATGTCGATAATTTGTTATATGTGATCATTGCATTATCTTAATAACTGTGGAAGAATATTCTTTATTATTGCATTTCTTTCGACCATTCACATAGTCGAGTGGCGCTACGCAGGAATGTAACAAGGAGAATGCGGTTCCCGGTCACCGCGATTCAAATGGATTTTTCACTTTTTTAACACAACATACGAACAAATGCATTCATGTTCTGCTATAATACAATATTGTCTTTCGTGTGTGTAAAATTTATTACTAGATATTACGTGAAAAGGAACATTTCTGGCACTTTGATTGCCGATACGTACAATGTTATCACCGTGTTTGCAAATCAGCCGAGACCAATGTTCACCCGCAGGCGAGTACCCGGATGAAAGCAATGACTCGCGCCGTGTTGTGGAGGTTTCTGGAAACTTTAGAAACTGCCCTTCCCTATTGGTGGGAATACTTTCATGTGGATCCCTCCAAGGAACAGGAAGCTCATAGTGGACATTGACTAATTTACACTCTTTGTCCCCTAAGTCAATCACCCGTCTGTCATGAACTGACATATCCGACTGCTCATATCCATCATTCTCAAACTCCCACAACCTGTTTATGTCCTGTATAGGATACGAAGGAGATAGGCATATGTGCTGATGCAGACACATAATTGCAAACAATTATGTGCGAAACACACTGTGTCTCTATCCTGCCATTTAATGTCCATTCGAATTTGAATCGGACAGCAAAAACTTGCCCTTTCTCAACAGTTCTTACATCCATCGGTATCAGGCAATTGGCATCATCCTGGCCAATTAATAAGTCAACGCCAGCTGAGTCGAGATTATTCGAAAACTTCAAGCCACGAAGGTGGGGATAATCATCTTGATTGAAGTCACCTGCAGATGGCGCCGAAAGAGGTATTTCTTTGACCATTTTAACATTTGACATCAAACACTTTGGCCATCGCCCGCGACCTTCATGCGGACTTGCTTGGATGCTGCTTAATGTTTGCTGATGATCTCATTCTATTATCAACTTCACCATGTTGTCTTCATAATTCATTAGATAAACTCCAAACATACTGCAAAAAATGGCATATGAGAGTAAATACCAACAAAACAAAAGTTGTTGAATTTAATAGGACTGGCTCAATAGGCAATCGTCTATTCATGTTAAATGGCCACATTGTTGAAAATGTTAAACATTATGATAACTTGGGAATCACAGTGAGCAATAATGATAATTTTACAACCTGCAAGCAAAACCTATTTCAGAAAGCTTTACAAGCAATGTTCGCACTAAAGAGGTCATTTGGTTATGGAAACCTAAATCCTTACATAGGTCTCATGTTATATGATCAGCTAATCAAGCCAATTAGCATATCTGGTTGTGAAATATGAGGTGTACCTAACAAACCTACAATGAACAGTAAATGGTAGCTTGAAAACAGAAACATGAAAGAGGTGCATGAAAATATTCACATACAATACTGTAAATACCTATTACAGGTAGGTTCAGAAGCTACCAATGCAGCAGTGTATGGAGATCTTGGTCGGTTTCCCATTTACATAAATGTATGGAAAAATTTGATAAAATTCATATTTCATGCTCAAGATGCACCAGACAATGCACAACTGCATGCAGCATATTCAGAAGCTATTAATATGAAACATATCGTAAATACATGGGCTTCTAATGTAAACAAAGTTAAAGAACACTATGGACTTTCCTTACAGGAATGCGATTTAAGTCTAATGAATAAAATGCAAGATAATTACTGCCAAATCGGGAGGGAACAAATAGATAAAAATGCTGCGGATAAACACAGTGGAAATAAACTCAGGTTTTATAGAACCATCAAATTAAATTATGAATACGAGTCTTACTTAAATACAGTAAAGAATTCTGAACATAGGAAATCCTTAACACGGTTACGCATTAGTGCTAATAAGCTTGAAATAGAGGTTGGACGGTACAAAGCAATTCCTGCTACTACTAGATTATGTAAGCAGTGTAATAATGGTGAGGTGGAGGAAGAAAAACATTTTATATTTACCTGCTGACAAAACACCGATTTGAGAAATGAGCTATTTATGCATTGTGCTAAAAAATCAAAAAAAGTTTCTAACTTGACAAATGAGAATAAACTTCTTTAAATATTTTCATCTGATGACCTAACCACTAAAATAGCTGAATTTTGTCACAAAGGCTTCCTAAATCGCAAGTAAATCATGCAGACCTCTAAAATAGGACACTTCATACAATACCAGGGTTCATATTGTACAGAATAAGAAACTTAATAATCATATTACTTTTGCATTTTGGTCTGGAACTCTGTAGGTTATACACTAGGTTTTTTTTCAATGCTTAGGTTGTTACTAATGTATGCTATGTAATTAGTTCACAGGCATCCCGCGTGAGGGCTCCTTTGCCTGCTTTGTATTGTATGTATGATAGTTGAAGCCCGTTTGAGGGCGCCACTTGCTTTGTATTTTGTCCCGTGTGGACGAGAATATACAATAAAGCAGTTTGAATCTGAATCTGAATCTGCAGGTGCCGAACCGGACATGGTTTTAAGCGTGTAATGATACACTGGGCCAGTCAATTCAAACGATCAGCTAGACTCTGGGAACAGAAAGATGAGCTACTGAAACTGCCCAATGCGGCATTAACGTTCACCGATCATTGATCCGAACGGTAACTATGGGCAAGAAAAAATCCCCAGAATTAATAGCATGAGTCGTACAATCCCTGTTCACGTGTAGGGAGGCTGTATGTTTACTTCCGCAGACAAAGCAACGATTTTCACTGCTACAATCACCAACCGCATGATTGTCCCCGCAAACAATAATTATTAGCACACAACTTCTTCGTGCGTACGAAAGCAATGCGGTCAGGAAATTTCAATGCCCTGAACTCTGGGCAGTGCATAATTCTATGAGCCTGATTACACATTTTACATGAGGGGTGGGTGGGTGCGTAGGCTCTATCACGCTGAAGTTGTGTATTTGCACTGGAGGATGAATTATCAGCGCCATCTGTTGGCAGCGATTTTTATGTTTACCATGATTTTGTTTGTGTTTGCCAGCAGGGCTTTGTTTCCCCTGCATTTCAGCAGAACCAAACGACATGACACTCTTTTTGCGTTCTGATCTGGCCTGAGAACCACACAACGGGTCATTCATTTCATCAGCGACTTTCTCCACAAACTCAACCAAATCATGGAATTTAAGGTAGGTGTCGGAAACTCGCTTAGACTGAAGAGTCCTTTTTTGCCATTTATTCTGCAGAAAGTTTGGAAGACGGGCTACTATGTCAAAAATTATAATCTGTGCATTAACTTCATCAAGCTATTCAACATTTTCGAGCACATGAAAAGCATTTCGTAATTCATGACTAAGTGTGCGCATGTCATGGGGCGACTTAACAGGTTTAGCTTTGTGCAGGGATTTGATTATGCTTTCAGTAACCTTATTCTTTGAACCATACAGTTCTTTGAGGATCTTTAACGCAAAATCATAGCCTGCCTGCCCAACTATAATGGAAGCACCTGAAATGGCATGAAACGCGTCCGCGCTAGTATACTGCAGCAATCGAGCCAATTTCAAATGAGGGTCACTACCAAATCATTCTACATTGACTTCAAAAGATTTTATAAAACTATGATTCTGCAACGGGTCATCTGAAAAATTTTGCAACTCAATTTTCGGCAAACATAGCAATTCAGCCATTTCACTGTCACCAGCTGCCCCTGCAAAACCACCGATAGCACCTTTACACTTCACTGATTTTGTCCTTGTGATCGTTCCAATGTAATTATCTTGAACTGACTGAAAATACTTCAAATTGTCTTCTGCATCTTGCTCAGTAGCAATTATCTTTTCATGAATTGATACAAAATCAGTAATTTCTGATTTTAACCGACTAATCTATGACGGAATCCATATTGTCCTCTTCTGCTATACAGAGGGAAATGCGATTACGCAATTTAGTAATTTTGCCCTTAGTCGCAGCTCTTGACTTTTTATGCTCTGCCAAATCCGCCATGTTGGAAATTACGCAGGCCAAACCCACCAAGATCAAAAACCAACAAATTAACAGGATGTCCAGAAAGGCAAAAACAATACCAGACCTTATTTCATCCGTCTCCATACTGCAATGTCCTATTGTGCCTCCTGATGTAAGTCTATTGGCAAAAAATCCAATCTGTGTTTGCGTTGGGAGCTCCATATCTGCAGGCACACATACACACAGCACAAGACAGTTGTGCCAATGCACTTAAACCACTTCACTTTAACATGTATGCTGGAGCGTAATAACACGTGCTATGCACAAACACCGCTGTGCTAATTTTCACAAAAATGCACAGAGACTGAATATACGGAAGCGATAGGCGACAAGTATATTCCATTAACATCCTGCGACGGTTGGATTGCGCTGAAACCTTGCGACGGTCGAACTGCACTTAGCTGCTGTGACTGTTGACACACGACGGATGTCTTGGTTCCGCTTATTAAGTCCTTTTTTTTCTTATTCTATCATACACACCAACTGATTGGCAAACAAGTCTGGACATCTCAATGCGGCCTTGAACCTTTTATTGGATGACAACTGCCATCGTTCCGAGTCTCACTTTTCTTACTTTTCCGAGTCTTACTTTTCCTTAAACTGCAACTTTTAACACACGACATTAATTAAACGTGTAACACACCAATAACCTTTTAACTTATGACCTTTTTAACACTTTGAACTTGAGTCTTCAAACCACTTCATTAAATATTTAATTCTTGGAATCACCCATCCCATGTTTATCTATTGTGTATACCATAAATTTCTCGTTGCGCAAATTTTATATTGTAAGTTTTATATACATATAAGCTCACATGGTATCGAATGTGTAATCCAGACGTTCTTCAACCATGTCGGGTGTGCAGTCTCTACTACTTGTATTACAGGTATTCAGATTCTTTTCTTACTCCAACATTATTGGCAACATCCTTCTCAAAAATACTGCTCACTCCATCTGTAATCCTCTTACAAAAATATTTAAATTTTCTCTTAACGAAGCTCACTTTCCCTTGTCCTGGAAGCGTTCAAATATTTGTCCTGTCTCCAAAAGATCTAACAGACAAATAAAAAGTAACCATAGGCCAATATCCTTACTCTCCAATGTTTCTAAAGTCTTTGAACGCATAATGTTTAATGCCCTCTATGAATATCTAACTGCAAACAATCTCCTCACACACAAAAGTTCAGGTTTCAAGGCAGACGACTGGACAATCAATTAACTTGTCTACCTACCTCATATTATCTACAACGGTCTAGAGCTATCGGAAGAGGCCAGAATGGTATTTCTTGTCGTCTCTAAGGCATTCGACAAGGTATGACATCCTGGACTCCTCTTCAAACTCAAGCAGCTTCGTATATCGGATCATCTTGTTACCTGGGTTGAAAGTTATCTTTCTAATCGCCTACAAAGAGATACTATTCATGGTCAATCTTCTGCCTGGCTTCCTGTCCAGGCTGGAGTGCCTCAGGGCTCTATCCTCGGGCCCCTCCCATTCTTGGTTTATGTAAATGACCTTGTGGACAATCTCACGTGCGAAACGAGTTAAACCTCATCATCTGCCGGTTTTCTTGCGTGGGTCTCCGATTCCTGAGGCAGACAGTCATACACATCTCGGTATCACCTTGAGTGGTGACTTATCTTGGCAAGCCCATATCAGCATGGCATATTCTAACGCGCAAAACCTGGGTGTTGTTAAGCAAAATGAAATTGGAAATTTATTAGAAAAAGAAAAATTCACATTGTATTGTATGACGGAAACGTTTCATTGGGACGATGGTTGTGCATCAAATATACATCCCCATTACCAATGGGTACATAAGGCCTGAAGTGAAGGGTATAAGAAATCAGGAGGTGGTCTGGGTTTTCTCATTCATTCAAATGTTGATATATGTGATGACAATGTTTTAAACTCAAAACAGGATAACTTCGAACGTTTATGGGTATCAGTCAAAATGCATCGTAATCAGAAACCCTTGATGAAAGGTTAGGTGGATAAGCTTATGAGTTACAATGGTGATACTACAGGCTTGAACAGCATTGAAATCCATTTTAATAATGTTAAGGAAGCAGTTTCGAAATTGAAGAATGGCAAAGCCTATGGGGTAGACCATATACCCAATGAATTTTTGAAGAAAGGTGGTACAGCTTTGATTACTTCCCTGGTTGATATGTTTAACATGTGTAAGACACTAGAAGTTTATCCAAATCGATGGTTTCAAGGGTACATAAAACCGATCCACAAAGAAGGATCTAAAGAAATTTTGTCAAATTATCGTGGAATTACTGTCACATCTAATATTTATAAAGTATTCACTTCGGTAGTCGAAAATCAATTTATGAGGTATTTAGAACAGGAGAACATATTAGGGGAGATGCATGGAGCCTATAGGAAGCATCGAAGACTGGAGGATCAAGTGTTTATTTTAAAAGGAATTTGCAACTTGCGGAAAAGACAAAAATTGAAAACTTGGATCTCATTTTTGGACATATCTAAAGTCTTCGATACCGTAAATAGGGAAAGACACTTTCTACTTCTATGGGAAAAAGGAATTCAGGGAAAAGCATGGTGTCTCATTAAGGGTCTTTATGATAAGGTTGAAAACAAAGTTATATTCGGTACTTTTGAGAGTTCGTGGTTCGAGACGCTAAATGGAGTTAAGCGAGGTGCATTGTCCCCCCCCCCCCCCCACATTGTTCTCCCTTGTAAAGCTCTATTTGATTGATTTGTTAAAGGAATAAAATGTTGGTATACTTTTTAGAAATGACCGTATTATTTGTCTCTTATATGCCGACGACATAGCATTATTGGCTAAAAATGAAGACCAACTGAACTGTAAATATTGCCCAAATTTTTGTTTCAAAATGGAATATGACTTTCAACTGCTCTAAATCTAAAGTCATGGATGTAGGTAAAAGAGTAGATTTAAACAAAAAATGGATGTTGGGTGATAACTTTATTTCCGAATGTAAAACATAGAAGTACTAAGGCATTATTGTTTCAAGCTCCCTGAAAGACTCACCACATGTGAAAGAACTGCTCGTTGCCAAGGGGACACGTTTGAGAGGATATTTAAGTAGCATACTTTCATCCCATCCAAATGTAAACCGTGTAAGTTTTGGTAATACTATATGGAAGAGTATTATCTTGCCGTCTATTTCACATGGTGCTGCAGTTAGGGTGTGTAACACGAAAGAATCTGAGGCGTTTGTAAAATCATTACAATATGCAATGGCTAAAGCCATTTTGCAGGTGAACTCTTCACCTTCAATGACCGCGACCATTGGTGAGCTAGGGTGGTTGCCTTTCAATGTTTATTTGGAACACATCAGAGTTAAGTACTTCCACAGGATGAAATTTGATTTGCCGGACACAAGGCTGTGTAAACAAATCTTTGATTCCTTGTTTGAGCCTAATGGTGGAAACGCTCCTGATACATGGCCGTATGTGGATGAAATGAGAAAAACGTTTAATAATAAATGTATGGACCATATTTTTCCGATGGACAAATCCAAATTGGTTACGTCGTTTTGTAAAGTTATCCATCAAAGAGTATAAATTACATTTTTTTTAGGATATTGATGAGAAAAGGTCGCTTAATTCGTACCAAATGTTTGAACGGTCTACTTTCGGTAAGAAATGTCTATTTAGAGTAGACAGTTTTGCTGGTGTAAGATTGAAATTTCTGGCCAGAACAGGATGTTTGGGTTTAGGTGAATTTGAAAAGATGGAATATTTCTGATGGTAAATGTGTTTTGTGCAACAGTGCTGAGGAAGATTTACCCCACTTTTTATTTTTGTGTCCAGCACTGAATCAAAAACTATCAGAAATGTATGTATATTTAGAAAGAGAGTGCAGAAAGCAATATTTTGACCACGTTTGGCAACGTTTTTCGGCCTCCTCCTTGAATAATAAAAATTGTTGGCTCCTTGATGAGCATCTCTATGAATGTGGCCCTAAGAGTGGCGACGCTTTTGATCGTATCTGTAAAGATTTTTTAGTTAAAGCTTGTCACTTTAGGAGGCAGTCAATCAGTGACCCCCAGTCTGACCAAACTGTATAGTTCATGGCAGGAATCATAAGTGAAGTTATTCATTTTTGTACGTTGTAAATAGCAGCTGTAAATAGACATTTATGTAGACATGTTTTTATGTATATTGAATGCGGGCGCAAGCAGTGACGCTCCACGTGACACTTGTTTGTGAATGGGTGTCTTTTTAACTTCTCAATATGCGTTTTATGCAAACTGTGAAAATTGTGTGTTTCAGACGCACCACGAGTTCTGCCCTGCTCGTTGGTGCCCCCGGTGTAAAGGGGTACATAAATAAATAAATAAATAAATAAATAAATAAATAAATAAATAAATAAATATATATCACACGGATTACCAATAAAGCTGGTCAAAGAATTTTCTTACTGCGTAGGTTCAAGTATAAACTGTCACGCAAATCCCTGGTCAAACTATATTGTTCTATGATCCGTCCTTGAGTACGGCTGTGTTTTATTCGACAACTGTGTAAAGTGCTGTCTGATCGATTGGAATCGATTCAGTATAATGCAGATAAAATTTGTACAGGTGCTTTCAAACGTACATCACATGTTAATTTACTTCGTGAACCTGGGTGGTCAACTCTTGTAGACAGACGTAAATACTTCAAGCTTGTCCTCTTTTACAAAATATACCACAAACTGACTCCCTCTTATCTATCTAATCTAGTACCCCCTCCTCCTGTTGGTCGTGCTCTCCGATATTCAATGTCAGTGCGCCCTGTTAGATGTAGAGCATCGCGTCTGTGTAACTCTTTTCTACCAGATGATATCAAACAGTGGAATAACCTGCCTTCCCACATTAGAGATTCACTTTCTTCTCATATATTCAAATCAAAACTTAAAACTACTCTATTAGCCACAGACACTGTTCCTGAGATCTATCTCCATGGTGACAGATTTCCTAATATTTGCCACACGCAATTACGCCTAGGATTCCCTAGACTAAACTCCGACCTTCACTGAGTTAACATCCTTCCTGGCCCATCCTGTGCCTGTTCTTATCTCACTGAAGACTCCAAGCATTTCTTACTCTTCTGTCTCTATTACATCGTTCAGAGAAACAAATTACTGAATACTGTTATTCCTTTGATTGCGCCGGGGGTTAGCCCGCATCTTATAATTCATATTGGTTGTGAAAGGTTAATTGAAATATTTCTCTGTGGCAGTAACGAGCTTTCTAACTGCCTAAATATCCAGATCTGTGATGCTCTCCATCAGTACATCATTAATACGAGGCGCTTTAACGACTAAATGTCTCCATTACTGTTACTGTAGTGATCATCGGCTGGACTATGCAAATTTATTTTATCACACCTTTTTTCTTTAACGGGTAAATATTGAACTAAATTCACTTTGGTTCAACTTGTATATTATAAGCAATCAAATCTTAATATTCGTACAGAGTTTACACAGATATAGTACATTGGTAACATTTGTACTGTCATGTGTGTCATGTACATACCTACTGTGTGTCTCCATGTTCTGGAGAACCCATGTATTAGTCATCTCGATGTACTATAGGGCTCTCCAGGCTAAATAAATACGTTTAAACTAAACGATTATTTCAATATCATAAGACTCATATGCAACCTTGCATGTAAAATTATATCTCCGGTATTCATCACACGCTTCATACTTGCCATCCTTTAAACCAGCAATATATCCAATCTACATCAATCAAATAGTTAAGGATATATATCAGGTTACAATGGGTTAAAACATCATTTTTGCTATTTTCACACATGTTAATCACTTTTCCTTTACGTTTTGTGTGCCGGAATCAGATTTCATGTTGTGTAAAGGAAAATTGTGAATTTTGGCAAAAGTATTGGGCCTGGTTCTCACTTTCTGGTGTGGCTTCGGCTGGGGACTAGCTGAGCTTCTAAGCTCCGCACTGCATGAATCCAACAGGAGCCTTATTTACATACAGCAGGTTGTCAGCGCTTCTGCGCTCGCTCCGCACAAGCAGACTACGATCAGCTGGGCAGGCAAACCCCATTATCGCTTTGTGTACAACTCTCCTTTGAACATATCCAAGTAAACTCAGATTTCCATCCTCTTGTTGCGCCAATACTTGTTCTTTCGCTCAGTTTCAGAGTTCCAACTTTACAAGTTGCACACACAGCAACGGCATCACCACAAGCCTGCAACTGAGAACAGTCCCATAATCGGTATCCCTCTGGCTGTTCATTCACATCTCCTTGTTCACAACAATCTGTAGATCTAGCCTCGTGGACCACAAAGTCTCCGAGTTTCTGGGCACTAGCACTGCAAAATCGTTTGTCCAGACCGGGTTGGCTTCTGAATGTTGTGGTGCTCACCGAATCAGTATCACGTCGTGTTGCAGGGTCGTCTCCACTGGAGGGAACTGATTGTAGTATGATCCTAGATCAGACGCTTTGAGTTCACTTGCAACTGACGCGGGCATCGGTCTGCCCCTAGGCTTTTTCTTTCTCGGCATCTTTGCAATAGCACTTTCTAATCACACAAATGCAAGCAACGATCCTCTGAACTTGATAGAAACTTTCTGAACTGAGACTGAAGTTCCGATTTACTGACATCTATATTGGGCCCCACGCAAGACGGCAAACATTCTAGAACCCGGTTGCCCCGTAACCACCTGTCAGTCGTTTGTCGGCCAATCAGGGTAAACTTGAGAAACCCCAACATGGAATCCAAAGTGACAGATGAGCACGATTATAACATTTTTGGATGTAAAACCTCTAAAATAAAGCATTCTTTGAAGTTTGATGCTCCAAACTTGTCCATTTACTCATCAGGTAGGAGTGCGTAACGGAATACCAAGGGGTCATTGCGATCAAAGGCCTAAAGAATAGCGTAAGTCCTATTGAAGTCGGCATTTGCTCTGACAGCGTTTTTCTCGGCATCATTCCTGGCTTTTGTTTCTCAACTTCTTGTGAAATCAACTTCGTCAGTTTTGCTCATAAAGACCTGGGGTTTATGGCAAACTGTTCACAAGAATATAATCTTTAAAAACATGTCTCAGATTTTTTCTATGTTGAGTGGTTTTCTCTCTACAGCGAGCCAAAAATCAAAACCTTTGATGTAAGAATGGAATGTCATCTTTTCAACTTTAAACGTGAGTATCTCCACAATAGCACAAACAATGAAAAAAGTGAGACGCGTTTGTGTAGAAAATCATGTCTGCTAGCTTTTGCAACAGAAATGCTCATGCTCAAGCTCAAAATAAAAAAGTAGATTTAACAATTGTGTGATTTTTTTATGATCACTTTACCTGATTGTTGTGTCAACACAGAAGAACTGGTACAAATGAAAATGCCATCAACTTATTTCCAGATTTGTTAGCTTTCAGGAAATATATAGTTTATGGTACTTTTAGCGTATTTTCAGACTTTTATTAAGTCATTTGTCAGACTCACGTGTAACCTGATATATACCCTTAAACAGACCAATCACTTACCACCAATTACTTCAACTGCAAATGATATACTTCCAATACACAAAATATCAAGCCGACCAGTACTTTTCTTCTCAAACCATAGCTTCAACTTTCATGTCCATATTTTTACATTATACAAATTTGCACCGGAAAAATCATGAAAACTTTCTCATTAATATGGACCATTTTACCTTCGGCATACTTGCCACATACTTCAATACATAATTAACTTCAATTCACTTTTGGCACATTGGTAGTATACTACAAAAATATGTTTGCCGTATGTACAACTAATCTTAATATTTGATCCGTGCCTGACAGCAAATAAATGAAGTTTAGCATACATTAAACGACTTAATACTCTTTGGAATAAACGCAAGCGCACATTTATCTTAGCTGCTTTCTAAATGCATTAAAAGTGCAGCTCGCACGCAGCATGTGTAAGATTTATATGTTCATATATACAATCAACTTACAAGATTTATTTCAACCCAAACAGGAGACCATCAGCTGATTCATATGGCAGAAAAGCTCTCCAAGCAAGAGATACCAGGCTGAACTACACTTGCTTTCTGGGGTTTATGCCTGCACATGGGGCCATATTATACGCTCGGGCAGAAAGACGTCCGTCTCGAGGGGAAATTCAACTGCAATACAATATACGGTAATTAACAACTAACATAAATCCAGACTGGAAATACCACCAGGAAACAAAAAAAAATATATAATGCACAAATTGATTTCATACATACGCAGTTAACCGCCATGGCTGGCTGAAGACAGGCAACATCAAAACGACAAAAGCACGCACCTGACTAGTGTGCGCTACTGCAGTGTGACAAACAGCCCAGAGTTCTGTCAGAATGCGACGGGCCGATTCAACGGCCGACTTATATAGCTATTGAAAGCCAATGTGGTCGCTCGCAATACAAAGCAAACCAAAATAAAAAAACAACCGCCAGGAAGTACTATTTCAGTGCACCAAGTCGCGGCGACACAACCATCATAAAGAAAAAACACAAAACAAAACAAAGGAGGATGTGAAAGTCAAGGCCGTTCACAAACAGGACAAATAAAAAAAAATAATGAATTAAGAAACCAAAAAAAAACGTGACAAGAACAGAACAAACACCAGACTGGGTAAATTGACGTTATAGGAATTCTCAATTACCTGCACTGTAATTGATAATATGCATTTCAGTGCAAAATATACACACAAACACAATATCATATTGTCTCATTAATTCAAGTTTTTTCCTGAACGATGGATGTTTTACGTTTCAAACCCATTGCATACTAATCCTAACATATGTTCAGATAAAATCCTTTTCCTCCATATAGAATCTCCATTGATGGCTCTTGTAAATACGGTTGCAAATTATCTAGAATTACATATTTTTTCGCGCATGACCATGGGAAAAATTTACACACCACTTCGTCGATATTGTTTATCTAAATCATGCAGAGGCCGTTTCTGTTAATGGAAAAGGTCCTCTGAAGGCAATACTAAATTTGTCTATAGTTGTAGTATTTGTCCTTAAATCCAGCAAATTGATCTTTTTTTCTCAATCCGATTTGAGTTCTTGAGTTAGATTCATCATTTATATCATGGCAGTTTGACATTTTGACAAAGATAGTGTGAGTTAGTCGCCATTTGTCACACAGCGAGGGATGTTGACTGGTAGAAAATGTCCCGCACGATGGGCTGCAGTTCTATACATATTTTATTTGCATTATTTGTTCAGCTTGGGTGAATGTAAGGTACACTGACAGACTGCATCCAGTATTTGTCTTGCTTATTATAATGGGCTGTCGAAACATCTCAAATTTATTCCCAGGAATTATAAACTCATATAGCCCTCCTCTCTGAACCTAAAGATAAGTAAGGGTCTCGCGTTTGGAGGGACCATGGCCTTCAGAACCAGCAGGACCACCTCTTAGAGGTTTAAAGAACCAAGGCCACCTTTTCTCGGAACGGGACCACCTTTAGGGGGATAATGGTCATATGTAGGAGAGCGGCACGACCACTTATTAGAGACACCAGGGTATTTGCAGATGTACCACAGTTTGGACGGGTCAGAGTCTTTGTAAATGGATCGGGGCCTCCACAATGAATGGATCTAATACAGGATTTTGTATGATGAGCAGTTTTCCCATATGACATTTTGGATGTAGCAGTACATGTAAAATAACAACATTTATGCTGTAAGGAATACAAGATGCGTTCATATCTGCCGCAGGTAATAAAATCTCAACTTCATATGCCCTCATATGCCATTTGGACATGGCATATTAAGGGACTTGGAAACTAGCTTCTTGAAACTATATGTGATTTTTGCATTTCTTCCTCAGTCACACTTTGATGGAATGTTTCAGTAATTTGGCTTTGGATCTTAATAAAATATTCCATACTTTGAAAACTTGTACATTTACATAATCAACAAGTTTTCTCAGGATTAGAAATGCATAGGACCATGTGAACTTGCCTCTTTATGACTATACTTGGAAATGCAGGGGAATTCAGTCACTGTTCCTTTCGTCAGCAGAAAAACCAAATCCCTGGGGGTTTTTTTTTTGTTTTTTTTTTGTTTTTTGTTTTTTTTTTTTAATAACAGTGAAAACGCTTAGAGATGCTGAGGTACCTTTCCATTCCATAGCTACTTCGGCAATTCTCGACAGAAATGCAGAGGCAAGAAGAAGAGGAGAAAAGACCTCAGCATTTATCAATGTCTTTGCCGACAAACGCAAAGGGACCATATTTTAGCTCAGCACCTGTTGGGATTTTTCTCCGCCCCCCCCCCCCCCTTTGTGTATGTTCAGTCTTGCAGACAATGGCAAGCTCGTCTTATTTGTCGGTTACGCTGTCAGGTGACACCTTTATTTATATAAAGCATGACGGGAGGGATGCGTTCAGTGGACAACCTTTGTGAACGTAGTAGCAGCAAGGCCTGTCCGCAGCAACATCATCATCATCTCTCTCTCTCCATCGATCGATCGATCGATCGATCGATCGAACAATGATAATAAGTTTAGAAGGATTGGTGCATTATGTTTAATTTAGCCTCAAACGAGGGTATTCCTGAACACTCCGAGGTTCAGACATGCTAGAGGGTATAACATTTTAAATCTTTCAATGCCAACTGCGAAAAAGTCGTGCTGCTTAAAGTGAAGCGCTTTGGAATATAATAACAGTGCAAGATCAACGTTCCGTGTATAAAAAAACAAACAAACAAACTTTTGTTTAAACACCGGCATGCCTGTAGTTACACATTATATAATAGTTCGGATCACTAGCTTTCCTCTGAACGAAAGCGCACCGAGGAGAGCTGTTGACTCAGTCGAAAATTGACACTGGAAGAGTTAAGCCACTGAACATTGCTGGGAGAAAGTGCAAACGGAGACAATTATAAAAGTTTCCACAAGCTTGTCTCAGAATAGAAATCAATTTGTTTCCTTTGCTCGATTGTTTTTATGTTATATTCATATATGCGGCAAACAAAATTATGAAGAGTGAAACTCTGGGGAGGATCTGGTAACAATAAAGAACTTGAAATAAGTAACTTGTTATTTTTACTGAGCTATACCTAGCCTTCAGAACAAAACTAAATTTGCCTCTTATGTTGACTTATTTACTTAATGTTACTGATCACAACGATCCATATATTTCGACTGAATGCTACAACCTTTTGCAGGGCAAACCTTCATGCAAAGTATTTGTTTTACAGACCATTGACATCATGTCATTTGTGACGTCACGTTATTAAGATTAGAGATGTGTATCTTGTATTCATGGTGAACATAGGAAGTGAAGTTTTAACATCATTGGTCGTTACTCTATTGGCAAAGTTGTCACAAATGTTTCATTTTGCGATTGATTGTCTCAAAAGCTTGACGTCTTCATTGCTTAGCGTTACAGACCTAAAACTACATGACACGTGATAGCTTTCTCATGCAAACGAGAGACTTGTCAGGTGGTTTGGCTCTATTAACTTTTTAAATTTCCGTGTTGTCAAACCAAAATAAAAATCACAATTATTTTCTTTTTCCGCAAAAAAAAAAAGAAAGAAATGCTTAAGCGAGTAAACGTGTCACCAAAACATCACGTCTCACTTCAGTGTGAGACTTTTCATGGTCTAAGCACGTTGATCATATCTATGTCAAAGCAACAAGAGGGTAGTTTGCTAGAGAGGATGAAATATATGTTTTACGCAGAAATATTTACATTTATGAGGCCAATCTGGATTATGCAAGCATTGTTCAGGATAACAGTTCCGAAGAGTGCAAGGACCAACTAGTGTGTGTGCAGCACACTGTTGCTCTTGTGATTGGAGCGATACAAACAGTGAAGTAGATGTTATCGTGTCAAAGCAATGAGAGGGTAGTTTGCTTGAGAGGTATAAAATATATGCTATACAAAGAAATATTTAAACAGATTATATTTTACATTTATGAGGCCAATTCTGGATTATGCAAGCATTCTTTAGGATAACTGTTCCCAAGAGTGCAAGGACAAACTGGTGTGTGTGTGTGTGTGTGCAGCTGTTGTGACTAGAGCGATACAAGGTGTGAATCTAAACTGTTCCTTGCGTTGTCTGCTACTAAAATACACTGATACATGTAGCAGGTCATTACAAATCGATGATGGTAATGGTTGCAGAACGTAATCTCACACCGACGTCGTTTCAAGCTCTTCATCTGCGGCATTTTGAAACTGTACAAATTGTTACCTTCTTGCGAGACATTATCTAAAATTTTGCTTATTCAGTTCCAAACGAGTGGCCAAAGGCTATTCGAAGGCCACATTACAGCTGCTGTCGGATTTTATCTTCGTAGAAAAGGGTTATGAGGGTTCTCTGCATTCACTAGCTAGTGTTTTTTTTTCAAACACTGATGAAATCTGGAGGCCTGTTCTTAATTTGCCTACATGGGGATCACCTAAGTTTTGAACATGAATTCAGGAGCCTTCTTTAGATTTTGGTTCTTTCCGTACACCTCGTGATATGAGAGAGGGTTTGACCATATCATTAATGAAAAGTTCAATTTAATAAAAACAGAAACTTTACGATGTCAGCTCTCACATTATCACCATGCGCTGGAGTGCTTTTGATCTATGGTGGTAAAAGTTTAATTTTTTGCTACTTCGTACATGAAGCTTCGCTCAGAGTCGCTCCTATTGAATACCGTTTAAATGGTTCATGTTGTTGTGAAATAATGTATGTCAAAAGTGCGGATTACAAAAAATAACAACAGACCCTTCCAAACTGGTTTGATTGGTAGGTAGGCTTTGGGATCCTGCATAGTCCGACCCTCGTCGATTCAATGTATTGTGTTTTGATCTAATTTCTTTCTGTCTACAGATGTGTTAGTTTGTATATTACATATGTATCTACGTCCTGATTTTTTGGTTTCAGTTCGTAATAATTAATTCTATTGATGGACGTATAAGAACATCTACGATCCTGTTTGCATCTGTTACTTTGTCATGAAAAAATGTCTATGCATTTGGAGTATCCCATGGTTCACTTATATTTATATGTCAGAGGAGTCCACATTGCACCAAGTGACTCACCATATTTTTTTAAGCAAAGTCTGGCAGCTATAAAAAAGCAAGCCTGTGCACACAGTTACATTCTACTTCTTGGTGATTTGAATGCTAGGATGCCTAACTTATATGTTTTCAGTAATGGGACACATTATTCTTATTCATGTAACCATGTCAAACAATAAATGCAAATGACAGAGACATTATAAACGTATACATGTATAAAGCGTTTGATATGGCCCCAGTAAACCACCTTGTAACTCGTTTGCTTTCAGGAAATGGAAACTTGTTTTACCGACAAAAAGAGATGGGTATTTCAGCTTGATTGGATTATATCCTCAATAGCATTTTGTCTCATATTGTTGATTATGATGTCTTGAATGATTTGCGCTTATCTGCCCATCATGCACCTATTATGATCAACATATGCCCAGTAACCTGCCTAATACAGACTTGCTAGAGGCAGCCAGTCGGTTGGGAAAATTAGTAGTTCCAACAAGAAGGACCAAGAAAGATCTTTCAAAACAAATCAAATAGATCTAACGAAATTCAGCAACTCTTTAACAAAAAACAGCAATTTATGGAATGTGAATATGGACAACAATGAACTGACAGATGAAATAACTGATCCCTTTTATTTGGTAGTTTCCAGTTTTAAACAGATGGAACAGAGAGCACAAAATGAAAACGCTTTGCCAGTCCACACAGGGCATGATAAGTGGCGTAACGTACTAAAAATTAAAAGCCACAAAGTAATATGGCAGGCCATCAATTGGACTGGTCGTTTTAGCGCACCTATAGACACTGTTTGTCAACCTGCTGATCGCGACTTTACCCACCATTTCGAGAAGTTGTTGAATCCCTCAAGTGCACATGATGGCCATCATGGCATTGTACGTGATGTATATCAGAAAGGTATTTACATCCATATTTTAGATGATCTTTTCAAGGTATAAAACGTCATCAAACACATAAAGCAGACTAAACCTCCTGAATCAGATAGCATCCCCCCGGGTTTGTTGAAATCACTAGATGACTAGTGGCTAATCACACCTACACTTCCGTTTCAAAGCGTGTTCTGTGGAGAATATCCGTCCGTTCAGTTGCCAAAATGTTTCACGATCTTCGAAAACGGGAATCGCCATTCACCACACCACTAAAGAGGAATAAGTGTACTTTCTATGTTGCCAAAATTGTATGATACAATTCTTGCATGACATTTCAGGCTCTGGTACAGATCAAGGGAAGAACAAGCAGGGGCCACAGCGGGTCGTGGTTCAAAAAAAAAAAAACAAATTCTTACGGTGAAACTTTAAATAGACATCACGAGAAAAACAAAGCGAGAGCTTTATATAACCTTCATTGACTATGAGAATAACAATGATAAAGTTGACAGGAAGAAGTTAATTAAGAGCCTTATCGAGGCAGAATGTGGTTCAAATTTTGTAGAAGCTTTGTTTGAGTCAATGCGAGACAGTGTCGGTAGATTGGAGATGAGTGTTTCCATGCAACTGCCGGTGGTCGGCAGGGAGGTTGTCTAAGCTGCCCTTTCTCTATGTTCTTCATTAATGCTACCATTGAGGCAGTAAATGAATCTGGGGATAATAGGTGGTTAGAAAGTCTGCACTGTTTGCTATTAATGGACGATACGACTCTGTTTGCAACATTACGAAATAAAATGATAGCAAAACTGCTTCCCCTGAAGAAGTCCACATACAGTCCTGGTATAATTATCCACCCAACCAAGTCCACGTTTATGTGTATTAATGTTGGTGATGCAGAAGACATTGTAATTGATAATATAGTTAATCAATTTTACAGGTAAATACATTTACCTTGGAACTCCAGTCATAAATGCTCCATCTTTCAAACAGGTCCAGCGCCATATACGGATGAAAGCAGCTCCTGTGCTGAAATACACTTCTTTCCTAGCAAAGAATAATGATGCGCCGCCTTCCTTTCAGTGTGAAAAAATTAGTGATGTGCAGTGCTCTAAATTCAGCTGAATTTTACAATTATGAGACATGGCTCACCAATGATTTAAAGGCAGTGGAATTACCCTATAAGTCTATGTTGAAGGAATTGCTTGGTGTTGAAATTGCTTGGTGTTAGGCAACAACCCCCCCCCCCCCACACACACACACACACGCACACACATAGTACTTGTGCTTTTAGAGGTAGCAAAACCTGATGCCAAAAGCTTTGTGGGTGAAAAATAGAAACAGTTTTGTTTTGTTTTGTTTTGTTTTTTTTAAACAATGAAGCCGAATCAACTATCAGGGCAGCTATATACAGAACATTGCCCGATGGGGAAAGCGCTGCAAGCTGTACTAGAAGCACAAACAAGCTACACCTCCACTTTTCAGGACAATCTGGCAATATATGTTAAGGAAAGTTCTAGCATAAGTCAGGAAACGTTTTTGAAGATAAACCCTACACTCCCGCGACACAATATTTACAGGGAGCCTTACACACCAGAGTGGGTAAGAATTTCTTTCTCTCGCCTATGCTTAAGATCCCATAGGCTCCAAGTTGAAACAGGTAGGTGGGCCAGAATACCAAGGGAGGACCACCACTGCAGGTGTGGTCCCGTTGTTCAGACTGAGGAGCATGTCATACCAGAGTGTCCATATCCTGATGTCTTATGTAATCATTTTGCTAGAGAGCAACAAGCCAGTTCAGTGAATTTGAAAGAATTGGCATTATACTGCCACAATGTGTTAAGCGACTATGCTTAAATGTCATGAAGTTTCAGCGTTACACTTATAATGATACAGATGTGTTACACTGCAAATTTCCTAACTATATAGATATATATTCACCTGGTAGTGAATTTCTGAGTATAATTAACCCGTAAATAATTAGATGATTTCAATCCATTGAACTGTCCGATTAAGATTTATTTCATAGATAAAGTGTTTTGTTTTCTGACAGTAAGTTTTGCACGCCATTGTTCAAAGTTCTGTGACTTTCCATATATATACGATAACTTTATTCATATATAAAGATATTTAGGAACAGTGTCACCCCTACTGTTCGATGATTTTGTTTCTGGTTACAGTCAATAAAATAAACTACTACTACCTAATACTTCTACATCATTACAGTTAACGTTTGATGAAATTATTTCAATTGTTCGTCAGAATCCTTATCGATCGAACCTCTTGTTCTGGTAACTCACGTCTGTTAAGCTGATCGATTATGAACTTATGATATATCGGAAAGGGTCAGAGACGTCAGTATACAATCATGTCTATATCGTTTTCAAATGCATCAGTAAAATCTTTCATTTTCAAATGAATTGGTATAATCTATATCTGTCATTTTGAAATTAGTAATTTCTGTATCAAGTTCAAATTCATCAGTACAATCTATTTTACTTAAAGATCAGTAAAATCTATATTATTTTATATACATTATGAAAAGGTTTATAATTTTCAGATATGTCACTAAAATCTGTATCATTTTCCAATTCGCAGATTTCTGCGTCATTTCGAAATAACAAGTTTTTTCTCGTAATAACGAGTATTGCCGCATAATTACGAATAAGCTACCGTAATTACTAGTGCTATTTTTTTCTCGTAATTTCGATTTCCTTTCCTCATAATAACGAGTTCTGCAACTATCAAAAGTCAACTCCGAAGCTTCAGACAGCAACACTTAAGGGATGATTAGCCAACAAGGAAGTGCAAAGAAATGCGAACTTTTTACGCACTTCATTTTTTCTCAGCACACGTACACTCTTGCGCACTTCTAGGACATGGACCTTTTTCAAGCACAACATACAGTTGTTGTGAAGGCCCCTGGGCATGGGCCAGAAAAGTAATTCTGACTGTTCGTAGATAATATATGGCACTTTGCACATAGATCTTTCCTCTGCATACAGTTGGTGGTAATAACTTTAATGAGTTTATCCCGTGAGACATGGGGGAAAATACGTATTTATTCCGTGAGGCATGGGAAAAATATTGAATTAACCACCAGGCTCTAACACTGTATTTCTTGTTTTCCATGTCATCCACGAAATATTCGATTAAGTATTTTTCCGTGCACACTGGTTTGAATGGACGGGCAGGAAATTCAGTATATTTCAATGCGGCACAAACTTCGTCCAGGAATTGGTGTGAACTTCTAGTCTTATTAACCTACTTGCACGTGTACTTCCCTGCATAACATATGCAGCCTAGACCATGCACTGGCATGGATAGCAGTGCATGCGCTTCTAGTGCGCTTTTCCCTGCACTTCTGTAGGAAGTCCAATGTGTACTTCTCTGCACTTCCTCGTGGCCCTGGAATTGGGAATGTTTTTTGTTGCTGCGTAACGTGGTTTCACTGCCAACTTGCGAGTTCGTGATTTGCAATTATGTACAAATTGCATCAACTTAGTGTCTTTGTGCATGTGGAAAAACCTGTATGGTTTCAGTCAACTGTGATGTATATATTGGTTTGGCCACAATAAAACTTCTTACAAGCTAAAATGATTATGTGGAAATCGCAGTAATATATAGTTCCGCAGTGCATGGGGAAAAGCATATTTGCTTTTTGTTTATTATAGAGTTTTTTGACATTTCACTGCAAACAGACCTAATTTAGAATATAGTAATAAGAATTGCGAAAAACAAACCAGAAATAAGAGTATCGCAGTTTGTAACAGTTTGATAATACGGATTATGGTATTGTGAATTCTGTTAAAATACTATCGTGTTAAAGAATGCACTACCCTGTACCGATGCTCAAAGTGCTTTTCTGTTTTAAACACTGGTGGACCCACCAGGTGTCCATGTTCTAAAACGTTTACAGTGTTTTATCCTGCAAATAATCGGTGTTACTTTTGATTTGAGGAAATAATTTGATTTTATGGTATTGAATATAGGGAATATCTTACTTCAAACGTAATTACTGTAGGCACATACGGAAAGGATAAAAACGAGAAGTTTACCGTACCATTTAGTTCTGATCTTGGTGTTCTGCCGTAAGACATGTCAAATGAATCTTGCAATATGTGCGGTTACAGCTTCTGTATATGTAATATAAGACCATAAAAAGCACATGGAAATTGCCAGTGGGTTCAGTCATTAGCATGCTTGATGTCATTTACTCATCTAGCCATAGCTTTTTTTATTTTTTTCATGTTCATATTTCAAACATAAAGTTTCAATGGCCATTAGTTCAAACTGAGACTTATCAAGATGAAGCATCAATAGTAATGAACTACATGCTTTGCAGTGAAATGATGCTGTCAGTTGTCTTAGAAAACTGAAATTGTGGTAGACATAGTTTACATGTACTGACTGTTGTTCCATAAATCCCCGATACCATTCTTTAAGGTGGCGGAGGGGTATGAGCAAAAAGGATAAAATTATGACCCGACACAAAATGCCTTTTTTTTCCGTTTCCATCAAGTTTGGCCATTTAGCGTTCATGTCACGAAACATAGATCCTTAAAAAGCAAAATTTATGTGATAAATAGGGATAAGAACAAGCCCATGTTCCAGATGGCTCAAGTGCGTGCATGCCTGTTGACAAACGTATGCTAAATAATCCACCAAAGTTTGGATAGCAGTCGGCTGCTTTCCGCAACCCATTGCCGTAGCAAGGGCAAGCAACCAACTGTGATCTTTCAGGTGTGCTGCTAGTAATTCTTGTGTAAACCGCTTGACAAGATTAGGGCCACCACTTTATTGGTTTATTGTGGTGACCAAATAGCCAGAAGATAATGAAATCGATGGGCTCATGTTTTGAAGATATTAAATAGGTGCCGATGGTCAGAAAGGTGCCGGGCGACAAACATGGGACTCACAAGGGAGGGTGGTTTCAACGTGGAGGAAGAAAAATATTTTCTCACTGCATGGTTCCAAGTGATGCATTAATCTTCATTCAGACTCTTAGCATTGCCAACATTATAAAGCCAAACAACCATATGAAGTCCCGATCCATGGCCAACTTGCTATTTGTCCATATTAAACAGGTGCAGATTGCACAAAAGGCGCCTGGGACCAACCTAGGACTCACAAGGAAGGTGGTATGACAGTCATTGCCCCAATGAAATTTTTTATAATAAAAGTTCCCACTGGCACAGAGACTGACCAGATCAAGTTTCCCTTCAGGAGGGAACACTCAAAATCCTGGATTTGTAAGTACCATGGAATGTGGGACCTGGTTAACATTCTTGTTGCAAAATAACCACTCAACTAAATAAAATATGTTTATGTTCATATTTGTTTTATATATAAACTTTAAACATCACACAAAAGAAGCAGGACAATAACAAAAATGGCATCACTCCCTTAAGCTGATAACAAATAGTATATGGTTGAAAGTGTCCGGAAATAATTTAAAATTTAATGATGAAATAAAATACAAAGTTCCTTGACTTCAGATGGTTTTGCCATCAGAAGATTTTGCCACAGAACAATCCAACCCCTTGTAGGCCTTCTCCAAGTTCATTCGTAAGCAGTAACTGAATATAAAAAAACTCCTTCAGGCAGTATCCGTATCAGCCGCATGTAACTCCTAATTGACAGCAAACTGTTCCCCCATCTAACAATTACTCATTAACTTCAACAAAGAAAACTTAATCAGTCCTCGTGAACCAATAACCACAAAATCAATCAACCTGATTCATTATGAACACACATGTCCGATCACAATCAGTATAAGTTAACATTGTTCTGTGAAATGAAAGAGAAGAGAAATTCACTTAACCTTTTTCTATTTTACCAAGAATCCAAACCGCTATTTGAATCGAATCAATAAATTTGCCACGCGATGATAAACTCCTGCAAATTACCAATAAAAATATATGAAACATTTCTCTTTTCATTACCAATATCATTATCGTAAACCTATTCGATACACATGAGTTAAGTTCACACCACAATTAATCAATTGTAAACCTTCTAATATCACGGTATAACACAGCAGCCTCACTTTAAGTTGACCTCACCTTTGAACTGACCTGACCCTCGAAAGTTCAATCTAAAGTTGCTTATTTAAGCAGACCTAAACTCTCTCATACCATTGGTCATACAACCAATATTTTTATCACGGTGCACCCGCAGGTAATCACTTTTGCAGAATTGGTCCGGTCACCAGCATATAGACATACACAGTTCACTGGTTGAAACTTTAGAATTTCGCGAGAACCAGAGAAAAGAAAACCAACACATATTGGCTACCTATCGTAATTTAGAATAATGGAGGACACCTCGAAGCAACAAAAATACATAGGCTATCATAAAAAATATTACCAGACCCGGAAACCAAATCTATTCGTGGCAATTCATGCGGAAAAATATTTCTTACCAGTGAAAGTGCTTTCTTGTTTTAATAAACGGTAATAATCTAAATCTAAATGCGGAAGATTTCTGCGGTCGATCTTTTAAACTGAAACGTGCCTTGTATACATTTCTTCAGACGCGAACCTGGTCGCTTAAATGGATTGTATTACCTGGCGGTTCTGACCAACCGATCCCTGAAACCTATCAAAGCCCTTTTCAAAGCATTGGACTTCGCAATAATGTATGAAATGTTTTTACCTCGGAATGCACTCCACGACACTACAAACAAGTCACCAAGAGTAGACTACTGCTTCTGTTTAACAGGCATGATAATACACCGGAGAATCCCTTATGCCCGTCTCGCTACTTTTCCAAAATTTTAACTAATACATACTTGCGTTGCACAACTTATTTTAACGTGGTTAACCGACACATGTGATTCTCTTCATTTTTGGCGGATCTAAAAACCTCTTATTTCGATGTTAGTATAAACATATTTATTTTCCCTGGATTGCCTAATAGTACACAAATACTAATCTGGAGGCTCTCCAGTACATAAAAGGACGCACAGAAATATATACAATACACACTGGATGAGAACAGAAGACAAATTCACGGCTTGTACACGAATAATACAATTGATGCCAGATAGTGGAGACTTATAATTAGATCATAAACTAAATTAGTAGATGAAACGTCTAGATTCTGATAAGAATGTCTGAACAGCCTCAAAGATGAATACATTATCAGTGTCTGGCAAGTCCTCACTACCTTTCAAGAGAATATTTAGTAAAATGTCACTAGAGCACTGAACTATTAAACTCGGGTTTACACCTGGAGCGAGTAAGTGACACACAGTGTTCAGTAGACGGACCCTTTGCACAGTGAACTTGGGGCAGAACAAAAGGTAATGTTTCGTATCTTGAGTGGCATGAGAGCATGCACACGTTGAGGCTGGAAGGATATTGACATGATGTAGATGGGCATTTAAAACAGAGAAGTTAAGACGAAGCTGCGTGTGGCATATGTTCAGAAAACGACTTCCATGTTTAAAGTATGTGGGCTTTTTGTCAACACTTAAGGGTAATAGATTGAATTTAGATTTAAACTGCGGCAGGGAATTGGTGAGACGAGCATCAACCGGGAGGTTATTCCATTATTTGATAGCAGACGGGAGAAATGAATTGCCAAAGGGATTGGTGGTGAACCTAATTTGGCGTAATTCAGCACGATTTCTCAAAAGGTGCCCAGTAGTGAATGCAACGTCACGAGGAACGAGATCATGTAGGTATTGTGGAGTTAACCTATTGTACATTTTAAAGAAAAGAATAAGTTTAAAGTATTTCCTCCGATTTGTCAGAGTTTGCCATTCAAGCTCTTCGAGAAGTAAGACACGTGGAGTGTATCTAGTTGCGCCAAGGCAGATCCTGGCTGCCTCATACTGAACAGCTTCTATAGATTGTGACAGGTTTTCAGTGCAATTGTCAAACAGGACACACCCATATTCGAGGATAGGACGAATCATTGTACTGTACAGCTGTATGAGTGTTTGGCGGGAGAGTTTATATTTGAGTCTGCGTGAGAGAGCAAGCCGTTGGCTGGCTTTATTAACAATATGTGTTATATGCTGGTGCCATGACAAGTTACTTGAGAGTGTAACTCCAAGGTGAGTATGTAGAGTGGCCTCAGGTATCGGTGTGTTTCCAAGAAGTAGGGGAGGATGATCTGGCTTATGTCGTTTAGCTGAGAAGGTCGTCGAGATGGATTTTATGGCATTAAATGTCATACGCCAGAGTTTGCCCCAACGATGAATTTGTGTAAGATTATAATTAAGGTTTTCAGCTGTGGCCATTGGTTCGTGGACAATTTCAAGAATACTGGTATCATCTGCGAATAAACGGATGTCACAGGTGATGTTGACAGTGATGTCTTTAATGTAAACGAGGAAAAGTAGGAAACCAAGGATCGAACCTTGGGGCACTCCAGCCTCTATAGGGAGCTAAGGTGAGGTCTGTCCTCCAATAGTAACACGTTGAAGTCAGTTTGAGAGATAGCTTTCTATAAATAGTAACACAGGATCTTCAAACCCCAATTGTTTCAGTTTAAAAAGTAGACCAGCGTGCCAGACTCTGTCAAAGGCCTTGGATATGTCCAGGAAAACCATACAGGCCTCATGGCCAAACTCAAGGCCACTGTAAATAGTATGAAGTATGCTAACAAGTCGATTTATGGTGGAATCGTTTTTCCTTAAAGCCAGAGTTTTTAGCAGAAAGTAAATTGTTAGAGGTTAGATACTCATAGAAAATGTTATAAACTAGACGCTCAAGTACTTTAGAGACATTACAGAGGAGTGAAATAGGCCTATAATTTTCCTTTGACTGTTTGTTACTTTTCTTAAAAACGGGCACACGTTGGACCTCTTCCAGGAATCTGGAAACTATGAGTTGGATAAGCAGAGATTGAACAGATCAGTGAGAGAACGTGAGATTGAGGGGGCACAGTATTTAAGAAGGGTGTCAGGACCACAAGCAGAACTGGTTTTCAGAGATTTTAAAATCTTTTCCAGATCATTTACTTGCACTTGAAATATAGACAGGCGGGCCTCAGTTCGGAAGGTTAGGTCGGGCAAGGGCAAAGGATTGTCATCATGCGGAATCTTACACTGATCAGCAAAATACTTGTTGAAGGTCACTGACTTCTCAATATCAGAAGAAATATTCCTTCCACCGTCAATAAGAGTTGGTATGTTTTGATAAAGTTTGTGACCGAGAATAGATTTGCTAAGGTTCCAACACCTTTTGGAGTTTATCTCTCTTGAGTCTAGTTTAGATCGGAGTTTGGTAAAGTAAAGACGAATAGAATTTTTAATAGCGTTGACTGTAAAGTTACATTTCTGTTTGTATAACTGAAAGAGGCGTTCAATACTTTGAGTAGTGAGGAGCGTGTGAGGCCGAGGCTTTTATGTCTGGCATTTATATCTGTTCCACGCGCGATTGCGCTGCCTTATTACCCTCTTGATAATACAGTTGATCCAGGGCTTGTCCCTGGGTTGAACAGTGACCACACGGAACGGAATAAACTGTTTACACGTGTCAATAAATAGGTCTGACCAGTATGTCACAGTGTCACTTATGGAGTCAAAAACTGTGAAACCAGTTTCCCAAGGAGCATCAGGGAGTACATTGTTCAAGTTGACAAAATCAGCCCTCTTGAAGTTCCAGACAGAGCGTTTAAATGGGCGATCCTTGTAATGATTCACAGAAAAAGAGCAAAAGACGACAGAATGATCAGAGGAGGATATAAGAGGAAGTATGCCGGAGATAAGGATATAACCAGGGGAGTCAGTTATCATGAGGTCTAGTAGGTTTGCAGAGTACTCCGACACACGAGTAGGTTCCGATATGAGCTGATGCAGGTTGTTTTGAGCCAACAGATCAAAGAGGCGCTGTCCAAGTTCACTGTTGGTGTGGGGAGAATCCCAACTTACACAGCGATCGTTAAAATCACCTGTTATTAGGAGTATTTTAGGGTTAAGTTCGATAGCAGACGAAATGGAGTGAGATAAATTGTCCAGAAATAGGTCTCTCTCTGTGGCAGATTGGTCTGGTGGACGATAATAAACACCTGGAGTCAGTTTACCAGAAGGGACTGTAATTTCAGCCCAGATACATTCACTACTGGGAGTTTCCAGCTCCGCACAACGTCTGACAGGTAGATTGTCTTTTACACACAGGGCAACCCCTCCCCTTAAACCAGTTTCACGATCCTTACGTAGCAGGGTTTGAAAGCCTTCAATTTCCAATAAAGCATCAGGGTAGGAAGTATCGAGCCATGTTTCAGATTAAAAAAATGACTTCCAATTTTTCAGACTCCGCCAAAATACTTATTTCTTCGAGTTTTCCATCAGATTTTAAGCTACGTACGTTTGCATGGCACACAGAAAACTTGTTAAGAACAATATTATGAACTGGACCAGGGTTTGAATGAATACTCGTGGAAAGCACCCTAAATATAAGAACCGTCACATGTCTCAGATGGCATAGACATTCGGTAATTAATATTGCGGCAAATACTATGAGGAAGGTAAAAGAGAGGATGAAACTATGATCGTGATATGAAAATGTAGACACGTTGGCAGACATGGAAAGGAACATAAACCCATCTTTGTTGTGAAATAACCCTACCACAGCTCTATATTGATTTAAACAAATGCCTATTAGGGGGTATCATACTGGTTAATGTCCGTCTCTGAACACTGTGAGACACAACAGAAAATAAATGCATTCATGTTTACAAAAAACCCAATAAGTATATGACAATGTATGCTGGAGAATATAGTCTTCAGAATAACAAATAAATAAATAAATAAAGTACAAAATACAAGGTATGAAAGAACAGATATAATACACATAACCTTCACTGGATACTGTGTGACAGGAACATGTACAATACCAGCTGCAACATGTCGAAACACTTTGTTACTAATGGAACTGCTTGCTTGATACATGTACAATTCACAGATAATCAATCTAGCACAAATACAAAATACAAAGTATAAAAGAACAGATACAATACACATGAAGAAAAATATGAGCACGGTAGTGACAATAACCGTTTGAATGTTGATAGAATGAGAGCTATTTCTGGACATGAAACAAACTAACAAAACTTTGTAACAATGGAAGAATAAACATGACATTTCAGCTATTGTTGTGTAATAAGATCAATAAAAACATGTCCGTATTCCTTAGTTGAACAGAAAGAATCTAAATAAATAAAAAATAAGTAAATTAAAATTAAAAATAACAGTGTTAAGGATAATGGTAGAGCTATATCCAGAAATGAGTAAATTGGACTTAAATTAGTCCTAATCATTCACGTAAACAATCACGGAATGAGTGTTGAAAAGGCGGTAAATTTAAAAAAAAAAAAAGTTCTATACAACGGAAAAGATTTTTCACCTAATGACTGTCTTCTCTTCAATTTAACAGAAGAATTTACATTAGCATGAAGAGGGGAAAAAAGAAAGTACCAACACCAAGGCCTTTCAGAAAAAACTCATAGTTTCCCTAAAACTTTTACAGATCACTGGACCATGAGATTACGGATTCATTCAGTTCGCAACTCAAAGGTTCTCCTAATCAATCTTTATTAAAAAATATATATATAAAAAGCCCTCCGGAACCATACTTGTCCCATTATATTTAATAAAAAAAATTTGTATAGCATATAAAATTTTCACAAATGCTGTTTCTTCAACTTGGTTTCAACTTGGAAGAAGAAAACTACTTCCTCCCTGCATGGTTCCAAGCGATGCATTTGTCTAATCTATCCCGATTCATGGTCAACTTGCTGTTTGGTGGCAAAATAAGCACAAAGATTTAGAAATTCCCTTTGGCGTTACACTGCTGCACTACCTGTCGACAGATAGATACAATGCAAACTTATAGCTTTTGCTCGTATCAGTTTGAAAATGTGCTGTTGCTGTGACTGGGCATCGATAAACTTGGGGGAATGGATAGGTGACCCAAGGGCATGACACGCACCAAGTGTGAAAAGGATGGGAGTTGTGGCGCATGCCTTTGCTTTTCCCTGGTCTGTCATCTGAAATGTATGTACCATCTTCAGAACAGGCCTACGCTCGGCCAATGTGCTGAACAGCAGCATTAATAAAAGTATAAACCTGGAAGTATGTCTTCGTGATTGTGAAACATACATGCCACATTTGTGGCTTATGTATGGAGCTTTGTCACATTTCAGATATACGAACATGTCCACTTCTCACAGGGGTGTATCCAAGTTAACTGAACTTAAAAGGCTGATTTCGAGAGGGGCGATGGATTTGAAACTTTGACCATTAGGGGTATATGACAATCGCATCGCTGGTGTTTTTGTAAACGACTGCAAAGTGGCTCCGCACACTGTTTTATTGGTCGACCGGTCATGTAAAATGTGTGTGAGCGATCTGTCGTGTTACCGATGCACCCAAGTCACGAAATTTCGGTTCTGTGTCACGATCAGTTTATTGCAGAACTTCACGTGGAAACCAATAGGGGTTACATATCTTCACAGACTGAAATTATATAGTAGACCCTCTTGTATGAATGCCAAAACCAGAGAAGAGCACGACAATGTGTATGGTCCTCTGTGCCACGGAAAAGTCCAAAATTTATAGAAGAGTCAGTGAAAAGGGCTGGGCATATAATTAACACTCCTTATAACCTTACATTCCCGCACCCAAGCCAAAGCCAAGAAGAATCTCTCTCTCTCTCTCTCTCTCTCTCTCTCTCTCTCTCTCTCTCTCTCTCTCTCTCTCGCTCTCTCTCTCTCTCTCTCTCTCTCTCTCTGTCAAGCAATCTTAAAACATATTTTGACAAAATACAAAATGCCAAAAGCAAAGACACAAAGCAAGACATATTGCCGTCAGCGTCAAGCTAAGCAGAAGTTAACCTGTCATTTTTAGAGAAAGATTCTAGAGGGATGGACAGAATAGCATCCAACTCAAGGTCCAACTTGCCTACAATGGCAGTTGTATTTTTCTTTTTTAATTAAGAAAAAATAAACTCTAGCGCCCCGACCCCTGCGTACTGTGTGCTTGGTCGTAAACCTTTTTCTTTATGCACATTGCTATCTGCTTGCTTCATTTTCCGTTTTCTTTCCCGATCGTGTTATGGCTTTCTTTCTTTTATTTTTGGCCGGTATGATCACAAGCAGCCCAAGACGCTGCATGGCCAAGGCCCCGTCCACGCCGTGAAGAAAGACATGTCGCTCTTTGATCCAGGATGAGGAGAAATAAGTGAGCAACCCCTGTCTGTCGAGCGCCCTTCTCACTGAAGCAAGCTGTGAAACTGCAAGCCCATCTCGTTCAAACAGCGCCATTGCAAATAATGTTGCTAGGGTCAAACTGATAGCACCTTCGGGCCACCTGACTAATTCGCTTTCGAGTCTCCTTTGAAGCTGTCACCCTCGCGTGTGAAACCACAATGACAGGCTTACAGTTATTGCTGCTCTTGGTGTCATTCGGGTAAATAACTGCTTTTTAGGCAATAAATAGCATTGTATGTTGGAATTTATACATCAAATTTGTTGACTGACAGTTCTTCGAAGTATTGCAACCAAAACTGACCTGGGTTGGGGCACAATATTGTCATTATAGCCAACAATGTGGTCAAAAGTGTCTATAATTTATATGCCATTTTCTTAGAATTCTTGCTAATCATTCAATTTTGTAGACTGCATTGATTAAAAGCTTATTGATCTGTCTGATTCAATTTTTGTTAAAAGATAAATGTATTATCTAGGAACCGTTTTGTTTTTGTTTTTCCGTCAGTTGTCTCCTTCCGAGACTTATGTGTCCCACAGCATGAAGAAATTGTTGATGTATAAAATGATGATCATGACCTTTGAAATCCCGACGCATCCTTTTATGCGTTGGCTCAAAAGTTATTGGCTAGACTCTTTAGTGCAGGGAACTGTTTATGATAGGTGCCCGTACAAACATTTATAAAATTTGTGGTGATTCTAGACCTTCTAGATTTTTTATTAATTTTATAAACGTGTATAGACCTAACATGATCAAAAGTGAAGCATATTGATATTACCTGTAATGTGAGACTATTTGCTATGAAACAAAACAAACGTTTCATGTACATCAAAATATATATATTTGCTGTTTTTGTCACATTTTCAAGATTTTTCACAAATGATTTCATGAATTGCAAAGCAAACCAGGCTGAATAATTCCCATGATGGCGAAAAAAGACAAAGTTTCACCAGTTTTGTCTGAAGACTTAGACTCAATCATCACTACCGTGCCAATTTCTCATTTATGACTGACGGCACGTTATCATTGCAGTAGATTTGACAAGTGCACTTTTGATAGTAGGAAACTCGAAATTACGAGAATATGCTCGTAGTTGCGAACAAAAACTCACACTTTTTAGCTTTAGAAAACTCGTTATTATGAGAAAACTCGTAATTTTGAGGAAAAAAAATCGCAATTTCGATTTTTTGAAATTTACTTTTTGCCAGTTTCATTCGGCTTCCGTAGATTTTCCCAGGTAACATTTTTTTTGAACGCCTGGACTTTCTTTAAATCTTTGCGGTAAATGGACGTAGATTTCACAAAGATTGCTTTAATGCAAACAACAACAAAACAGAGAGATCCCCTTAGAAGTAAAATTCCCTAAATTTTCATTAAACATCGTGGTGACGCAGTCAGAGACAGGCAAGGGCAATGAAGATATCACTTTAGCAATTCCAGAGGGTTTGACAGCTGCCCGATGTTTCTATGCTGATCTAGCTTGATATCTTAATAACCATTGCCAGATGGGGCTCTGAGTCAGAATAATTTCTTGCACCCGTTATGGAATTGGATTTACTAGGTCTAGGTCATGTCCTACTTGATTTTGTTATGCAAGCAAGATTGGATGAGCACGCAATCAATATTCACAAAGAGTTCACACTCTGTTGGACGGTAGTCTTGTCGGTCATATTATATAGTTTGGCAGTCCGTCAGGGTTGGTTAAGCGAGTAAATAGTAGTGGTATGAGATCATTACGTGTTAACATCGTAGTTCTTGAAAGGTACATATTTCAACATTGACTCAATAAACAGGTCAACCATGAACCAGGCTGTTATTGATTGTGTGTACTGTTACGTACCGAATGAAGTCAAATGTGAACACGTCTGGGATACATTTATATATAGCAGGGTTAGACTCTAGCAAAACAATTAGTTTAAACATATTTTATTGAAAAAAAGAAAAACAATTGGGAATCAGGGAATAGCCCAAAGTAATCCCTCTTACACAAAGAGAAGTATTTGTACTTTAAACAACAAGGGAGACATTAAACTTTCTCGTCTTACTTTTAAAACAAAGAAGATTACTTTACTGACCAGCATACATGTGAAAAGTGATTCTTTTGTTTGCTTGAGACACAATCTGAAGCTTCAACTTAACATTAACTTGTGTCCGCTTACTTGATCTAACTTGGGAGCAATACAAAAATCTAATAAGAAAGCATAGCTACGTTGAGTACTTGCCATTGAAAGGTGACCCAAATAATTTCAAATTGTCTGACTAATCATTTTAACAAAAATTATCAAGGTCAGCTTTTTGGATTAAACATTTGGTAGAAATCCAGCGATAAGTGTAAAATACCTGTGCCACAAGAACAAAGGCTCTCTACATCATTTTAGGCAGAGGAAAAAAGGACCGGGCACCTGCAGTCAATGCCACCACACACGAGTAACCTGTTTCATTCCAATTGTTTCCGTTCAAGAAAAATATAAACAACATTTTAGAATGTAAACACGGCCGATGCTTTCAGTGGACAGCGAGAGCATTTAACCTTCATTAATATACATTGCATTCCCAGCTTGTATCATTCAAGCTATTTTAGACCCATTTACCTTTCACGTTCCTCTATGTCAACTGCGAAAAAACATATTATACTTTTTATTATTATGTATGCCTCATATGCCTCATCCAAAGTGAAATATGACAATCCTGACATATTTTAAGACAATCATGATGGATGACACTCTGTCTCTTTCGATCTCTGATCTTGTACAATGCAGGCGACAGGACAGCCATCACCAAGTGAGGACCACTCCAGATAGTCATAAGTTTCCTACTTTGGCAAGCAGGGATAGATCCTCATCCCAGGTGTTCTGATGTCGCTGGATACAACACCTAATTTCCTGCAGTATAGTCCTGCTATAGCACTCAGTCTGACTGTTGGGACAAAGACAATAGGAAGTTGTCCTGGTTTTGGTTATCTCTAACAAGTCACGGATAGCTTCAAACAATGTATCATCAAAATTTCTGCCTTGATCACTATGGCACTGAAATGGACAACCAAACCTAGCTATCAACTCTTGCACCAGCTTCTATGCTATGGTTTCTACTGTCTGATCTGGGAGAGCATAGCACCCCAACCATTTTGTGAACTTGTCGCCCACCAGAAGTATGTATTGATTGCCCTGCTTACTTTTTGTCAAACGACCCAGGATGTTAATATGGATATGTTCAAATGAAACTCCAGCATGATACACTTCAAGAGCAGCCTTACGCCAAGTTTTAGGCTTCTTGTTTTTACAACAGACCACACAAGTTGCCACATAATTCACCACTTCCTTGGACATCCCGTACTAAAAGAAAGTGCTTCTGACCCTGTCCAATGATTTGGTCTGTCCCAGATGACCAGACAATCAACAATCATGGCTGAATTGCAAGATATCTCCCCTGAACTGTTGTGGAACGACAAAGCACAAGGTTGGCAATTTCGACTCTCTCATATAGAAAAGGACACCTTGTCTAACAGAAAGCAAATCCTAACAAAGCGACAGAGCCTTGGTTGCAGGACAAGGGAGCCACAACTCATTATTGGTGGGAGGCCTGTCACTCTCAATCCAGGACAGCACTTTACCTATGTCCACATCCTCCACCCTGGCCTTTCTCATAGGAATGGAAGTGCATCCAGTTGTGGGCAAAGAATCTGACAGTGATGGAATAGCTGTCACCGGGTCAGATTGAACAGATCTAACAGCCAAAGGGACCACATTATCTCCATCTGACTCAAAACAGGACCATTTTGATGTGCCCTGGAACAGTATCTACCGCCACCACAAGGAAGCTTCCCTAGCTCAGTCCTGGGTAACAATCACAACCCTCTAGCTCATCGGGGATATTAGAGGGTCTATCTGCATTAACATGGAGTCTCCCTGGCTGATGTTTCATAAATATGTCGTACTGTGATAACTCCTCTAACCACCTGGCCAACTTGATGAACCTGAACCTCATTAACCAGATGAGGCTGTTATGGTCTGTCCTGATCACAAAAAAGTGAGCTCTAACAAAAAGTGAGGAAATTGCCTGGTAAACCTAACTACCGAAAGTAACTCCCTATGGGTGGCACAATAACGCCTCTGAGGCGGAGTCAACACAACGTTCCCAAAGCATAGATTTCTTTCCTCTCCATCTTGTACTTGGCTGAGTTCAATGGACACATCTGAGCTGTCGCAATCAGAAGCAAAGGTTTCTTCCTTCCTTGGCAATGCTGAAACTAGTGCACAGGTTAGCACCTTCTTCTGTTCATCCAAGACCACTTGGTGCTCTTCTTTCCAAGCAAACTTTGCTCTGGAACCAGTCAACTCATTCAAAGGCTGAGAAACCTCTGCAAACTTAGCAATGTGATCTTGGTGATAGTTGACAAAGCCAAGAAAGGATTTGACAACCTTGACAGACTTTGGAACTGGCCAGCCTAACACTGCCTTGGTTTTTTCTGGGTGAACAGAAATGCCGTCACCCATGACAATCTACCCAAGGAACTTAAATTCCTCTTTGAAAAGCTGGCACCTTTTAGATTTGAGCTTTAAATCATGCTGATGGAAAGCCGCAACACGTTGCACAGATTTTCAAGGTGATCTTGCGCATTTTTACCCAGGATAACCAGGTCATCCAGGTACGCCAAAATGGTCCTCCATGTTAAGCCTTTCAGAACCAAATGCATGGCTCTTTGAAAGGTTGAAAGGGCATTAGTTAATCCGAATGCCATGCATCGATGTTCAAACAATCCATACCTGGTAATAAAGGGGGTTATGGCTCTATCGCTTTCTTCAATTTCAATTTGATAATAACTGCACGCAAGGTCAAGGGCCAAAAAAGTAAATGTTTCCCCTCAGTGTGTCCAAACACTCCTCAATTAGAGGGAGAGGATACGTGTCCTTAAAGGTCACTTCGTTAATTTTGCGGTAAACCAAACAATAGCAGATGCTTTCATCCCTTTTTTCTTCACAAAAACAGGAGCTGCTGCCCATTCTGAGGAAAAAGGAGTAATAATCCTGATGTCGAGGAGATTCTCAAGATGCTTCTCCTCCTTCTGAAATCCAAGGGGTGTCTGTCTCATCCATAGTTTAACTGGATTAGCACTGCGTGTGTCAATACTATGCTTAATCTTAGAAACACAACCCAGATCTGAATCTCTCTTGGAAAAAATATCAGCCTACTCTGCTTATAGATGCTGTAGCTGTGGAAAGACCTCCTCAGCTACACAAGAATGTGACCTCTCAAGTCCTCCAGATGATCTGAAACCTCTTCTGACAGCCTGACTTCTCGCAGTCTTGGTTCATCCTTGCCATCAGAGTCACTTGTACTTACCTCTGACTCTGTGTTGTCAGGAAAAGCCATCTACATAGAGTCAACAAGTGTAGCAGTACCCATAAGATGCCCTGGTTTCTGGTGCAAGAAATCTATCTGAAGTATTCATGATAGGACAAAAAACTTCATCTTGCCCCTTTATCAACATGGAAGGAATAAGTATATCCCTCATGTTGTCCGGTGGAAGTTACCACATACTCACAACCAGGTTGTAAATTGGATGGGCATTTTACGAAATGGACTGTGTTGGGTGGGACAACTGCTTTCTTGCTCAGCACCACTTGTGAAACCTGCAAAATTGCTTCTCTATTTTTCTTCATTTTTAGCAGCCAGCAACTGCTCACCTACCTGCACTGTGCAGTGATGAAAATTGATCTTACTTTAGTGCTTAACGAGGAAGTCCAGCCCAATTATGACCTGATCTGAAATCGGTGCTACATACATATTAATGTGAAACAGCTGGCCTCCCATTTCTGTAGAAACATCAGATACCAACACTGTATCCATAGCCCCCCCCCCCCTCTTTTGCTGCACCACAAAGCTTCACGTGATCTATAATTTTAAGATCACAACCTAGACTCTTATACAGATCTTCGCTTATAACCGAGACCTGAGCAGCTGAATCCATGCTAGCATCCATCCGCTTGCTATACAGTGTAGCTGGGATAACTAAACTAAGCCCCTGACAAACAGTCCTGACTACCACTTGTGGTAAACTGTGGAAACCTGAAAGTTGTTCCTCCCCAATGTGCCTATCAATTTTGGTAGAAGACAGAACACCCATCCTCTCTGAGTCCCCAAAAGAAACATTTTTTATCCCCCCCATGACCCCCTCCCCCTACCCCCTACCCCGAACCCTTGTACTCCCCAAACGGCCACCAGTATCACACGGAGTAGAATTGCAACCACCAATATCGACTCTACCTAGTTTGACGACTTAATTGTGGACACAAAGGGAGACCTGGATAGTGATGGAGTCTTCTTCCCACAGTCATGAATCATATGACCAAGCTCACCATAGTCATGGCATCTTACATCTCTCAGCCAGTTCTTCCAGAGTCTCATACTCTAGCTGCCTTAAATTATGAAGCTTCCTCCGAATAATGGCTGTCGTATCCCTATATCAAAGCCTACTGTTCATCTTCACCACCAAACTAACACAATTCTCCCTTTCATTCTCCTTGAGACCAGCATAATAGGTAGCAGTCTCGTCCCTCACCGACTCCACCAACCTATGTAACTTTGTCTCTTCACTCCATCCATATCTCTTGGCAGTTCTTTCAAAAAGACTGAAAAACGGCCTCCAATCTGCTCTGCCACGAAAAGTGGGTTTTTTGGGAGGAGGAGTCTTTTATCTGGCCTAGCATTCCTTACATCTGCCCTATTATTCCTGACAGTCATTTTTTGATAATTAGCTGTTGCCCTATCTCTATCCCTCTGATTGGGTGCTCTCCCTGGGGGATTATGTGATGGCCAATAAACACTATCTTGAGACATTCAAGCTTCAACAGTGTCAACAACAGGCCCCAACAAAGGATCCTCAAGTCTCGACACTGGTGTTGGTTTATGGATATCCGCACTTGTATCATCAATGGACTTTTGCATCACTGCTTCAACAGCATTTATTCTTTGATCCAAACCATCTAATGGTGACTGCATTTTGTCCATTTGGGCCTTATTGTCCTGCATACACTTATCAATGTGCAAATATAACTTGGCGGACATACTGTCAAGCAAAACTTTGAAGCCTGGCAATAGATCACCATCAGATGGTTCAACATTCTCAGAAAAATCAATTCTGCCAGCCTTCATTAGATCAGCAAGGATGTCATTTAGAGTGGTCTCAAATGATGACACCAGGCTATGAGCATTAAAAATCCCTAACTGTTGTCTCATGGTAATAATCTGGATCGCCCTTCCTGGACCAATGTTTTTTACTTTGATGAGATTGATGTAAACGATAAACATTGTCCCGTTCAGTGAGCAAAAACCACAGCACTTTCTTCTAATATGGCGACAAGAATTAATTTTCAATAGATGGAAAAACATGATTCACACTTAAGCAATTTTTTGTACAATACAATGTGTAACAGAGAAGACACAACAGTTGCAACAAAATGTAGTTCACAGCCAAATGATATATCTTATACAATACAGCAAATAGTGGAACAGCCACAGTAGTTGTATCAATGCATAAAACATACAGTGTAAAAATATAATAGAAATGTATAAAGCTCAATCCATGTGTGTATATGTCCTTTTTTATAATAAATTTATCCCAAGAAATATACACAGGCTGGCCATGCTAAATTACTACACAAGTCGACTAATATTGCCTGACGAGACGTTTAAAAATAAACAACCTTGGGCAACTATAAATTATACACACAAAAGCATACCGAACAAGCAATTGAAATGCTAGTCTGCAGCAGTGATGCACACAAGTACACCAGTGAATCAATCACAACTCATACCCACAGGTTGGTTGCCAATTTTATTTTAGTAGCTAGCATGGATGCAAAGTCAATCAGGAAACAAAAATCTGCTTCAAAATTCTCGAACAGATTGTGCTGCAAATGTGACAGCACAATTCTTATTTATATGCAAAACAGAGTGGGAAAATCAAATTTTTCCCATCAACTTTTTCCACAGCAGCAAGAATCAGCTTACAATCCCTGGAAATCCAATGGCGATATATTAAGCTAAGGTACAGAAATGCTGAACCACAAGCTGAATTGTCTTTGGCTGTACTGCCAAATCAAAGTGCGGATCACAGTATAGCAACTGCTTTAAGGTAATGCCTCAGAATGGCGATGGCGATAATAGGCGCACCTTGAACTCCTGTCACCAATATGTAGTGAATCGGTACCACATACCTTTCAATCCCTCGGTGCACGTCCCGTGGACTGCAGAGTGACAAAAGGCAGACCTCGATGACAGCTTACAGTGGGGGGATATCCGAGTTCAGGGAACTGAGCAACACACGCTTTCGTCAATGTCTCTGACTCTCGGGTTCTACGCTCCTCCCCCAGGTCAGTTGCCGACACCTCCTGCTTGGGGGTCAGATAGAGGCTCATTATTATTATGGGGTAAGTGTTCCTTCATCACCACACAATCATCTTTCCCGTGTACACACAGACCTGTTGTTTTGTTTATTAACGAAAATATCTGGTTTTTGATCACTCTCTATGTCTTTTTTGGGGGTATTGTGAAATTAAGTGGAGAACCAAAATGTGATTGGTGTCGACGTCCATGAGACCATATTCTGGATACATAGTCTTGTTCCCTGCTTCACTTGTTTTGGATGAGATGGTTTCTTGGCTTACATGCGTAATTATTATTGGCATTCTTCGGACTCTACCAATAGGTGGTGTCAAATTCAATTGATAATTGTGCTCATAAGTGTGTCATGAAGAAGCACTTGTAGCAGGCTAAGAGAGGGGGAATGGGGCATCCTGATTGGTCAATTTATATAATTATATGTCACGGATTTGCCTTTAGTTTTGTGACTATCAAAAGTAAACTTCAAAGCTTCAGACAGTGACATCTCAGTGATGATGAGCCTACAAGGAAGTGCAAAGAGGTGCACACTTTTTAAACACTTCATTTATTCTCAGCACACGTGCACTCTTGTGCACTTCTAGGACACGGACCTTTTTCAGGCACAACATACAGTTGTGAAGGCACCTGGATATGAACCAGAAAAATATTTCTAACTGTTCGTAGATAATATATGGCACTTTACATACAGATCACTCCTCTGCATACAGTTAGTGGTAATTGTATTTGTGTCTTTTTGCCCAGAACCACTTCCTAGTAGTCAATATCCTATTCCGCAGTTCGAACTCTTTACTCTCCATAAGCTAACCTGTCCCTGTCTAACCTGTATATATATATGGAATTACTATTGTCTATATTGCACACGTTCCTCTGTTAAATTTTGACATAGGCTGTATCAGCCCAAATAAATTAAAGGGTCTTCAGCGGGTAACTACTCAACATGTTTCGGAGCCTTTTACCCGTTTTTGCCCAGAACCACTTCCTAGTAGTCAATATCCTATTCCGCAGTTCGAACTCTTTACTCTCCATAAGCTAACCTGTCCCTGTCTAACCTGTATATATATATGGAATTACTATTGTCTATATTGCACACGTTCCTCTGTTAAATTTTGACATAGGCTGTATCAGCCCAAATAAATTAAAGGGTCTTCACTTAACTTTTCCCTGTTTATCCCATGAGACATAGGGAAAATATGTGTTTATTCCAGGATACATGGGGAAAATATTAAATAAAGCATCAGACTCTCACACTTTATTTCTTGTTTTCCATGTCATGCAAGAAATATTCGATTAAGGGTTTTTCCGTGCACACTGGTAAAAATGTATGGACAGGAAATGCAGTATATTTCAATTTGGTTCCATCTTCATTCAGGATGTGGTGTGCACTTCCAGTCTTATTCACCTATTTGCACGTGCACCTCTCTACATAACATATGAGCCTAGACCATGCACTCGATAGCAGTGCATGCACTTCTAGTGCACTTTTCCCTGCACTTCTATGGGAGATCCAATGTGTAGTTTTCTGAAGTTCCTGGTGGCCCTGGGAATGTTTTTTGCTGTGGTATAACGAGGTTTCACTACCAACCTGCGAGTTCGTGATTTGCATTTATGTAGAAATTACATCAACTTAGTGTCATTGTGCATGTGCAAAAACACGTTTGGTTTCAGTAAACTGTGCTGTATTTATTGGTTTGGCTATAATAAAACTGCTTAGAAACTAAAATGATTATGTGGAAATTGCAGTAATATATAGTTTCACTATGCAAAGGGGAAAGCATATTTGTTTTTACTTTGCTTTAGAGTTTTTTGAGACATTTCACTGCAACAAAAATAAAATTGTCACCAACACCTCACCACCTCACGTCTCAACTCAGCGTGAGACTTTTTATGATTAGAGCAGGTCGTTCATATTTATGTAACAACAATGAGAGGGTAGTTTGCTTGAGAGGTATAAAATATATGGTATATGAAGAAATATTTAGAGAGATTATATTTAACATTTATGAGGCCAATTCTCGATTATGCAAGCATTGTTTAGGATAACTCATCCCAAGAGTGTAAGTAAAAACTGGTAGATGTGCACCACGCCACAACTTTGGTGACTGGAGCAATGAAAAGCGTGAATCTAAACTCTTCTTTGTGTTGTCCGCTAATAAAAGACTCTGCAGCATGAAGTAGGTCATTACAAATCATTGATAGTAATGGTTACTGGAGTAAATTGATTGCAGATTATATCATAGCAGGTAAAATTACTGGGCAAACCAGCATTGACCACACATTGTCAGTGATCATATATGTACATGCCAATCAGACAACTCGTGGATGTAACATCAATCAGTCCATATACATGCATCCACCCTCTCACATGCCCACTCACACACATCTGCCTGCATATATTTTATGATAAACACCACAGAGCAGCCACATATAAAGAATATCCGTGGGTCAAGCATTGTTGATGAAGTAGGCAACTGAATGCGTGAACCCTGTACAGGATGTATCATACATGAACTTGATGTAGGCTGTTGAGGCGACAGGGAGCTCCCTGTGATAGTCATGATAAAAGTATAACAAATTGGCAAACACAAAGTGACTCGACGTAAAATAAATATAATTTACGCCACAGGTGTAAGTAATTTATTAAAATGTACCATCAACGAGCGACACATTTTTGACCTTCGCTTGAAAAAAAAAAAAACAATAGAACAACTGATACTCAGGCGGGTGCCATGATGACACCTGGCGGCAAAAGGGGTAGCCCTCAGAAAGGGGCGGGAAATTCCTGTGACACGTGTTGAATGCCCTTATTTCATATATTATGGCGTATGGATAATCGGTCGTTTTTCACCACTCCTCCTGATCTGAATCGTTAGAATCAGAATCGGGATTTGGATCATCTAAACGCCTGGTAGCAAAAAGGATGCCCCTCTCACACCCCGATAGTACCGCTTCTTGCCCGGATCGTCATTCAAGTGGGTACCATCGGTTGAAAGAATAGATTGCCAGTCCTTTTCAATGCCTTGCGTACGCCAAAATATCATGCCTTTTTGGGGACATTTTGCGTTCAAAATCTTGTTGACCTTAGCTACTTTAGCGTTGTACTCTTCAATATCACTCTGGGTGGGAAGGTAATAACGGTTTAGGTTTCTGCGAAACAATTTCATTACCATTACGTACCGGGCACCGAACAAAGATTTGCTGAGCTTTGCGAAAGACAAACTCCTCGAACAAAGTCGTTACCACCTAACTGGCAAACCAAAATGTCGGCAGGACGAACACTCAACCTAGTTTCAAATATGGACCTAACCGTGGGTACCCGAAGGCCTCCCTTGCACCAAAAACGAGCAAGGACGTTCAAACCAAAGTTGTCCTTAAACTGGAGATCACCATTGTAAATATCATCACGCAAGTTGCAGATGAACGAATGGCCAATCAGGAGTACCTCTGGTAACCTATTTCTGGGTGACGTCATGGCAGCCTGGTTAAATTTTTGTGGCCCAGTTCCATAAATTGACTGGAACTTACAACAGTACAGTTGGGACCGACCGAGTCATCGATTTAAAGCAAAATACTTAACTTGAAGGTGTAGGTTGATGCTCCGACGAAGTGGATACGTGGCCCCGTTAGGATAAGCTTGAGGGAGTGTCGGCAAGTACTGCCGAATGCCGTGGATGGTGGAGAGACTCCAAAACCAAACTTTACATTAAATTTGTTGATCTGCAACTTGCATAAGTATCAAAGCATCGATGGGTTTTCCATCGCGTTTAAACTTAGGAAGTATTACTGTCCGTTAAAATTTAAATTTGCTTAATGCAATAGCTTAACGATGTACGTCTGTTGCCTCTGACAGATTAATTTGGAATAACCGCGAAATATGCTACAGCTGTGAATATTATGCTAATCTCGCGAGATTTTCTCCTCTCCTGTGATTGGTCGGTCACTAGATTTGCATGTAGCCCGACAGCCTCTGCGAGACCAAGGCTACATGTAAACACAGACATGCGCTTCCTTGGCCATAAAACCAATTAACTTCTTTAATTGTTTCTATGTGTCAAAGCAAAATATTAATTGTCAAAGGGAGACATATTAAAGCTTATCTGTTTTGTTTATTTTGTTTAGACAGATTGTGTACACATTGCAACTAAGCATCCAGAAAATAAACATATTAATAACAATAAATTTAGAAGGATTGATACATTATGTTCAATTTAGCATCAAAAGCGTGTATTCCTGAACACTGGGAGGTTCAGATATGCCAGAGCGTGTAATGTTTTAACACTTTCAGGGCTAACTGTGAAAAAGTCGTGCTGCTTCAAGGGAATTGTTTTGAATTACAAAAAGAGTGGAGATCCATTTTCCTTGTAAAAAAAAAAAAAAGAAAAAAAAAGAAAAAACTTTTGTTTAAGTACCAGAATGCCTGTAGTTACACATAATGTAATAGTTCTGGTCACCAGTTGTCCTTTGAGTGCCTTACAGTGTACCAAAGAGAGCTGTTGACTCAATTGAAAATAGACGCTGAAAGAGTTAAGCCAGTAATCATTGTTGGGTGAAAGTGCAAATGGAAATAATTAAAAAAGTTTGCCCAAGCTTGTCTCAGAGAAGAAGTAAATTTGTTTCATATGTTTGATTGTTTTATATCACATTCATATATGTGGGAAACAAAATTATGAAGAGTAAATCTCCTGCGAGGATCTAATAACAATAAAGAACTTAACATAAATAACTTGTTATTGTTACTAAACTATACCCAGCCTTCAGGGCAAAAATAGTTTTGCTTCCCATGTTGACTCTTTTACTTAATGTTATTGATAAGAACGATCCATATATTTCAAATGAATGACTACAACTTTTTTCAGGGCAAACCTTTATGCCAAGCCCTTGTTTAACAAACCATTGAGATCCTGTCACGTGTGTTGTCACGTTAATGAGATTACGAACAAGTATCTTGTATTCATGGTGAAAATACAAAGTGATTTTTTTACACCATTGGTCATTACTTTATCTGCATAGTTGTCACAAATGCTTTACTTTGGGATTGATGGTCTCAAAGCTAAATGACTTCATTGCTTAGCATTTCAGACCTAAAACTACAAGACTCGTGATAACTTTCTCATGCAAGCGAGAGACTTGTCAGGTGGTTTGGCTCCATTTACTTTTAAAATTGTTGTTCCCGTGTTGAGAAACCAAAACGGAAACCACAATTATCTTTTTTTTTTTCATACAAAAACCCCTGCTTAAATGAGTAAAATTGTCACCAACACCTCACGTCTCATCTCAGCGTGAGACTTTTCATGATCAGAGCAGGTCGATCATATCTATGTAAAGGCAATGAGAGGGTACTTTTCTTGAGAGGTTTAAAAAGATATGCTATACGCAGAAATATTTCCAGAGAATATATTTTACATTTATGAGGCCAATCTGGATTATGCAAGCATGGTTTAGGATAAAAGTTCCAAACAGTGAAAAGACAAACTGGTGTGTGTGTGTGTGTGTGTGTGTGTGTGTGTGTGTGTGTGTGTGTGTGTGTGTGTGTGTGCAGCATGCTGTGGCTCCTGTGCCTGGAGTGATACAAAGTGTAAAGTAGATCATATGCTTGTCAAAGCATTGATAAGGCTGTTTGCTTGAGAGGTATAAAATATATGGTATACGAAGAAATATTCAGAGAGATTACATTTTACATTTTGAGGCCAATTCTGGATTATGTAAGCATTGTTTAGGATAACTGTTCCCCAGAATGCAAGGACAAACTGGTGTGTGTGTGCAGCATGCCGTTACTCTTGTGGCTGGAGCAATACAAAGCATGAATCTAAACTTTTCATTGTGATGTTTGCTAGTAAAATACTCTGATACACATAGCAGGTCGTTACAAATTGATGTTGGTAATGGTTGCAGAATGTAGCCTCACACCGACGTCATTTCAAGCTCTTCATATCCAGCATTCTGAAACTGTACAAATTGTTATCTTCTTGTGAGATCACTGAAAAAGCAAATAACTAATGTACAATGCATTACATGAAAATCCCATATTCAAGACAATATTTCATGACTAATGTATCAGAAGATTTAAAGAGATAATTCGTCTAAAAATTTGCTAATTCAATTCGAAACTAGTGGCCAAAGGCCCCTCGAAGGCCAAATCGTAGGTGCTATCGGATTTTATGTTCATTGAGAAGGCTAATGAGCATACTGTACATTCACTTGTTCATGTTTTTTTTTTTTTTTTCAAACACTGATAAAATCATGAGGCCTGTACTTAATTGGCTTGCATGTAGGGGATCACCTGAGTCGTACATGAAGTCGGGATTCCTCTAGATTTTGGTCCTTTCCGGATACCTGGTGACATGAGAGAGGGCTTAAGCATGTCATTAATTAAGAGGTCAATTTAAGAAAAAGAGAAACTTTACGATGTCAGCTCTTAAATCATTATTATCATGCGCTGCAGTGCTGTTGATCGATGGTGATAAAAGTTTCATTTTCTGCTACTTTCTACAGGAAGCTTCACTCAGACTCGTTCCTATTAAATATCATTTAAATGATTCATGCTGTTGTGAAATAATGTATGTCAAAATTCGGGACTACAGAAAATAACAACAGACCCTTCTTAACTGGTGAAATTAGTACGTAGTGTGTTTGGATCATGCACAGTCCCACCTTTGTGTATTCAATCTATTGTGTTGTGATCTAATTTGTTTCTGTCTACAGATGTGTTTGTTTATATATTACATATGTATCTGCGTCCTTATTTTTTGGTTTCAGTTCATAAAAATTAATATTGTTGATGGCCGTAGACGAACATCTATGATCTTGTTTGCATATGTTACTTTGTCATGAAAAAATGTCGATGCATTTTGGGTATCCCATGGTTCACATACATGTATATGTCGGAGGAGTCTACATTGCTCCAAGTGTCTCACCATATTTTTCGAACCAAAGTCTGGCAGCTTTAAAAAGGCAAGTCCGTGCACACAGTTACATTCTACTTCTCGGTGATTTGAATGCCAGGATGCCTGACTTAAAAGTTTTTTGAGTAATGGGACACATTATTCTTGTTCATGTAAACCAGATCCAACAATAAGTGCCATTGCACATACATTATAAACATGTACATGTATAAAGCGTATGATATGGCGCCAGTAAACCACCTTGTAACTTGTTCACTTTCAGGAAAAGGAAACTTGTTTTACCGACAAAAAGAGAGGGGTATTTTAGCTTGATTGGGCTATATGCTAAATAGTATTTCTGTCTCATATTGTTGATTATGATGTCTTGAATGATTTGTGCTTATCTACCAATCATGCACCTATTATGATTAACATATGCCCCAGTAGCCTGGCTAAAACAGACTTGCTAGAGGCAGCCAGGCAGTTGTAAAAAATAGCAGTTCCAACAAGAAGGACCAAGAAAGATCTTTCAAAACAAATCCAATAGATCTAACGAAATTCAGCAACTCTTTACCAGAAAACAGCGATTGACGGAAATTCAATATGGACAACAATGAACCGACAAATGAAATAACTGATCCCTTTTATTTGGCAGTTTCCGGTTCCAAACAGATGGAACAGAGAGCAAAAAATGAAAACGCTTTGCCAGTCCATACAGCACATGATAAGGGGTGTAACTTATTAAACATTAAAAGCCATAAAGTAATATGGCAGGCCATCAATTGGAATAGTCCTTTTAGCACACCTATAGACACTGTTAGTCAACCTGCTGATCCTGACTTTGCTGAATGTTTCGAGTAGTTGTTGAATCCCTGAAGCGCACATGATAACCATCATGGCATTGTACTTGATGTAAATCAGCAAGACATTCACATCCCTATTTTAGATGATCCAGTTGACCATTTTAAGGTAGAAAACGATATTAAACACATAAAACAGAATTAATCTCCTGGAGCAGATGGCATTCTGCCAGGTCTGCTAAAGTCACTAGATGACCAGTGGCTAATCACACTCAAACTTCTGTTTCAAAGCATGTTCTCTGGAGAATATCGGTCAATTTGGTCAGTTGCTAAAATGTTTCACGACTTTCAAAAAAGGGAATCACCATTCACCAGGCCACTACAGGGGAATAAGGGTCCTTTCTATGTTGCCAAAATTGTATGATACAATTCTTGCAAGACATTTCAAGCTCTGGTACAGATCAAAGGAAGAACAACCAGGGGCCACAGCATGTCGTGGTTGCAAAAACAAATACATACGGTGAAACTTTTAATTGACATTGCGAAGAATGAAGTGACAACTTTACGTAACCTTCATTGACTATGAGAAGGCCAATGATAAAGTTGACAGGAATTGTTAATTAAGAGCCTTATCCGGGCAGGATGTGGTTCAAATTTTATAAAAGTTTGCTTGAGTCAAAGCAAGACAGTGGCAGTAAGATTGGGGATGAGTATGTCCATGCAACTGCCGATGGTCGGCAGGATGGTTGACTGGGCAGCCCTCTCTTTATGTTCTTCATTGATGCTTCCATTTAGACAATAAATGAAACTGGGGATGATGGGTGGTTAGGAAGTCTGCATTGTTTGCTATTGATGGACGATACGACTCAACATTACAAAATGAAATGATAGCAAAACTGCTTCCCCTGAAGAGGTCCACATAGAGTCTTGGATTGATTATCCACCCAACCAAGTCCAAGTGTATGTGTATTAATGTCAGTGATGTAGAAGACATTGTAATTGAAAATATAGTCAATCCATTTTACAGGTAAATACATTTCCCTTGGAACTCCGGTCATAAATGTTCCATCTTTCAAACAGGTCCAGTACCATATACAGACTGATTAAAGCAGCTCCCGCGCTGAAATACAATTCTTTCCTCATAATGAATAATGATGTGGCTTACTTTCAGTGTGAAAGAATCAGGGATGCACAGTGCTCTAAACTCAGCTGTATTTTACAGTTTTGAGACATGGCTCATCAATGACTTAAAGGCAGTGAAATCAACCTACATGTCTATGTTGAAGGATTTACTTGGTGGTAGACAATAACCACCCCCCCACCCCACCCCACCCCCCCACACACACACACAATATTGTGCTTTTAAAACTAGTAAAACCTGATGGCAAAAGGTTTGTGGGTGAAAAACTGAAACAGTTTTTTTCAAAAATAACGAAACCGAAGCAACTATCAGGGCAGGTATATACAGAACATTGCCCGATGGATAAAGTGCTGCAAGCTATACTAGGAGTGCAAACATGCTACACCTGTACTTTTCAGGACCATTTGGCAATATATGTGAAGGAAAGTTCCAGCAGAAGTCATAAAATGTATTTAAAGATAAACCCTATACTCCAGTGACATAGTATTTACAAGGATCATTACACCCCAGAGTGGGAATTGCTTTCTCTCACCTACACTTAAGATCTCACAGGCTCAAAGTTGAAACCAGCAGGTGGGCCAGAAAACCAAGGGAGGACTGCCACTGCAGGTGTGGTCCCGTTGTTCAGACTTAATAGCACTTCTTGCTAGAGTGTCCATATACTGATGCCAAAAATTTCAACCAAAGCGTAATGAGACAACATATATTTTAATAACTTGTAGTTACGAGATTTTTCTGGAAATTACGAGTTTTTCTCGTAAAAACGAGTATTGTCTCGTAATGGCCAGTTAGTTCTCGTAATTTTATTCTGGTAATTTCGACTTTTTCTCAAAATAAAGAGTTGTGCGACTCTCAAAAGTGAACTTCAAAGCTTCCGACAGTGACATCTCAGTGATGATCAGCCTACACGGAAATGCAAAGAAGGGCGTAATTTTTAAACACTTCACCTGTTCTCAACATAGGTGCACTCTTGTGCACTTCTAGGACATGGACCTTTTTCAAGCACAACATACAGTTGTGGTGAAGGCACTTGGATATGAACCAGAAAAATATTTCTGACTGTTCGTAGATAATATGTGGCGCTTTACATACAAATCATTCCTCCGCATACAGTTAGTGGTAATAACTTTTCCTTGTATCCCATGAGACATGGGGAAAATTAAGCACCAGGCACTCACACTGTATTTTTTGTTTTCCATGTCATGCAAGAAATATTTGATTAAGTGTTTTTCAGTGCACACTAGTTTGAATGTATGGACCGGAAATTCAGTATATTTCAATTCGATTCAATCTTCGTCCAGGCAGTGGTGTGCACTTCCAGTCTTATTTACCTATTTGCACGTGCACTTCTCTGCATAACATATGTAGCCTAGACCATGCACTCGATAGCAGTGCATGCACTTCTAGTGCACCTTTCCCTGCACTTCTGTGGGACATCCAATTTGTACCTTTCTGCGCTTTCTTGTGGCCCGGGAATGTTTTTTTCTGTGGTGTAACGAGGTTTCGCTGCCAACTTGCGAGTTCGTGATTTGCATTTATGTAGAAATTACATCAATTTAGTGTTTTTTTGCTTGTGGAAAAACATGCCTGGTTTCAGTAAACTGTGCTGTATTTATTGGTTTGGCTACAATAAAACTTCTTAGAAACTAAAATGACTGTGTGGAAATTGCAGTAATGTAAAATTTCACTATGCATAGGGAAGGCGTATTTGTTTTTAGTTTACTTTACATTTCACTGCATCAAAAGCTAATTTAGAATATACAGTCAGGCCGCCTTTATCTGGCACCATTTGTTTTTGGTCATTTTGCCGGATTAGCAAGGCTGCCAGATTAACAAATCACAGTATAATTACCAGGATATATAGAGAATAAGAGACCAAATTTGCACCTAACAATGAGTGAATAAAAACATAATCACATACACGTCTTACCAATTATATGAAATTTTAAAAACGAAGTGTGCATATTATAAGAAAAAAAACTTTATTCAGTGTATTCATATCCATATGTACAATTAATGTTACATTCAAAATTACTGGGGTGAGCGGGCATAAATGTCCCAACCCTAATGTATATCTCACACACGTATTTGGACATATTTTGCCTTTAATAGCTTATTTTGGCACAAAGAAGTCCGAAATCTTTTTTTGTTTACTGCGCTCAATTTTCATATCTTTTAACTGTTCTTCTCTTGGCCGAACTTTTACTACGTTGTCACCACCAAATCCCTCATTGGATTCTGGCCATTGCAATGAAATTTAACCATTTAAGGCGGGAACAATTAAACATCTTATCAATCGGAACTTGTTTGGAACACATTAGGTGATTGTTGATTTCGCGGTACGGCCCAATAAGGAATGTTGTTGCAAGGTATATGCTCCATTGAATATCAAGTGACGGGTTAAAGAGGCAAATAACATTGACAAAAGCACTTTTGTTCTGCAATTAACATGCCAGTGACGAAATTCATGGGTGCCGGATTATCATGTAGTAAATCAATGGGGGAAATCTGTTCACAGCTCATTGCTGCCGAATTTCAAGGGTGCCGAATTATCAAGTGACGGTTAAAGGCAGCTTGACTGTATTTATAAATAAGTATTACGAAAAACAAACCAGAAATCAGAATATTGCAGTTTGTAACAGTTTAATGATACGGATTATGGTATTGTGAATTCTATTAAAATACTTTTGTGTTATATAGTACAGAAACACATGATCCATGTTCATAAATTCCAAACCCAACAATAACAGCAAAGAGATTCCAGACTTGCCAAAGCATCAACATTTACACCTTGTAGGCCTATCACCTTTTAGTTCTCCCAACTTGTCAGTCAGCAGTTAACAGCATAAAATGTAAAGTAGGCCTACATTGTTTTTGTGACATTTTTGAATCAGGAACTTTATACACAAACTCTACCTCCACTATAACTATGAGTTGGAGAACAAAGCCCACAGCAAGACATAGCCAATGAAGTATTTTTCAAATACTACAGAAAAACATGATCCATATTCATAAATTCCAAACCCAGCAATGAAAGCAAAGAGATTCCAGACTTGCCAAAGCATCAACATTTATCTTCCAATACCAATGCGAAGGAACAAATTTCACTCCTGACTTGAGACAGGCAGTCCCCCATGAAAGGCAACTGGTGGTTTTAAACCGGTCCTCTGAACCTTAGGAATATTCATCATTATCTGCAGACACTAGTTCTTTTCCAAAATGTATAGGCCTAACCACTCAAAACACAGGCAGACACAGTTTACATGTCTTGACTATAGTTTCATAAATCCCCGATACCATTCTTTAAGGTGGCGGTGGGGATTGAGCAAAAAGGCCAAAGTTATCACCTGACCCAAAATGACTTTTTTCCGTTTTCATCAAGTTTGGTTATTTACCTTTAATGTCACAAACATGGATCCCTAAAAAGCAAAATTTGTGTGATAAAAGGGATAAGAGCATGGCCATGTTTTAGCTGGCTCGAGTGCGTGCATGTCTGTTGACAAATGTGTGCTAAATAATCCACCAAAGTTTGGATAGCATTCAGCTGAATTCCACAACCCATTGCCGTAGCAAGGGCACCCAACCAACTTGGACCTTTCAGGTGTGCTGCTAGTAATTCTTGTGTAAACTGTGTGACAAGATGAGACCATCGCTTGATTGGTTTATTTTGGTGACCAGTTAGCCAGAGCATAATGAAACGATGGGTTCATGTTTTAATGATATTGAATAGGTGCCCATGGTCAAAAAGGCGCCTGGCGACCAACCTGAGACTCACAAAGAAAGGTGGTTTCAACATGGAGGAAGGAAACTATTATCTCCCTGCATGGTCCCAAATGAAGCATTAGTCCTCTTTCAGACTCTTAGCATTGCTAACACCATAAAGCCAAACAATCATATAGTCCAGTCTGTCTCAATCCATGGCCAACTTGCTGTCAGACAATTTATAAATAGGGGCCGATTATCAAAAAAGGCACCTGGCGACCAACGTGGGACTCACAAAGGAAGGTGGTTTCAACATGGAAAAAAACTAATTTATCCCTGCATGGTTCCAAGCAACACATTAGTCTAATCTATCCTGATCCATCGCCGACTTGCTGTTTGGTGGCAAAATAAACACAACGATTGAGAAATTCCCTCTAGCATTACACTGCTGCTCTACCTGTCTACAGATAAATACAATGCAAACTTTTAGTTTTCACTCGTATCAGTTTGAAAATGTGCTGTTGTTGTGACTGGGCATCGATAAACTTGGGGGAATGGATAGGTGACCCAAGGGCATGACATACACCAAGTGTGAAAAGGATGGGAGTTGTGGCCCATGCCTTTGCTTTTCCCTGGTCTGTCATTTGGAATGTATGTACCGTCTTCAGAATAGGTCTATCAAAGTGCACTGACCAAAAAAGGCTGATTTGGAGAGGGGCGAGGGATTTGAAACTTTGACCATTAGGAGGATATGACAATTGCATCACTGGTGTTTTCGTAAACGACTGCAAAGTGGCTCCGCACATTGTTTTTATTGGTCGATCGGCCAGTAAAATGTGTGTGTGAGTGATCTGACGCATTACCGCTGCACCCCAGTCACAAAGTTTTGGTTTTGTGTTACGGTCAGTTTATTGCAGAACTTCATGTCTAAACCAACAGGGGTAACATATCTTCACAGATTAAAAGTATATATTAGGCCCCATTGTGTGAATGCCATAACCCGATAAAAGAATGACATTGTGTATGGTCCTCTTTACCATAAATAAAGTCCAAAGTTTGTAGAGGAGCTAGTGAAATAGGCTTGACATATAATTAGCACTCCCAACAACCTTACATCGCCTAACCCAAGCCAAATCCAAGAAGAATAAACTTGGCCCTAATTGCCCCATTCCCTTTTCAACTCAGTTGGAGTGAATTGGGAGCTTTCTTGCCTGCAAAACAGACTGACTTTGCATTATTGTTAAATTTGAAGTCCCACTGTCAGATCAATTATGTTAGCAAACACAGTTCGTCTTGGCAGGTAACAAACAATTACCTATGCATCCGAACTGTAACATCACCACCTTGGTCATGGTGTATTCCATTAGCCTGTGTCTGATGTAGGAAATCAATCTTTTAGGTTATTCATATGTGACAATGCACAGTAGTATCACCGCTACAACGTTGAAACTAATGGATTCTCAACACATGTAAGGCGTTCCGTATTTTCTTCTATTTTTTAAAATTCCAATTCATCCTTGGAGTGCTGTTTATTTATCAGTAACACAACCAATGTCTTGGTTGTCGCCCCATCATGATCATCATCTATGAAGACCGCCCTTCTGGCATTGTGTATGCTACATGGAACATGCATACAGAACGACATCTCTCTCTCTCTCTCTCTCTCTCTCTCTCTCTCTCTCTCTCTCTCTCTCTCTCTCTCTCTCTCTCTCTCTCTCTCTCTCTCTCTCTCTCTCTCTCTCTCTCTCCGTATGATGTTGATATTCTTTACTTCTCTATAGAGAAGGGTGGGGATAAAAAGGGGATATAAAAAGTAGTTGGAGGCTGATTCAAATTCTTCTCTTTGGTGAAATACAAAGTAGCATATATGTTTGATCGTTCATGGAATAACATGAAAAAAAATGGTAATATACATATTTGTGAACAAATAGACAAGGGTTAGGTCTGCCCAATGTTATGCATGTATATAGAGGCCAAAGTACCCTCCTCTCTCTCTCTCTCTCTCTCTCTCTCTCTCTCTCTCTCTCTCTCTCTCTCTCTCTCTCTCTCTCTTTCTCTCTCTCTCTCTCTGTCAAGCAATCATAAAACTTATTTTGACAGAATACAAAATGGCCATAACAAACACACAAAGCAAGACATATTGCTGTCAGCGTCACGCTTAGCAGAAGTTAACCTGTCATTTTCAGAGAAAGATACGAGAGGGATGGACAGAATGGCATCCAACCGAAGGTCCAACTTGCATACAATGGCAATTGTATTTGACAGAAAAAATAAAATTTCCAGCGCCCTCCACCCCCACCCCTCGGTACTATATGATTGGTCTTCAACATTTTTCTATATGCACATTGCTCTCTGCTTGCTTCATTTTCTGTTTTCTTTCCTGATCATGGTATGGTTTTCTTTCTTTTATTTTTGTCCGGTTTAATCATCATCAGCCCAAGACTCTAAATGGCCGAAGCCCCGTCCACTCTATTAAGGAAGACTTGTCCCTCTTTGATCCAAGATGAGAAATGAGTGAGCAACCTCTGTCCATCGAGCACTCTCCTCACTCAAGCAAGCTGTGAAACTGCAAGCCCATCTCATTCAAATAGCGCCATTTGCAAACAATGTTTCTAGGGTCAAGGTGATAGCACCTTCAGTCCACATGACTAATTCGCTTTTTAAGTCCCGTTTGAAGCTGTCGCCCTCGCATGTGAAACCACAGTGACAGCTTACAGTTATTGCTGCTCTTGATGTCATTTGGGTAAATGAATGCTTTTTTAGCCAATGAATATCATTGCATGTTGGAGTCTATACATCAGATTTGTTGACTGACAGGCTTTCAAAGTATTACAACCAAAACTGACCAAGGTTGGCGAGCAATATTGTCATTGTAGTCACCAATGTGGGCAAAAAGTGTCTTAAATCTTTCTACGCCAATTTCTCAGAATGAATTTCTTGGTAATCAATCAATTTTGTAGACAGCCTTGATTAAAAGCTTATTGATTGATCTGCTTCAAATTTTTAAAAAAGATAAATGTATTTTCTATGAACCGTTTTGTTTTTGTTTTTATGGCGGATGTCTTCTTCTGAGAGTTTTGTAGCCTACAGGATCAATCAATTGTTGGTGTTTAGAATGATGCTTATGACCTTTGAAATCCTGACCTATCCTTTTATGCGTTGACTCAAAAGTTATTGGTACGACTCTGTAGTACAGGGAACCGTTTATGATAGGTACCCATAAAAACATTTAGTACAGTTGTGGTGATTCTAGAACTTCTAGATCTTTTATTCATTTTACAAGTGCCTTTGGTGATTCATAAGGGACATTGTACTCCCAATGGCAGGGTCTTTCATGGGGAAAGGAAAGCTTGAAAGTACCCAGTGCACGTGTCTCCCTTTTATTGGGACAAGCTGGTCGTATAGTCATGGCCCTAGCATCATACCTTCTGTGCAATTATGCCATATGGCAGTGCCAATTTTTTTAAGGGGGTGGGTGGTGGTGGTGCAATTTTCGGACTGGTTAAAACAAAAAACAAAACTATTTATTACAGGGATGAAGCACAAAGGTACACTTTAAGCGGTATTCTTGCATTCTATTTTGATTAACAGATAGGCCAAATTCGACATAACAGTAAGGTGACCTTGGCTGTGGAAAAAAATGACGAACCGGCCTACCACTATAGCAGTGCAGAAAAATTGATGAACCAGCCTACCACTATAGCAATGCACATCGGATTACAGCCGAAAACACCTTTGAATAATTTCCAACCACGTGTAGTGCCATCAAAGTTGCTGAGCTGCTTGAATTTACCATATTGGCGTAATCAGGGAACTAAGTTGTATTACAAGTAACACTGTATGAACCGGTGATAAACCACTGAAAACGAAAAAGATGGCTAGCGTTCAACCATTCTGTTGGCAGACAACATGCAGATCGTCTTCACTTTTTGAATCTTTGACAGCAAGTGGAGGAGGACGCGCTGTGTTGCCAGTAATATTCAGTCGAGGTTTCCTGTTTGAGTGTGTGCGGAAATCTACCAGCCATCTGGGTGCTCCAATGCGAGGCAAGAGCTCCTGATGGGCTTTGTTTACATATGTGCTTTGAATGTCAGCACCAACGAGTCATGCATAGGAAAGTCAAAATTCTAACAACCTCAAGTTAACGATATGTAAAAGTTGACATTCATTGGTTTGAAACACATTTATACGATTCAGTTATCACAAAAACGTCCTTGCTTGCCAGGTCCTATTTCCAAAACCCCTATCAAGTCCCGCTTGGTCACTAGTGTTTTGGAGAAATGATTGGTTTGCATTGTGATGGACTGATAATATGATGGCTGCCACATGACAGCGCGCTAACCCACATCTTTTGGTGTTCAAGTTTATTTTCTATCACTTTTTATCACGCTCTCTACTTTTTCTGGATGACTAATAAAATGATATTAACATATCCGTGCATATTGCATTTATAGTTTCGAAAATTCGTGAATCACCTCAGTGTGTGTGCGGCGATCACACTGTTTACAAAGCTATCCTGCTAACCGCAAGTTAAATGATCCACAGGTGGCTGGGTTAAAGAAATGTTACGAAAAGCGATAAAAATGATATAAATTAGTTTTTAAAGCCAGTTTCACGAATATAGTCTGATAGATTAGCCATTTCACTATTTGGTAGGGTGGTCACTTGGTTGTGGGAAATTTTTATTTACTCCCCTCAACGTCAAATCACGTCGGTATGTGAAGAATGTGGGTCGTCGTCAGATGTGACGTGTGCATGTAAAAATGATCGATTTTGGGTAGATTTGAAACCTGAAAATATGAAAAACACGCGTAGTCAGTTATATTTGGGGTGTGCCATTATGTACTATGTCATATGAAGATAGCAAAAAGTGTTTGGGGGCCAGAATATGGGTCCAAGTTTCAGGGGGCGTGGCTTCATATTTTAGGGGGATTTTTAAATATGGTGTAATAAAAGTGTACAGACCTGACATGATCAAATGTGAAGCATGTTGACCTTACCTGTAATGTAAAATTAATACTATGAAACCAAACAAACGCTGAATATATATCAAAAAAAATATACTTGTTGTTTGTGTCACATTTTCAACATTTTACAGAAAAGATTTCATGAAATACAAAGCAAACCAGGTCTAAATAATTCCCATAATGGCGGAAAAAGGCAAAGTTTCATCCGTTTAGTTTGACTTAGACTCAATCACCAGTACCGTACCAATTTCTCATTTACGACCCTGTCGGCAAGCTGTAATAATCATTGCAGTAGATTTGTCAAGTTGACTTTTGAAAGTCGGAAAACTGTAATTACGAGAAAAACCTCGTAATTGCAACAAAAAAACTTGTAATTTCGAGTTGCTAAAAATACTTTTTGGCGGTCTCATTAGGCTGTGTGACAGGCAATGTACCTGAACAAGTCCTACCTGGCAAGTTCCACTGATTTAGAATGAGGCTAGCCACAGTATATATTCTAAATTTAACGACACCAACATGAAAATGAATGGCAAAATTCTTCGAAATGTCTGCTCTGCTATGTTACCGTATCATTTACATTCTGGAAAACTATTGTGATAATCTGTATCAAATAAACATAATTTTGATTTGTGTGAAATCTATAATTTAACAGTGCTGTGTAATATATCAGGTAACAGGAAATTACATAAGACCTACTGGGCTTTCATCTGCTATGAAGCTATTGTGACTTGTTATATATAGAAATGAACTTCATACATCCAAAAATTCCCTTCAAATGTCATCTTCACGAAGTTACTGGATTCGAGATATTGCAACCTCCTACATATGTCTGGTTTCTAACGAAAATAATATTTAAAGCATAAAAAGCCTCTATTATATTGAATGCAATATCTTTGGTCAAGGTTTTGGTATCTCACTTAAGGTGTGGGTGTACAAATGCTGCATGTAATGAAGGTGCCTTATAAAAGGAATTACTCCTGAAACCACTGTTCTAAAAAAGAACTTGTTCCTGTTTACTAAAGTAGTTCCATTCTTTAGGCATTACAAATAAAAACAAAATAAAAAAAATTACAAACGACCTTTTATTTTTTCATTTATTTATTAATATTTTGTTGTTGTTGATAACTTCATAGCAAAGAAAAACAGTCCATCTCCAAAACTGAACCATTTATATGCGTTTATTTTAATACAATTACATTATAATTATAAACAGATCTTTCTCTATCAACTTGAGTCAGAATTGTCTATTATAATGAAGCTATTTTGACTAGGTTTACATGGATTTTTAATATATCGGCATGCAGATTAAACTTTGTTTATCCTAAATTTGAGATTCAAATTCTTCTAAAGTATATATTTAGCAAAGTATCATTTTTTTAAATAAATGTAGTATGTGTATAGGAATTTTCTCTAACCAGCATAAGGTTACTGTAATGGTATCATTTGTCCAAAACACAAACACATTCTTACCTCTAGGGAATGACATTTCATTTGTAATACTGCTCCATAAACAATATTTGTACACAGCTTGTTTGCCCAGATGTTGCCAATAAATCACTTTTAGACTTTCCTTTCTAGACTCCTTTTTGTAACTCATTGGTGCGTTTCATGGTGACCTCCATGATCTTTGTTATTTGGATTTGGCTATTGGCAGTTGTAGTGAGAGATTTTGTAAAGTATCTTAAGTTTAAAGGTACTCGCATTAATAAGTGTCTTAGAATATTTACAAGAATTGAAAGTATTATGCTATCTTAAACATTAATGAACACCTGGAAACTTCGGCATTTGATTCAAGTTGTACCTTCTTAAGCCTGTAGTAATTTTAACACATCTCAGTAACGAAAACGATATGCATTTTCGTTCGGGAATTTGTGGATATAGCCAAACGTTTCCTTCAAAAGATAGGACTTTTCATTTGTGGAAGTGTGTATGCAAGGCTCATTGTTAATTTGCTTCATGTTTATGTTCCCTCAGCTTTGTACTGGTTGATAAAAACTGACAAAAAACTTTTAAGTAGATGAATAAAGAAAGCCCAACTCATGTGGCTAGGGTAATTGGGTACTCGTTGTTCTCACATTTTATTCTATGCTTTTCTTTCTACTTACAATATCAATGAATTTATTTTATTCCGTCTCCATGGTCACTTTTTGTACCATGCTGAACTCACAATGTGGGGAATCGATTCGACTGTCCAGACCTACGTGTTTCATACACCAAAGATGCCACACGATCTTGGTTTAACTGATTCCAATGTGCACAGGCATGCACAAAGTACACATGGAAGACTTTCTCATTTTAATTACTATGCGTCATGTGTACTTTCGTGCTTATAATCGTGCTGCCGAGAATTTTAATGTTTGTTTCAAAATTCTAAACTAAATAGCCACGTTGCTCATAATTTGCAACCACTGGGAAAACGTGATACTTTCAAGATCGACTTCTTCCTCTTCATTTAATACAAAGCCCCCTTTAAAAAGCACATTCAGAAATCGGTTTAAACGATTATTTTTATGACAAAGAATACGCTTTAGCTGCAGTTTGTACAACAATAATTATGGAAACGTGCTTAAAGTAAGTTTTGATAACAACAGCTGGAAGAATTGTCCATAACAAGCGACCATATAAGCATGGTAAAAGAGTACAGAGATGCATCATCAACCTCAAAGTTCCACATACAAAGGAAAAAGGGAAGTTGCCAACGCTGCAGATATTGTGATAGCATCATGGACGCAAAGCTGACATTGCTGTTTGCATTGGCGGTAGTTGGAGCAATGGGCGAGCGTAAGGAACTGGGAATAGTGGGCGAAGGGGTGGAGCAGAGACCAGGGGGCTTTGGTGTGGAGAGCAGTGTAAGCCGTATTACTGGCAAATATGATGCAGGTGAGAGACATTCAATTTTTAACTTGTTTTCATGGGTGCCAGTGTAGGTAATGTTAGTAATTTAAGGATATGAATCAAATGGTTTCTTCGAATCAGAAAAATATTGTAACTGATGCACTTCTACAAATTAACTACATTAAATTAATACTGGTTTCATTCGTTTTATAAATATCCCATGTCATTTGCAACAGTCAGTAACTTAAATGATATCAATAAGTGGCAGCATGTGTGAGCTGGTAAACATTCCATTTCCTAAATTCAGTACAAGGCATTTGCAGCAAACCAAACTATCACGAAATAAATTTTGAATAATAATAACTGTCAGTCAGTCATCATCTGAAAGATCTATGAATATTCCAGCACATGCTTTTAAAGGAATAGCCTATAAAACAACTTGTATTCATAATGTGAAGAATATTATTTCGAAAATTTTCACAGTTTGATTATCATGCAGTTTTCTCTTTTAATCCTATTCATAAAAGTTAATAGAATACTTGTTGACTAATCAACGTTTTCATTTATAGGAAAAAAAACGTGTAATAGCGATGTCCTGAAGAGAGAAGTGGACCTTGGTAAAGTAGGTGATAAGTATGACTATGCAGACACAAAACAGTGTGGAGAGTGCGAGAAATGCACCGAGGAGGGGATGGTATGTACAGTGTAAGTATGACTAAAGGTGTAAGGAAAAAAATTACGATTTTGTAGTCGTCAACACTCTTTTTGTGATCCTACGTATTATTTCTCTGTGTGTCAATTCAAGCTTTATCTAGCTATTTTATCCTGCAATTGTACTTTGTTCGAAACACCTTAAATGGGGCGATTTTATGTCTTCCATTGGTGCTTACAAATGTATGTTTATTACCGGTCTACTTAATTAGGTTTATAGCAAACATGTGTCATGACAAAAAGAATCTAGTAACACTCCAGTTGAGTAAACCATAAAAAGGTAAAAGAATTGAGTGATTCAGTTAAGACTTTTAAAATTTACAGGATAGTTGGGCTGATACACACTGGGTTGTTTAGCTGCAAAAGTGTTAATAGCTAACATTGGCTATTAGAGATGGAGGAGATGATCGTTAATATTGGGGGTTACAAATAATATTTTGCCATAAATGTTTATGCTTTGTATGCTCACAAGTTTTCCAATTTATTGCAGATTTCGGTACAAGAAGAATAAGTGTCCACTGAAGAACTATTACACGGTAGAGTAAGGTAAAAGACGATCACGAACAAGAATATATAACACATTGCACTGGAAAGAGAATAATTATTATTCTAATTGTGTGAATCAATAAAAGAAATTCACCAATCCACCTCTGTTATGTTTTCTGTTTTAGCATTTATTAACAGTACTCATGTGTACAGCTTAACACTTTCACGTCTAGGCTATGTACAGGGCCCATTTACCCTTTATTTAGTAATTTATTTATTATTTTTTTTTTTTTGGCAAAAGTAACAGAGTTGGGTCAGTTACTCTGTCACTAGTCTATTCTGATCCTAGAAGCCACCTATCGATATCTACAGTGACATAAATACTCCGGGGATCCTGATCTATCAACATGCTGATGCTGAGTGTAGCATAAGGTTGCTATTGCAATCATAATATTGTTTCACTTTCTGATTTTTTGACAATTCGGAAGCCGCCACTGAGAGCAATATAGTGGTAGTAAATCTTTGTTAGTGCTTTAATCTATTCAAGTGAGATCACAGATTCACTAATGGCTCTTCCATGAAAAAAAAAAAAAAAAAACAACCTTTCACTCTTTCAGTGCAACGTTTTGGGCTGAGACACCAGCTTTCCTCGGTGCACTTTGGGCACCAATGAAAGCTGATGACCAAGACTCTCAGATTCTATGTAATTGTATGCATACTGCTATTTGAACGAAAAGATCTCTTCACAAGAAACAGCAATCGAACACCCTTTTTATAATTCACAGAAGTTCATTTTGAGCATTCAACATTTGTTGCAGATGGCACTGAGAATGCTAAAATTCTAAGTCTGTATCACATACCATTTGGTATGGTTGCAGTGGCAATCATTTGGAACAACGTCTAAGATGCCCTATTTAAATTCTACAAATCAATACGGTTCATTTTTATAAGAGGGTAACGATTTTGTGTTTTAAAGACACCCAGGGGTGAGAAAGCCCAGGGAACCTATGCTTCCATATGAGGAAATTCATCTATAAGTATTAGTGCTTTGACATCCTGAAAGACTAAATCTACAACCTGTTTGACCATGAGCCTATTGCCCCTTTGAGCCGCTATGATATTGTTCAACTCAGATGACCTTTGCAAATGAACAGACATTCTCTGACCTGGAGAAACCAAATTAAACTGAAATCTGTTGTCTTGCATTCACCCACGGTGTTGATGGATGGCCACTTTATCCTTCATTTATTGTTTTTATGTATATTTACCAACATTTTGTTCAAAATAGCAGAGTCATTAAACTGAAAATGTGCACATTGCAATTCATACATTGTACATTAGGAAATATATATCCAAATAGATAAACTGTTTTGGAGTTGATAGGAAAATAAATTGTAATTGGCATAAACTCAAAACTACTCATCTATGAGGTGTGCGAGGTGAAGGCCACATGCGTCGTACACAACATACTGCTTTGCTTACAACCTGTCATGGCAGTTTAGGGGGTGGGTGTTGTTATGGGAATTGCACGTGACATAAGTCTCAGCATTGTTCAGAAAGCTTGCAAGTGGTTTCATCTGTAACTCATATCAACGTTCTAGTACTTAAAGAGAAAAAATGATTCACGCTATCGTTGTTTGCAATAGTATACCAGATACAGCAATTAGTTTAGACAAACATGATTGCATGTTCACAAATATCACCCCAAGAACAAAACAGTCTCACAAATAGTAAAAAATAGAGATACAATACCTACAAGATATCAAAGTGCATCTGCCAATAACGATATGCAGAAATATGTTTCACTCCTGACGTGAGACATGAATTTGCCCATAAAAGGCAAAATATACCAGAATCAAGAAAGGCTTCATCCTAATAATTGGCAATTCTTATTGTATTGTTATGTTATTAACTAAAAAGGATGAGAGCACAAACCATTTCTTTGCAAAAAATATCCGTTTGCAGGGCTTGTATTGTGTGACACCCTATTTCAAATCCATGAATGGTCACATGACACCTTGGTTTACAGCTGTAATGTATTCATGAAAAGCAATAGCAAAGTTTTTTTTGACACAAATATGACACATATGGAAGGAGAAGCCACATATTGATGGTTAGGTGATCTACCTTTCACGCCATGAGAGGGTTCCTGAAGGACATCAAGTGCGCAGATAGGAATTACCCCTCTGACATAAAGCAGTAGGAACTTCAAATATGCAGGTGTCTTGATACTACAAAGAAAACCTTAACATCAAATATTTTTAACATTGTACATTATGATATTTTGTATGTCTGTTGAAATTGATACTTATCGCTAGAGTAAGTATATCAAAGTATGCAGTGAAAAATAAGCAAATGAAGACCAAATCTCGTAAGACATGCAGAAAAATATGTCTTGGTACATTGTTGCAATGGTATGTCTATGAAAGACAAGTGACTTCTTATTTAGTTATTGGTGTACTTTGGCTATCTTGGTAAAAGACTTCAGTGTGGCAGGAAACATTTACTGCCAATGGCTGAAATGATGACGATCCACTTGCTAATTGGTTTGATAGTCTATGAGAAGGATTGGCATGCACTCTAATCATCCAGGCTATTAATAAAATCTTGTAGGCCTGGAGAAAACTAAGTGCAGTAGGAATAGTGCAGAGGTTAGTCTCCTGCGGATGCATGTTCTTACAGTTTGAATCAATCATTGTGCTATAAATTTGTTCAAATGTAAAAACTGTGGAAAACGTGATAATTATCATTATTTATAACATATGTCAATGCACCTCGTATAAATCCTTATTACACCAAGAAATCATGTAATTTTTATGTATGTGGATCAAGCCCAAACATATGTGTGTTTTGAATAAAATACCTTGCAACTCTGGTATGCAACATTTCAATAAAACATCAGATGGACTATCTCTCTGTATATCGAGATGGACACTAAAGACTTGCATATCCAGATATTGTATACGTGTAATATACTTATGTTACATGTTACTACAATGTCATTAGTAGTGATTTAATTACTAGCTGGCTGAGACTCACTGTTAAACAGTGCTGTGCAATGAATCGGGTGACAGCAGATTATATAAACCCTTGTGGGTTTTCATCTCACACAAGGCTACTCTGAATATGTTAATGTGTCTTCTTGAAATAAACCAGAAAAGTAAAAAAACTTTAATATTTACATTTTTGAAGTTAGGAGATGTCATATTTTGCAACTCCAAAAAATTATCTGTTTTTCAAAGTAAATGATCTTCAACTCATTATGAACATGAACTATTTTATTTATTGCAAAATTATTGATCAGTGCTAGGTATGTCCTTTAATACCTTAGTATATATACGCTTTATGTAACACATTATTCACTGGCTTAAAAGTGCAATGCTGGTGTATATCAAGGAGTTTAAATTTACGAAAACATATCCATGCAACGAATTCACAATGACCGTTGCATATATGTTTACACAAACAAGATATCATACCCTTTGAAGGTGATATCTGGTTTTATATAGAAAATCCCAGGTGACAAAACATGTTATTTCCGTTACTAGGATAACTTATATTCCTGCAAACTAAAAAGATACAACTTGGTGCAAACAGTAAAAGTTTATGATGTTCATAAATTTTAAAGATGTTATTATATTTTCTGTTCTTGTACATATTCCAGAGATATTAATCATTTTGAGTGTCTTTGAAATTTATGTCCATCATAATATTGTTAGCTTTCCCTTGTAAACAACAAAACCGAATAAACTCTGTTTTGTCTCACCTTACAACTCCTGATTGGTTAGCACAGGAAAATGTGTATATCCATGTGTATGTGTTAGAACAAATACTCTTGCTACAATTAAGAACAATGTTTTCTTCATCAATTTGATTTAGGGTTGAATAGCCCTATAAAGTAATTTCCATGAACTTAACATATTAATGTTTCGAGTTTTGTGGCATGCAGAAAATTTGCAACATTTCATCCTGAATTTCTAAGGTTTTCTTTCGTTTGTTGAAAGGTATTTACTTTTAAAAATGTAGCGCACACACACATTTTCTCTGTGCTAACCATGTGTTTCCCACGTCAAGCAACATTGCTGTCCCCTTTTTGATCTGGATGGTATACAAGCAGCCTGTTACTGTCATGGTATCTGTTGTATTCAACACAGGCACATTCTTAGCTACAGCACTAATGACATTTTCTTCTTGTGATAGTGCTCCATAGGCAGGTTTCCTAGTCAGTTGTTGTGCCTAGATAATGCTGACAACTCGCTTTTTAGATCCTCCTTTCTAAACACTATTTGTCAATTGAAACATGCGTGCTTTTTGCAAATAATGCTTGCCAATCAGGAGTTGTCAGGTGAGACAAAACAGACTTTATTCGGTTTTGTTGTTTACAAGGGAAAGCTAACAATATTATGATGGACATAAATTTCAAAGACACTCAAAATGATTAATATCTCTGGAATATGTACAAGAACAGAAAATATAATAACATCTTTAAAATTTATGAACATCATAAACTTTTACTGTTTGCACCAAGTTGTATCTTTTTAGTTTGCAGGAATATAAGTTATCCTAGTAACGGAAATAACATGTTTTGTCACCTGGGATTTTCTATATAAAACCAGATATCACCTTCAAAGGGTATGATATCTTGTTTGTGTAAACATATATGCAACGGTCATTGTGAATTCGTTGCATGGATATGTTTTCGTAAATTTAAACTCCTTGATATACACCAGCATTGCACTTTTAAGCCAGTGAATAATGTGTTACATAAAGCGTATATATACTAAGGTATTAAAGGACATACCTAGCACTGATCAATAATTTTGCAATAAATAAAATAGTTCATGTTCATAATGAGTTGAAGATCATTTACTTTGAAAAACAGATAATTTTTTGGAGTTGCAAAATATGACATCTCCTAACTTCAAAAATGTAAATATTAAAGTTTTTTTACTTTTCTGGTTTATTTCAAGAAGACACATTAACATATTCAGAGTAGCCTTGTGTGAGATGAAAACCCACAAGGGTTTATATAATCTGCTGTCACCCGATTCATTGCACAGCACTGTTTAACAGTGAGTCTCAGCCAGCTAGTAATTAAATCACTACTAATGACATTGTAGTAACATGTAACATAAGTATATTACACGTATACAATATCTGGATATGCAAGTCTTTAGTGTCCATCTCGATATACAGAGAGATAGTCCATCTGATGTTTTATTGAAATGTTGCATACCAGAGTTGCAAGGTATTTTATTCAAAACACACATATGTTTGGGCTTGATCCACATACATAAAAATTACATGATTTCTTGGTGTAATAAGGATTTATACGAGGTGCATTGACATATGTTATAAATAATGATAACTATCACGTTTTGTCACAGTTTTTACATTTGAACAAATTTATAGCACAATGATTGATTCAAACTGTAAGAACATGCATCCGCAGGAGACTAACCTCTGCACTATTCCTACTGCACTTAGTTTTCTCCAGGCCTACAAGATTTTATTAATAGCCTGGATGATTAGAGTGCATGCCAATCCTTCTCATAGACTATCAAACCAATTAGCAAGTGGATCGTCATCATTTCAGCCATTGGCAGTAAATGTTTCCTGCCACACTGAAGTCTTTTACCAAGATAGCCAAAGTACACCAATAACTAAATAAGAAGTCACTTGTCTTTCATAGACATACCATTGCAACAATGTACCAAGACATATTTTTCTGCATGTCTTACGAGATTTGGTCTTCATTTGCTTATTTTTCACTGCATACTTTGATATACTTACTCTAGCGATAAGTATCAATTTCAACAGACATACAAAATATCATAATGTACAATGTTAAAAATATTTGATGTTAAGGTTTTCTTTGTAGTATCAAGACACCTGCATATTTGAAGTTCCTACTGCTTTATGTCAGAGGGGTAATTCCTGTCTGCGCACTTGATGTCCTTCAGGAACCCTCTCATGGCGTGAAAGGTAGATCGCCTAACCATCAATATGTGGCTTCTCCTTCCATATGTGTCTTATATTTGTGTCAAAGAAAACTTTGCTATTGCTTTTCATGAAAACATTACAGCTGTAAACCAAGGTGTCATGTGACCATTCATGGATTTGAAATAGGGTGTCACACAATACAAGCCCTGCAAACGGATATTTTTTGCAAAGAAATGGTTTGTGCTCTCATCCTTTTTAGTTAATAACATAACAATACAATAAGAATTGCCAATTATTAGGATGAAGCCTTTCTTGATTCTGGTATATTTTGCCTTTTATGGGCAAATTCATGTCTCACGTCAGGAGTGAAACATATTTCTGCATATCGTTATTGGCAGATGCACTTTGATATCTTGTAGGTATTGTATCTCTATTTTTTACTATTTGTGAGACTGTTTTGTTCTTGGGGTGATATTTGTGAACATGCAATCATGTTTGTCTAAACTAATTGCTGTATCTGGTATACTATTGCAAACAACGATAGCGTGAATCATTTTTTCTCTTTAAGTACTAGAACGTTGATATGAGTTACAGATGAAACCACTTGCAAGCTTTCTGAACAATGCTGAGACTTATGTCACGTGCAATTCCCATAACAACACCCACCCCCTAAACTGCCATGACAGGTTGTAAGCAAAGCAGTATGTTGTGTACAACGCATGTGGCCTTCACCTTGCACACCTCATAGATGAGTAGTTTTGAGTTTATGCCAATTACAATTTATTTTCCTATCAACTCCAAAACAGTTTATCTATTTGGATATATATTTCCTAATGTACAATGTATGAATTGCAATGTGCACATTTTCAGTTTAATGACTCTGCTATTTTGAACAAAATGTTGGTAAATATACATAAAAACAATAAATGAAGGATAAAGTGGCCATCCATCAACACCGTGGGTGAATGCAAGACAACAGATTTCAGTTTAATTTGGTTTCTCCAGGTCAGAGAATGTCTGTTCATTTGCAAAGGTCATCTGAGTTGAACAATATCATAGCGGCTCAAAGGGGCAATAGGCTCATGGTCAAACAGGTTGTAGATTTAGTCTTTCAGGATGTCAAAGCACTAATACTTATAGATGAATTTCCTCATATGGAAGCATAGGTTCCCTGGGCTTTCTCACCCCTGGGTGTCTTTAAAACACAAAATCGTTACCCTCTTATAAAAATGAACCGTATTGATTTGTAGAATTTAAATAGGGCATCTTAGACGTTGTTCCAAATGATTGCCACTGCAACCATACCAAATGGTATGTGATACAGACTTAGAATTTTAGCATTCTCAGTGCCATCTGCAACAAATGTTGAATGCTCAAAATGAACTTCTGTGAATTATAAAAAGGGTGTTCGATTGCTGTTTCTTGTGAAGAGATCTTTTCGTTCAAATAGCAGTATGCATACAATTACATAGAATCTGAGAGTCTTGGTCAACAGCTTTCATTGGTGCCCAAAGTGCACCGAGGAAAGCTGGTGTCTCAGCCCAAAACGTTGCACTGAAAGAGTGAAAGGTTGTTTTTTTTTTCAAGGAAGAGCCATTAGTGAATCTGTGATCTAACTTGAATAGATTAAAGCACTAACAAAGATTTACTACCACTATATTGCTCTCAGTGGCGGCTTCCGAATTGTCAAAAAATCAGAAAGTGAAACAATATTATGATTGCAATAGCAACCTTATGCTACACTCAGCATCAGCATGTTGATAGATCAGGATCCCCGGAGTATTTATGTCACTGTAGATATCGATAGGTGGCTTCTAGGATCAGAATAGACTAGTGACAGAGTAACTGACCCAACTCTGTTACTTTTGCCAAAAAAAAAAAAAAAATAAATAAATTACTAAATAAAGGGTAAATGGGCCCTGTACATAGCCTAGACGTGAAAGTGTTAAGCTGTACACATGAGTACTGTAAATAAATGCTAAAACAGAAAACATAACAGAGGTGGATTGGTGAATTTCTTTTATTGATTCACACAATTAGAATAATAATTATTCTCTTTCCAGTGCAATGTGTTATATATTCTTGTTCGTGATCGTCTTTTACCTTACTCTACCGTGTAATAGTTCTTCAGTGGACACTTATTCTTCTTGTACCGAAATCTGCAATAAATTGGAAAACTTGTGAGCATACAAAGCATAAACATTTATGGCAAAATATTATTTGTAACCCCCAATATTAACGATCATCTCCTCCATCTCTAATAGCCAATGTTAGCTATTAACACTTTTGCAGCTAAACAACCCAGTGTGTATCAGCCCAACTATCCTGTAAATTTTAAAAGTCTTAACTGAATCACTCAATTCTTTTACCTTTTTATGGTTTACTCAACTGGAGTGTTACTAGATTCTTTTTGTCATGACACATGTTTGCTATAAACCTAATTAAGTAGACCGGTAATAAACATACATTTGTAAGCACCAATGGAAGACATAAAATCGCCCCATTTAAGGTGTTTCGAACAAAGTACAATTGCAGGATAAAATAGCTAGATAAAGCTTGAATTGACACACAGAGAAATAATACGTAGGATCACAAAAAGAGTGTTGACGACTACAAAATCGTAATTTTTTTCCTTACACCTTTAGTCATACTTACACTGTACATACCATCCCCTCCTCGGTGCATTTCTCGCACTCTCCACACTGTTTTGTGTCTGCATAGTCATACTTATCACCTACTTTACCAAGGTCCACTTCTCTCTTCAGGACATCGCTATTACACGTTTTTTTTCCTATAAATGAAAACGTTGATTAGTCAACAAGTATTCTATTAACTTTTATGAATAGGATTAAAAGAGAAAACTGCATGATAATCAAACTGTGAAAATTTTCGAAATAATATTCTTCACATTATGAATACAAGTTGTTTTATAGGCTATTCCTTTAAAAGCATGTGCTGGAATATTCATAGATCTTTCAGATGATGACTGACTGACAGTTATTATTATTCAAAATTTATTTCGTGATAGTTTGGTTTGCTGCAAATGCCTTGTACTGAATTTAGGAAATGGAATGTTTACCAGCTCACACGTGCTGCCACTTATTGATATCATTTAAGTTACTGACTGTTGCAAATGACATGGGATATTTATAAAACGAATGAAACCAGTATTAATTTAATGTAGTTAATTTGTAGAAGTGCATCAGTTACAATATTTTTCTGATTCGAAGAAACCATTTGATTCATATCCTTGAATTACTAACATTACCTACACTGGCACCCATGAAAACAAGTTAAAAATTGAATGTCTCTCACCTGCATCATATTTGCCAGTAATACGGCTTACACTGCTCTCCACACCAAAGCCCCCTGGTCTCTGCTCCACCCCTTCGCCCACTATTCCCAGTTCCTTACGCTCGCCCATTGCTCCAACTACCGCCAATGCAAACAGCAATGTCAGCTTTGCGTCCATGATGCTATCACAATATCTGCAGCGTTGGCAACTTCCCTTTTTCCTTTGTATGTGGAACTTTGAGGTTGATGATGCATCTCTGTACTCTTTTACCATGCTTATATGGTCGCTTGTTATGGACAATTCTTCCAGCTGTTGTTATCAAAACTTACTTTAAGCACGTTTCCATAATTATTGTTGTACAAACTGCAGCTAAAGCGTATTCTTTGTCATAAACATAATCGTTTAAACCGATTTCTGAATGTGCTTTTTAAAGGGGGCTTTGTATTAAATGAAGAGGAAGAAGTCAATCCTGAAAGTATCACGTTTTCCCAGTGGTTGCAAATTATGAGCAACGTGGCTATTTAGTTTAGAATTTCGAAATAAACATTCAATTAGTTCAGAATTTTGAAATATACATTAAAATTCTCGGCAGCACGATTATAAGCACGAAAGTACACATGACGCATATTAATTAAAATGAGAAAGTCTGCAGGTGTACTTTGTGCATGCCTATGCACATTGGAATCAGCTAAACCAAGATCGTGTGGCATCTTTGGTGTATGAAACACGTAGGTCTGGACAGTTGAATCAATTCCCCACATTGTGAGTTCAGCATGGTACAAAAAGTGACCATGGAGACGGAATAAAATAAATACATTGATATTGTAAGCAGAAAGAAAAGCATAGAATAAAATGTGAGAACAACGAGTACCCAATTACCCTAGCCACATGAGTTGGGCTTTCTTTATTCATCTACTTAAAAGTTTCTTGTCAGTTTTTATCAACCAGTACGAAGCTGAGGGAACATACACATGAAGCAAATTCACAATGAGCCTTGCATACACACTATCACAAATAATAGGTCCTATCTTTTGAAGGAAACGTTTGGCTATATCCACAAATTCCCTAACGAAATGCTTAAGAAGGTACAACTTGAATCAAACGCCGAAGTTTCCAGGTGTTCATTAATGTTTAAGATAGCATAATACTTTCAATTCTTGTAAATATTCTAAGACACTTATTAATGCGAGTATCTTTTAACTTAAGATATTTTACAAAATCTCTCACTACAACTGCCAATTGCCAAATCCAAATAACAAAGATCATGGAGGTCACCATGAAACGCGCCAATGAGTTACAAAAAGGAGTCTAGAAAGGAAAGTCAAAAAGTGATTTATTGGCAACATCTGGGCACACAAGTTGTGTACAAATATTGTTTATGGAGCAGAAAAACAAATGAAATGTCATTCGCTAGAGGTAAGAATGTGTCCTTATTTTGGACAAATGATACCATTACAGTACCCTTATGCTGGTTAGAGAAAATTCCAATACACATACTACATTTATTTCAAAAAAAATACTTTGCTAAATATATACTTTAGAAGAATTTGAATCTCAAATTTAGGATAAACAAAGTTTAATCTGCATGCCGATATATTTAAAATCCTTGTAAACCTAGTCAAAATAGCTTTATTTTGATAGACAATTCTGACTCAAGTTGATAGCGAAAGATCTGTTTATAATTATAATGTAATTGTATTAAAATAAACGCATATAAATGGTTCAGTTTTGGAGTATGGACTGTTTTTCTTTGCTATGAAGTTATCAACAACAACAAAATAATAATAAATAAATGAAGAAATAAAAGGTCGTCAATAGGTTTGTTTTTTTTTTTATTTTGTTTTTATTTGCAATGCCTCAAGAATGGAACTACTTAAGTAAATAGGAACAAGTTCTTTTAAAACAGTGGTTTCAGGAGTAATTCCTTTTATATGGCACCTTCATTACATGCAGCATTTGTACACCCACACCTTAAGTGAGATACCAAAACCTTGACCAAAGATATTGCATTCAATATAATAGAGGCTTTTTATGCTTTAAATATTATTTTCGTTAGAAACCAAACATATCTAGGAGGTTGCAATATCTCGAATCCAGTAACTTCGTGAAGATGACGTTTGAAGGGAATTTTTGGATGTATGAAGTTCTTTTTTATATATAACAAGTCACAATAGCTTCATAGCAGATGAAAGCCAAGTAGGTCTTACAGTCACCCACACGATAGCTAATGCTGTCCATACACTTATTTTCATGCCTCGGACTCATATACTGTTAGCCAATAGAAGCGAGTTATTGTGTGACGTCATGATCCAACATGGCGGCATGGAGGCATTTCAAATAACTCAAGTCCATTTTATATTCAGATGGCCATATTAAAGTTCTTGAATAAACAAATATTCCAATTTCATTGTATATCCTATCTACATAACCTGCTGGTCAGTCTGGATATAAACATTTAGGTCTGCATAACATATATGGGCTAAAATCAAACAATGGTGCATCCCTTGATCAAGGGTACCCCCAACATTCCATAGCAATTTCTACATACAAGTCAAAATGTATTTACCTTTCTGGGCCCTCGGTAGAACATAAGTCCCTCAATGGTAAATTAATTTTGCAGGGATGAACCAAATAAACATAATTTCCACATTGCTATGATTTGAGATATTCAGACACGACACAGGCAGCACTAGTATATCCATCCTGTTTTTGACCATTTTCACGTGGGAAGAAGCCTTACTTTTAAGGTCTTGTCTCCCCTCCTTAATTCAATTGAACTAACCTAACTTTCACTTCTGCCTTGCCCAGGCTGTCCACTTTAATGAGCATAGGGGTAACAGGAATTTTGTACTGATCTGACTTGAATTAATGCCTGTCAACCCACCCCCTCATGTCTCACTGTGAGAATAACCAGACCTGTCAAACATTAGCTTACTCTGCCATCGGTCCGCCCCAAACCCATAAATCTGGTGTCAAGTGGTAGATAATTAATTGCCCTTAGGTGTCAGGAAACATGGTCACCATCAGCAAGCCTTGCTGCAGCAGAAAACTAACATGAAGATTGACAACTTTTTGACCACGCCCCCTACCGGTGGTCAAATCTGTGAAGTCCTATTACATCTCCCTGGTGGTCAAGGCTTATGGTTGGAAAGGCAGACTTGACCCATGAAGCAGATATGCCAATCCTTACCATATGTGTATGGAATGTTGACCCTACAATAGCACATCTGTATTTCCTGTATAAGGACATGCCACCGTACTTGACCACTGGACTTTATGGCATGACAGAACATTTATTCTCAAATATCTATGCATTTCACCCACTTTTCCTCTTGTTTTTGCCATGTAATTACTAAAATTGGCACCTGCTGCAACTTCAATTTATACATATACATTTATATAAGGCAATATTGTCAAAATCTCTTCAGAAAAGTGGTTGTTTACATATTGGCAAGCTAAATCAGAAATGACCAGACGCTGACCAACCTTCCTGAGTCAGGGTCACAAGCTGGGTCACTGGACACCAGACCGAGGCTCCACTATACCCCACTTAGAGAAAATTGACCTATAAACCACATCATGTGCCTGACTATTATGTAATTTCCTGTTACCTGATATATAACACAGCACTGTTAAATGATAGATTTCACAGAAATCAAAATTATGTTTATTTGATAAAGATTATCACAATGGTTTTCCAGAATGTGAATGATACGGTAACATAGCAGAGCAGACTTTTCGAAGAATTTTGCCATTCATTTTCATGTTGGTGTCGTTAAATTTAGAATAAATACTGTGGCTAGCCTCTAATTAAATCAGTGGAAGTTGCCAGGTAGGACTTGTTCGAGTACACTGCCTGTCACACAGCCTAATGAGACCGCCAAAAAGTAATTTTAGAAACTCGAAATTACGAGTTTTTTGTTGCAATTACGAGATTTTTTCGTGATTACAGTTTTCCGACTTTCAAAAGTCAACTTGACAAATCTACTGCAATGATAATTACAGCGTGCCGACAGGGTCATAAATGAGAAATTGGTACGGTATTGGTGATTGAGTCTAAGTCAAACTAAAGGGATGAAACTTTGTCTTTTCCGCCATTATGGGAATTATTTAGACCTGGTTTGCTTTGTATTTCATGAAATCTTTTCTGTAAAATGTTGAAAATGTGACACAAACAACAAGTATATTTATTTTGATATATATTGAACGTTTTTTTGGTTTCATAGTATTAATTTTACATTACAGGTATTACAGGTAAGGTCAACATGCTTTACATTTGATTATGTCAGGTCTGTACACGTTTATTACACCATATTTAAAAATCCCCCTAACATATGAAGCCACGCCCCCTTAAACTTGGACCCATATTCTGGCCCCCAAACACTTTTTGCTATCTTCATATGACATAGTCCATAATGGCACACCCCAAATATAACTGACTACGCGTGTTTTTCATATTTTCAGGTTTCAAATCTACCCAAAATCGATCATTTTTGCATGCACACGTCACGTCTGACGACGACCCACATTCTTCATATACCGACTTGATTTGACGTTGAGGGGAGTAAATAAAAATTTCCCACAACCAAGTGACCACCCTACCAAATAGTGAAATGGCTAATCTATCAGACTATATTCGTGAAACTGGCTTTAAAAACTAATTTATATCATTTTTATCGCTTTTCGTAACATTTCTTTAACCCAGCCGCCTGTCGATCACTGAACTTGCAGTTAGCAGGATAGCTTTGTAAACAGTGTGATTGCCGCACACACACTGAGGTGATTCACGAATTTTCGAAACTATAAATGCAATATGCACGGATATGTTAATATCATTTTATTAGTCATCCAGAAAAAGTAGAGAGCGTGATTAAAAGTGATAGAAAATAAACTTGAACACCAAAAGATGTGGGTTAGCGGGCTGTCATGTGGCAGCCATCATATTATCAGTCCATCACAATGCAAACCAATCATTTCTCCAAAATACTACCAAGCGGGACTTGATAGGGGTTTTGGAAATAGGACCTGGCAAGCAAGGACGTTTTTGTGATAACTGAATCGTATAAATGTGTTTCAAACCAATGAATGTCAACTTTTACATATCGTTAACTTGAGGTTGTTAGAATTTTGACTTTCCTATGCATGACTCGTTGGTGCTGACATTCAAAGCACATATGTAAACAAAGCCCATCAGGAGCTCTTGTCTCGCATTTGAGCACCCAGATGGCTGGTAGATTTCCGCACACACTCAAACAGGAAACCTCGACTGAATATTACTGGCAACACAGCGCGTCCTCCTCCACTTGCTGTCAAAGATTCAAAAAGTGAGGACGAGCTGCATGTTGTCTGCCAACAGAATGGGTGAACGCTAGCCATCTTTTTCATTTTCAGTGGTTTATCATCGGTTCATACAGTGTTACTTGTAATACAACTTAGTTCCCTGATTACGCCAATATGGTAAATTCAAGCAGCTCAGCAACTTTGATGGCACTACACGTGGTTGGGAAATTATTCAGAGGTGTTTTCGGCTGTAATCCAATTTACACTGCTATAGTGGTAGGCTAGTTCATCAATTTTTCTGCACTGCTATAGTGGTAGGCCAGTTCGTCATTTTTTTCCACAGCCAAGGTCACCTTACGGATATGTCGATTTTGGCCTATCTGTTAATCAAAATAGAATTCAAAAATACCGCTTAAAGTGTACCTTCTGTACTTCATCCCTGTAATAAATGGTTTTGTTCTTTGTTTTAACCAGTCCGAAAATTGCACCACCACCACCCACCCCCCTTAAAAAAATTGGCACTGCCATATGGCATAATTGCACAGAAGGTATGCTGCTAGGGCCATGGCTATACGACCAGCTTGTCCCAATAAAAGGGAGACACGTGCACTGGGTACTTCAAGATTTCCTTTCCCCATGAAAGACCCTGCCATTGGGAGTATAACGTCCCTTACGAATCACCAAAGGCATTTGTAAAATGAAGAAAAGATCTAGAAGTTCTAGAATCACCACAGCTGAAATAAATGTTTGTACGGGTACCTATCATAAACGGTTCCCTGTACTACAGAGTCCTACCAATAACTTTTGAGTCAATGCATAAAAGGATAGGTCAGGATTTCAAAGGTCATAAGCATCATTCTAAACACCAACAATTAATTGATTCTGTGGGTCACAAAACTCTCGGAAGAAGACATCTGACGTAAAAACAAAAAAACAAAAAAACGGTTCATAGAAAATACATTTATCTTTTAGAAAATTTGAAGCAGATCAATCAATAAGCTTTTAATCAACGCTGTCTACAAAATTGATTGATTACTAAGAAATTCATTCTGAGAAATTGGCGTAGAAAGATTTAAGACACTTTTTGCCCACATTGGTGACTACAATAACAATATTGCTCGCCAACCTTGGTCAGTTTTGGTTGTAATACTTCGAAAGCCTGTCAGCCAACAAATCTGATGTATAGACTCCAACATGCAATGATATTTATTGGCTAAAAAAGCATTCATTTACCGAAATGACATCAAGGACAGCAATAACTGTAAGCTGTCACTGTGGTTTCACATGCGAGGGTGACAGCTTCAAACGGGACTTAAAAAGTGTATGTCACGTGGACTGAAGGTGCTATCACCTTGACCCTAGCAACATTGTTTGCAAATGGCGCTGTTTGAACGAGATGGGCTTGCAGTTTCACAGCTTGCTTGAGTGAGGAGAGTGCTCGATGGACAGAGGTTGCTCACTCATTTCTCATCTTGGATCAAAGAGGGACAAGTCTTCCTTAATAGCGTGGACGGGGCTTCGGCCATTTAGAGTCTTGGGCTGATGATGATCAAACCGGCCAAAAATAAAAGAAAGAAAACCATACCATGATCAGGAAAGAAAACCGAAAATGAAGCAAGCAGAGAGCAATGTGCATATAGAAAAATGTTGACGATCAATCATATAGTACCGGGGGTGGCGGTGGAGGGCGCTGGAATTTTATTTTTTCAAATACAATTGCCATTGTAGGCAAGTTGGACCTTCGTTTGGATGCCATTCTGTCCACCCCTCTCGTATCTTTCTCTGAAAATGACAGGTTAATTTCTGCTAAGCGTGACACTGACAGCAACATGTCTTGCTTTGTGTCTTTGTTATGGCCATTTTGTATTCTGTCAAAACAAGTTTTATGATTGCTTGACAGAGACAGAGAGAGAGAGAGAGAGAGAGAGAGAGAGAGAGAGAGAGAGAGAGAGAGAGAGAGAGAGAGAGGAGGGTACTTTGGCCTCTATATACATGCATAACATATGACAGACTTAATCCTTGTCTATTTGTTCACAAATATGTATATTACCATTTTTTTCATGTTATTCCATGAACGATCAAACATATATGCTACTTTGTATTTATCCAAAGAGAAGAATTTGAATCAGCCTGCAACTACTTTTTAAATCCCCTTTTTATCCCCACCCCTCTCTATAGAGAAGTAAAGAATATCAACAACATATGGAGAGAGAGAGAGAGAGAGAGAAAGAGAGAGAGAGAGAGAAAGAGATGTTGTTCTGTATGCATGTTCCATGTAGCATACACAATGCCAGAAGGGCGGTCTTCACAGATGATGATCATGATGGGGCAACAACGAAGACATTGGTTGTGTTACTGATAAACAAACAGCACTCCAAGGATGAATTGGAATTTTAAAAAATAGAAGAAAATACGTGACGCCTTACATGTGTTTAGAATCCATTAGTTTCAACGTGGTAGCGGTGATACTACTGTGCATTGTCACATATGAATAACCTACTTGATTGATTTCTTACATCAGACGCAGGCTAATGGAATACACCATGACCAAGGCGATGATGTTACAGTTCAGATGCATGAGTAATTGTTTGTTACCTGCCAGGACGAACTGTGTTTGCTAACATAATTGATCTAACAGTGCCATTTCAAATTTAACAATAACGCAAAGTCAGTCTCTTTTGCAGGCAAGAAAGCTCCCAATTCACTCCAACTGAGTTGAAAAGGGAATGGGGCAATTAGGGCCGAGTTTATTCTTCTTGGATTTGGCTTGGGTTAGGTGATGTAAGGTTGTTAGGAGTGCTAATTATATGCCAAGCCTATTTCACTAGCTCCTCTACAAACTTTGGACTTTATTCATGGTAAAGAGGACCATACACAATGTCATTCTTTTACCGGGTTATGGCATTCATACAATGGGGCCTAATATATACTTTTAATCTGTGAAGATATGTTACCCCTGTTGGTTTAGACATGAAGTTCTGCAATAAATTGACCGTAACACAAAACCAAAACTTTGTGACTGGGGTGCAGCGGTATTGCTTCAGATCACTCATACACACATTTTACATGACCGATCGACCAATAAAAACAATGTGCGGAGCCACTTTGCAGTCGTTTACGAAAACACCAGTGATGCAATTGTCATATCCTCCTAATCGTCAAACTTTCAAATCCCTCGCCCCTCCCCAAATCAGCCTTTTTTGGTCAGTGTACTTTGATAGACCTATTCTGAAGACTGTACATACATTTCAAATGACAGACCAGGGAAAAGCAAAGGCATGGGCCACAACTCCCATCCTTTTCACACTTGGTACGTGTCATGCCCTTGGGTCACCTATCCATTCCCCCAAGTTTATCGATGCCCAGTCACAACAACAGCACATTTTCAAACTTATACTAGCGAAAACTAAAAGTTCGGAATTGTATTTATCTGTAGACTGGTAGAGCAGCAGTGTAATGCTAGAAGGAATTTCTAAATCGTTGTGCTTATTTTGCCACCAAACAGCAAGTTGGCCATGGATCAGGATAGATTAGGCTAATGTGTCGCTTGGAACCATGCAGGGAAAAAAACTATTTTTTCCATGTGGAAACCACCTTCCTTTGTGAGTTCCACTTTGGTCGCCAGGTGCCTTTTTGATAATTGGCACCTATTTATAAATTGTCTAACAGCAAGTTGGCCATGGATCGAGACAGATTGGAGTATATGATTGTTTGGCTTTATGATGTTGGCAATGCTAAAAGTCTGAAAGAGGACTAATGCTTCATTTGGGACCATGCAGGGAGATAATAGTTTCCTTCCTCCATGTTGAAACCACCTTCCTTTGTGAGTCTCAGGTTGGTCGCCAGGCACCTTTTTGACCATAGGCACCTATTCAATATCATTAAAACATGAACCCATCGTTTCATTATGCTCTGGCTAACTGGTCACCAAAATAAACCAATTAAGCAATGTTCCTAATCTTGTCACGCAGTTCATACAAGAATTACTAGCAGCACACCTGAAAGGTCCAAGTTGGTTGGTTGCCCTTGCTTCGGCAATGGGTTGTGGAATGCAGCTGACTGCTATCCAAACTTTGGTGGATTATTTAGCACACATTTGTCAACAGACACGCACGCACTCGAGCCAGCTAAAACATGGTCATGCTCTTATCCCTTTTTATCACACAAATTTTGCTTTTTAGGGATCCATGTTTGTGACATTAAAGGTAAATAACCAAACTTGATGAAAACGGAAAAAAGTCATTTTGGGTCAGGTGATAACTTTGGCCTTTTTGCTCAATCCCCACCGCCACCTTAAAGAATGGTATCGGGGATTTATGGAACTATAGTCAATACATGTAAACTGTGTCTGCCTCAATAACAGTTTACTAAGACAAGTGACAGCATCATTTCATTGCAAGGCGTGTAGTTCATTTCTCTTGATGCTACATCTTGTCTCAGTTTGAACTAATGGCCATTGAAATTTTATGTATGAAATATGAACTTGAAAAACATAAAAAGCAATAGCTATATGAGTAAATAACATCAACATGCTAATTCTGAACGCACTGGCAATTTCCATGTCCTTTTTATGGCCTTGTATAACAGATACAGACGCTGTAACAGCGCATATTGCAAGACTCATTTCACATGTCCTACAGAAGAACCCCAAGATCAGAACTAAATGGTATGGTGGACTTCTTGTTTTTATACTTTCCGCATGTACCAACAGTTATTACGTTTTAAGTAAGATATTCCCTTTAATCAATACCATAAAATCAAATTTTACCTCAAATCAAAAGTAACACAGATTATTTGCAGGATTTAAACACTGTAAACGTCTTGGAACATGGACGCCTGGCGGCTCCACCATTGTTTAAAACAGAAAAGTACTTTGAACATCGGTAACGAGCAGTGCATTCTTTAAGGTCTCTTTCTATTTTTGGCAGAAGTAATGAAATTTGCTTTTTGAGTGGTTAGGCCTATACATTTTGGAAAAGAACTAGTGTCTGCAGATAATGATGAATATTCCTAAGGTTGAGAGGACTGGTTTAAAACCACCAGTTGCCTTTCATGGGGGACTGCCTGTCTCAAGTCAGGAGTGAAATTTGTTCCTTCACATTGGTATTGGAAGATAAATGTTGATGCTTTAGCAAGTCTGGAATCTCTTTGCTGTCATTGCTGGGTTTAGAATTTATGAATATGGATCATATTTTTCTGCAGTATTTGAAAAATACTTCATTGGCTATGTCGTGCTGTGGGCTTTGTTCTCCAGCTCATAGTTATAGTGGATGTAGAGTGTGTGTATAAAGTTCCAGATTCAAAAATGTCACAAAAATGATGTAGGCCTACTTTACATTTTATGCTGTTAACTGCTGACTGACAAGTTGGGAGAACTAAAAGGTGATAGGCCTACCAGGTGTACATATTGATGCTTTGGCAAGTCTGGAATCTCTTTGCTGTTATTGTTGGGTTTGGAATTTATGAATATGAATCATGTGTTTCTGTACTATATAACACAGAAGTATTTTAACAGAATTCACAATACCATAATCCGTATCATTAAACTGTTACAAACTGCAATATTCTGATTTCTGGTTTGTTTTTCGTAATACTAATTTATAAATAAAGTCAGGCTGCCTTTAACCGTCACTTGATAATTCGGCACCCTTGTAATTCGGCAGCAATGAGCTGTGAACGGATTTGCCCCATTGATTTACTACATGATAATCCGGCACCCATGAATTTCGTCACTGGCATGTTAATTGCAGAACAAAAGTGCTTTTTTCAATGTAATTTGCCTCTTTAATCCGTCACTTGATATTCAATGGAGCATATACCTTGCAACAACATTCCTTATTGGGCCGTACCGCGAAATCAACAATCACCTAATGTGTTCCAAACAAGTTCCGATTGATAAGATGTTTAATTGTTCCCACCTTAAATGGTTAAATTTCATTGCAATGGCCAGAATCCAATGACGGATTTTGAGGTGACGACGTAGTAAAAGTTCGGCCAAGAGAAGAACAGTTAAAAGATATGAAAATTGAGCGCAGTAAACAAAAAAAAGATTTCGGATTTCTTTGTGCCAAAATAAGCTATTAAAGGCAAAATATGTCCAAATACGTGTGTGAGATATACATTAGGGTTGGGACATTTATGCCCGCTCGCTCCAGTAATTTTGAATGTAACATTAATTGTACATATGGATATGAATACACTGAATAAAGTTTTTTTTTCCTATAATATGCACATTTCGTTTTTAAAATTTCATATAATTGGTAAGACATGTATGTGATTATGTTTTTATTTACTCATTGTTAGGTGCAAATTTGGTCTCTTATTCTCTATATATCCTGGTAATTATACTGTAATTTGTTAATCTGGCAGCCTTGCTAATCCAGTAAAATGACCAAAAACAAATGGTTCCAGATAAACGCGGACTGACTGTATATTCTAAATTAGCTTTTGATGCAGTGAAATGTAGAGTAAACTAAAAACAAATACACTTTCCATATGCATAGTAAACTTTTACATTACTGCAATTTCCACGCAATCATTTTAGTTTCTAATAAGAAGTTTTATTGTAGCCAAACCAATAAATACAGCACAGTTTACTGAAACCAAGCATGTTTTTCAACAAGCAAAATAACACTAAGTTGATGTAATTTCTACATAAATGCAAATCACGAACTCGCAAGTTGGCAGCGAAACCTCGTTACACGACAGAAAAAAAAAATTCCCGGGCCACAAGGAAGTGCAGAAAAGTACACATTGGATGTCCCATAGAAGTGCAGGGAAAGGTGCACTAGAAGTGCATGCACTGCTCTCGAGTGCATGGTCTAGGCTGCATGTGTTATGCAGAGAAGTGCACGTGTAAATAGGTAAATAAGACTGGATGTGCACACCACTGCCTGGACGAAGATTGAATCGAATTGAAATATACTGAATTTCCGGTCCGTACAATCAAACTAGTGTGCACTAAAAAACACATAATCAAATATTTCTTGCATGACATGGAAAACAAAAAATACAGTGTGAGAGCCTGGTGCTTAATTTAATATTTTCGCCATGTATCCCAGAATAAACACATATTTTCCCCATGTCTCATGGGATACAAGGAAAAGTTATTACCACAAACTGTATGCGGAGGAGTGATTTGTATGTAAAGTGCCATATATTATCTACGAACAGTCAGAAATATTTTTCTGGTTCATATCCAAGTGCCTTCACTAGAACTGTATGTTGTGCTTGAAAAAGGTCCATGTCCTAGAAGTGCACAAGAGTGCACCTGTGTTGAGAACAAGTGAAGTATTTAAAAATTACGCCCTTCTTTGCATTTCCTTGTAGGCGGATCATCACTGAGATGTCACTGTCTGAAGCTTTGAAGTTCACATTTGAGAGTCGCACAACTCTTTTTTTTCGAGAAAAAGTCGAAATTACCAGAATATAATTACGAGAACTAACTGGCCATTACGAGACAATATTCGTTATTACGAGAAAACTCGTTATTGTGCGAAAAAACTCGTAATTTCCAGAAAAATCTCGTAACTACAAGTTATTAAAATATATGTTGTCTCATTAGGCTTTCGTAGAAATTATTGGACTCCAAAATATTGACATACATGGCTTCCATTCATCCAAAGAAATGACGCTAAACAGCACTGAATTTGAATTAAATTTTATTATTCAATGGGTGATTACACTGTTAATATAAGAAAACATGGGAAATATGTAACAACATCACTGCTTACAGACACAATGCTTTCGCATTCGTTCAGACCTTTTTCAAATGGGTACAGTAGAGAATATAGGCAAACGGAGATTTTGATAGAAAAGATTTTACTGATGCATTCCAAAATAATATACTTTTTACTGATGCATCTGAAAAGGATATAGCTTTTCTAATGCATTTGAAAATGACATAGATTTTACGGATTTGAATACATTGTAGATTTAAAAATGCTTTTGGAAATGACACAGAATTTACTGATGCATCTGAAAATGATATAGCTTTTCCTTATATATCTAAAAATCATATATTTTTTACTGAAAAATATTCAGATTTTACTAATGAAGTTGAAATTGATACAGAACTTACTAATTTGAAAATGACAGAAATAGATTATACTAATGCATCTGAAAGTGAAAGATCTCACTGAAGCAGTTGAAAGTGATATAGGCTTTATTGTATACTGACGTGTCTGACCCTTTCCGATATATCGTAATTTCATATTCGATCAGCTTAACAGTGGTTAATTACCATTACAAAAGGTATGACAGATAAGGATTCTGACAAACAATTAAAATAATTGTATGAAACGTTAACTGTAATGATGTAGTAGTATTAGGCGGTAGTGTTTTATTTTTTTTATTGTACCCAGAAACAAACTAATCAAACAGTAGGGGTGACACTCTTCCTAAATATCTTAATATGTGAATAAAGTTATCGTCTATATATGGGAAGTCACAGAACTTCAAACAATAGTATAAGAAACTTACTGTGAGAAAACAAAACGCGTTATCTATGAAATATATCTGAATCGGATAGTTCAATGGATTAAAGTCATATAATTATCAACTGGTATGCTATATTTAGAAATTCACTAACATGTGAATATATATCTATATAGTTAGGAAACATGCAGTGTAATTCATTTCTATCATAATAAGGGTAACGCTGAAACTTCATGATATTTAAGCATATTGGATTAACACATTGTGGGAGTATAATGCCCATTCTTTCAAATTTCCTAACCCTGAATTAAACTGCTCCACAACAGAACTGGCTTGTTGTGCTGTAGCAAAATGATTATGTAAGACATCAGTATATGGACACTGTAGCAAGAAATGCTATTAAGTCTGAACAACGGGACAACACCTGCAGTGGCAGTCCTCCCTTGGTTTTCTGGCCCACCTACTGGTTTCAACTTTGAGCCTGTGAGATCTTAAGTGTAGGCGAGAGAAAGCAATTCCCACTCTGGTGTGTAATGATCCTTGTAAATACTATGTCGCTGGAGTGTAGGGTTTATCTTTAAATACATTTTATGACTTCTGCTGGAACTTTCCTTAACATATAACACCAAATGGTCCTGAAAAGTGGAGGTGTAGCATGTTTGCACTCCTAGTATAGCTTGCAGTACTTAATCCATCGGGCAATGTTCTGTATATACCTGCCCTGATAGTTGCTTTGGTTTCGTTATTTTAAAAAAAAAAAAAAACTGTTTCAGTTTTTCACTCACAAACCTTTTGCCATCAGGTTTTACTAGTTTTAAATGTACAATATTGTGTGTGTGGGGGGGAGGGGGTGGTTGTTGCCTACCACCAAGTAAATCCTTCAACATAGACATGTAGGGTGATTTCACTGCCTTTAAGTCATTGATGAGTCATGTCTCAAAACTGTAAAATACAGCTGAGTTTAGAGCACTGTACATCCCCGAATCTTTCACACTGAAAGTAACCCACATCATTATTCTTTATGAGGAAAGAATTGTATTTCAGCGTGGGAGCTGCTTTCATCTGTATATGGTACTGGACCTGTTTGAAAGATGGAACATTTATGACTGGAGTTCCAAGGGAAATGTATTTACCTGTAAAATGGATTGACTATATTATCAATTACAATGTCCTCTACATCACTGACATTAATACACATACACTTGGACTTGGTTGGGTGGATAATCAACCCAAGACTCTATGTGGACCTCTTAGGGGGAAGCAGTTTTGCTATCATTTCATTTTGTAATGTTGAGTCGTATCTTCCATCAATAGCAAACAGTGCAGACTTCCTAACCACCCATCATCCCCAGTTTCATTTATTGTCTCAATGGAAGCATCAATGAAGAACATAAAGAGAGGGCTGCCCAGACAACTATCCTGCCGACCACCAGCAGTTGCATGGAAACACTCATCCCCAATCTTACTGCCACTGTCTTGCTTTGACTCAAACAAACTTTTACAAAATTTGAACCACATCCTGCCCGGATAAGGCTCTTAATTAACAACTCCTGTCAACTTTATCATTGGCCTTCTCATAGTCAATGAAGGTTACGTAAAGTTGTCACTTCATTTTTCTCGCAATGTCTCTTAAAAGTTTCACCGTAAGTATTTGTTTTTGCAACCACGACATGCTGTGGCCCCTGGTTGTTCTTCCTTTGATCTGTACCAGAGCTTGAAATGTCTCGCAAGAATTGTATCATACAATTATGGCAACATAGAAAGGACCATTATTCCCCTGTAGTGGCCTGGTGAATGGTGATTCCCTTTTTTGAAGATCGTGAAATATTTTAGCAACTGACCAACTTGACAAATATCCAGAGAACATGCTTTAAAACAGAAGTGTGAGTGTGATTAGCCACTGGTCATCTAGTGACTTCAACAGACCCGGGAGAATGCCATCTGATCCAGGAGATTAATTGTATTATGTGTTTGTTATCTTTTTCGACCTTAAAATGGTCAACTGGATAATCTAAAATAGGGATGTGAATGTCTTGCTGATTTACATCAAGAACAATGCCATGATGGTTATCATGTGCGCTTGAGGGATTCAACAACTTCTCGAAATATTCGGCAAAGTCAGGATCAGCAGGTTGACTAACAGTGTCTATAGGTGTGCTAAAAGGACCATTCCAATTGATGGCCTGCCATATTACTTTATGGCTTTTAATGTTTAATAAGTTACACCCTTTATCGTGTGCTGTGTGGACTGGCTAAGCATTTTCATTTTTTGCTCTCTGTTCCATCTGTTTGGAACCAGAAACTGCCAAATAAAAGGGATCATTCATTGTTGTCCATAATCAATTTCCGTCAATCACTGTTTTCTGGTAAAGAGTTGCTGAATTTCGTTAAATCTATTGGATTTGTTTTTGAAAGATCTTTCTTGGTCCTTCTTGTTGGAACTACTAATTTTTACAACGGACTGGCTGCCTCAAGCAAGTCTGTTTTAGCCAGGTTACTGGGGCATATGTTGATCATAATAGGTGCATGATTGGTAGACAAGCTAAAATACCCCTCTCTTTTTGTCGGTAAAACAAGTTTCCTTTTCCTGAAAGTACACAAGTTACAAGGTGGTTTACTGGCGCCATATCACACGCTTTACACATGTACATGTTTATAATGTATGTGCCACTGGCACTTATTGTTGGATCTGGGTTACATGAATAAGAATAATGTGTCCCATTACTCAAAAAACTTTAAAGTCAGGCATCCTAGCATTCAAATCACCGAGAAGTACACTGTAACTGTGTGCACTGACTTGCCTTTTTATAGCTGCCAGACTTTGGTTCGAAAAATATGGTGAGACACTTGGAGCAATGTAGACTCCTCCGACATATAAATGTATGTGAACCATGCGATACCAAAATGCATCGACATTTTTTCATGACAAAGTAACATATGCAAACAAGATCATAGATGTTCTTCTACGTCCATCAACAATATTAATTTTTATGAAATAAAACCAAAAAAATAAGGACGCAGATACATATGTAATATATAAACAAACACATCTGAAGACAGAAACAAATTAGATCACAACACAATAGATTTAATACACAAAGGTGGGACTGTGCATGATCCAAATGCACTACTTACTAATTTCACCAGTTAAGAAGGGTATGATGTTATTTTCTGTAATCCCGAATTTTGGCATACATTATTTCACAACAGCATGAATCATTTAAATGGTATATAATAGGAACGAGTCTGAGCGAAGCTTCCTGTACAAAGTAGCAGAAAATGAAACTTTTACCACCATCGATCAACAGCACTGCAGCGCATGATAATAATGATTTAAGAGCTGATATTGTAAAGTTTCTCTTTTTCTTAAACTGACCTCTTAATTAATGACATACTTAAGCCCTCTCTCATATCACGAGGTATCCAGAAAGGACCAAAATCTAAAGGACTCCCAACTTCATGTACGACTCAGGTGATCCCCTACATGGAAGCCAATTAAGTACAGGCCTCCAGATTTTATCAGTGTTTGAAAAAAAAAAATTATGAAAAAGTGAATGTACAGGACGCTCATTAGCCTTCTCAACAAACATAAAATCCGATAGCACCTACGATTTGGCCTTCGAGGGGCCTTTGGCCACTAGTTTTGAATTGAATGAGCAAAGTTTTAGATAAATTATCTGTTTAAATCTTTTGATACATTAGTCATGAAATATTGTCTTGAATATCGGATTTTCATATAATGCATAGTACCTTAGTTATTTGCTTTTTCAGTGATCTCACAAGAAGATAACAATTTATACAGTTTCAGAATGGCGCATATGAAGAGCTTGAAACGACGTCAGTGTGAGGCTACATTCTGCAGCCATTACCAACATCAATTTCTAATGACCTGCTACATGTATCAGAGTATTTTACTAGCAGACAACACAATGAAAAGTTTAGATTCATGCTTTGTATTGCTCCAACCACAAGAGTTACGGATTGCTGCACACACACACCAGTTTGTCCTTGCATTCTGCAGAACAGTTATCCTAAACAATGCTTACATAATCCAGAATTGGCCTCAAAATGTAAAATGTAATCTCTCTGAATATTTCTTCGTATACCATATATTTTATACCTCTCAAGCAAACAGCCTTATCAATGCTTTGACAAGCATATGATCTACTTTATACTTTGTATCACTCCAGGCAAAGGCGCCAGAGCCTGCTGCACACACACCAGTTTGTCTTTTCACTGTTTGGAGCTTTTATCCTAAACCATGCTTGCATAATCCAGATTGGCCTGATAAATGTAAAATATATTCTCTGGAAATATTTCTTCGTATAGCATATCTTTTTAAACCTCTCAAGAAAACTACCCCTCATTGCCTTTACATAGACATGATCGACCTACTCTGATCATGAAAAGTCTCACGCTGAGATGAGACGTGAGGTGTTGGTGACAATTTTACTCATTTCAGCAGGGGTTTTTGTTCCGAAAAAAAAGAAGATAATTGTGGTTTCCGTTTTGGTTTGTCAACATGCGAACGACAATTTTAAAAGTAAATGGAGCCAAACCACCTGACAAGTCTCTCGCTTGCATGAGAAAGTTATCACGAGTCTTGTAGTTTTAGGTCTGAAATGCTAAGCAATGAAGTCATTTAGCTTTGAGACCATCAATCCCAAAGTAAGCATTTGTGACAACTATGCAGATAAAATAATGACCAAGGGTGTACAAAATCACTTCGTATTTTCACCATGAATACAAGATACTTGTCCGTAATCTTATTTACGTGACGTCACACATGACAGGATCTCAATGGTTTGTTAAACAAGGGCTTGGCATAAAGGTTTGCCCTGAAAAAAGTTGTAGCAATCATTTGAAATATATGGCCCGTTCTTATCAATAACATTAAGTAAAAGAGTCAACATGGGAATCAAAACTATTTTTGCCCTGAAGGCTGGGTATAGTTTAGTAACAATAACAGGTTACTTATGTTAAGTTCTTTATTGTTATTAGATCCTCGCAGGAGCTTTACTATTCATAATTTTGTTTCCCACATATATGAATCTAACATAAAACAATCGAACAAATGAAACAAATTTACTTCTATTCTGAGACAAGCTTGTGCAAACTTTTTTAATTGTTTACTTTTGCACTTTCACCCAACAATGAGTACTGGCTTAACTCTTTCAGCGTCTATTTTCAATTGAGTCAACAGCTCTGTTCAGTGCACTTTAAGGCACTCAAAGGACAACTGGTGACCAGAACTATTATATTATGTGTAACTACAGGCATTCTGGTACTTAAACAAAAGTTTTGTCTCTTTTTTCTTTCTTTTTTTTTTTTTTTTTTTACAAGGAACATGGATCTCTCACTCTTATTATAATTCAAAGCAATTCCCTTGAAGCAGCACGACTTTTTCACAGTTGGCACTGAAAGGGTTAAAATATTACACGCTCTGGCATATCTGAACCTCCCAGTGTTCAGGAATACATTCGTTTGATGCTAAATTGAACATAATGCATCAATCCTTCTAAACTTATTGTTATTAATATGTTTATTTTCTGGATGCTTAGTTGCAATGTGTACACAATCTGTCTAAACATAATAAACAAAACAGATAAGCTTTAATATATCTCCCTTTGACAATTAATATTTTGCTTTGACACATAAACAACTAAACTTTAATATTTCAGATCAGTATTAATTTCCCTGAAGGCCCATATGCAGTGCATTCACGATCCGTCTACAAGAAATGAGGAAAACAGATTAACCTTTATTTTCTCTGCAACCATTACTATCATTGATTTGTAACGACCTGCTTCATGCTGCAGAGTGTTTTATTAGCGGACAACACAAGGAAGAGTTTAGATTCACGCTTTTCATTGCTCCAGTCACCAAAGTTATGGCGTTGTGCACACCTACCAGTTTTTACTTACACTCTTGGGATCAGTTATCCTAAACAATGCTTGCATAATCCAGAATTGGCTTTAAATAAATGTTTAATATAATCTCTCTAAATATTTCTTCATATACCATATATTTTATACCTCTCAGGCAAACTACCCTCTCATTGTTGTCACATAAATATGAACGACCTGCTCTAATCATAAAAATTCTCACGCTGAGTTGAGACGTGAGGTGGTGAGGTGTTGGTGACAATTTTACTTTTGTTGCAGTGAAATGTCTAAAAAACTCTCAAGTAAACTAAAAACAAATATGCTTTCCCTATGCGCAGTGAAACTATATATTAATGCAATTTCCACATAATCATTTTAGTTTCTAAGAAGTTTTATTGTAGCCAAACCAATAAATACAGCACAGTTTACTGAAACCAAACGTGTTTTTGCACATGCACAATGACACTAAGTTGATGCAATTTCTACATAATTGCAAATCACAAACTCGCAGGTTGGTAGTGAAACCTTGTTATACCACAGCAAAAAAACATTCCCAGGGCCACCAGGAACTTCAGAAAACTACACATTGGATGTCCCATAGAAGTGCAGGGAAAAGTGCACTAAAAGTGCATGCACTGCTATCGAGTGCATGGTCTAGGCTGCATATGTTATGTAGAGAGGTGCACGTGCAAATAGGTAAATAAGACTGGAAGTGCACACCACATTCTGAATGAAGATGGAACCAAATTTAAATATACTGAATTTCCTGTCCATGCATTTTAACCAGTGTGCACGGAAAAACACTTAATCGAATATTTCTTGCATGACATGGCAAACAAGAAATAAAGTGTGAGAGCCTGATGCTTTATTTAATATTTTCCCCATGTAGCCTGGAATAAACACATATTTTCCCCATGTCTCATGGGATAAACACGGAAAAGTTATTACCACTAACTGTATGCAGAGGAGTGATCTGTATGTAAAGTGCCATATATTATCTACGAACAGTTAGAAATATTTTTCTGGTTCATATCCAGGTGCCTTCGCAACAACTGTATGTTTTGCCTGAAAAAGGTCCGTGTCCTAGAAGTGCACAAGAGTGCACGTGTACTGAGAATAAATGAAGTGTTTTAAAAGTGTGCACTTCTTTGCACTTCCTTGTAGGCTCATCATCACAGAGATGTCACTGTCTGAAGCTTTGAAGTTCACATTTGATAGTCGCAAAACTCGTTATTACGAGCAAAAAGTCGAAATTACGAGAAAAAATGCACTGGAAATTGCGAAAACCAACTGGCAATTACGAGACAATACTCGTTATTACGAGAAAAGTCTCGTAATTTCGAGAAAAATCTTGTAATTACAAGTTATTAAAAAAAATGTGGTCTCATTGGGCTTTCATAGAAACTTTTGGACTCCAAAATATCGACATGCATGGCTTCCATTCATCCAAGGAAACGACGCTAAAAAGAACTGAATTTGAAATAAAACTTGTTATTTGATGGGTGATTACAGTTTTAATATGAGAAAACACGGGAAATATGTAACAACATCACTGCTTACAGACATGATGCTTTCAAGTTTGTTCAGATCTTTTTTCAAATGGGTTATAGTAGAGCATATAGGCAAACGGAGAATTTGATAGAAAAGACTTTACTACTGCATTTGAAAATAATATAGATTTTACTGATGCATCTGAAAATGATATAGCTTTCCTGATGCATTTGAAAATGATATAGATTTTACGAATGATTAAAATGTAGATTAAGTAATGCATTTGGAAATGACACAGAATTTTGCGAATTTGAAAATGATATAGAATTTACTGATGCATTTGAAAATGATATTGCTTTTCCTTATGTCTCTAAAACTCATATATTTTTTACTGAAAAGTATTTAGATTTTACTAATGAAGTTGAAATTGATACAGAATTTACTAATTAAAAAATAAAAACACAAATAGATTATACTAATGCATTTGAAAATGAAAGATTTCACTGAAGCAGTTGAATACTATATAGACTTTATTGTATACTGACTTGTCTGACCTTTTCCGATAAATCATAAGTTCATATTCGATCAGCTTAACAGATGTTAATTTGTTGGGTACAGTCTCGAGAAATGCCCAGTCTCGAGAATGCGCTGCCCAGTCTTGGAAATTATCTCCCAATTTGGCAATTGGCATAATGATAAATATACTGTATCTTAAATTGCTTGCTTGTTGCTTTATGATTAACTACATGGAAGAGAAAAAAAAATGCCCCATTTTAAATAGGGATGTATCTAATTAATTATGTTTATTTATTAGCCCCTCAAAGTTCTATCTGACTGTTACAGGAAATTTGTGTTTTTAAAAAGTATTTGTAATTAAATTTTAATGCTGTGATAAAAATGTGTTGCTATTATATTTTTCCGCTAGACTGTAATATATGCTCTGTATACTTTATAACTTTGGATGTATTGCCGCCATTGTCTGAATCAGTTGCGCCAAATTATTATTATTACACGTGACTGGACTGAGTCGACAGTTTTCATTGTCACTGTATCAACACACTGAGACCAGTTGTACTTTCCCCAAGACTGGGCAGCGCATTCTCGAGACTGGGCATTTCTCGAGACTGTACCCAACAAATTACCATTATAAAAGGTTTGATAGATAAGGATTCTGACGAACAATTAAAAACATTTTGTAAAATGTTAACTGTAATGATGTAGAAGTTTTAGGTGGTAGTAGTTTATTTTATTGATTGTAACCGGAAACAAATTAATCAAACAGTAGGGGTGACACTCTTCCTAAATATCTTAATATGTGAATAAAGTTATCGTCTATATATGGGAAGTCACAGAACTTCAAACAATAGTATAAAAAACTTATTGTGAGAAAACAAAACGCATTATCTATGAAATATATCTTAATTAGATAGTTTAACGGATTAAAGCCATATAATAAATGACTGGTATACTATATTCAGAAATTCACTAACAGGTGAATATGTATATATATATATATATATATATATATATATATATATATATATATATATATATATATATATATATATATATATATATATATATAGTTAGGAAACATGCAGTATAACTCATCTATATCATAATAAGGGTAACGCTGTAACTTCATGACATTTAAGCATATTGGCTTAACACGTTGTGGCAGAATAATGCCAATTCTTTCAAATTTACTGAGCCTGCATGAAACAGCTCTGCAACAGAACTGACCTGTTGCACTGTAGCAAAATGATCACGTAAGACATCAATATATGGACACTCTAGCAGGAAATGCTATTCAGTCTGAACAACAGGCCCACACGTGGCAGTCCTCCCTTGGTATTCTGGCCCACAGCCTGTGAGATCTTAAGCATAGGTGAGAGAAAGCAATTCTTACACACTCTAGGGTGTAGGGATCATTGTAAATACTATGTTGCTGGAGTGTAGGGTTTATCTTTAAATACATTTCATGACTTCTGCTGGAACTTTCCTTAACATATATTGCCAGATGGGCCTGAAAAGTGGAGGTGTAGCTTGTTTGCGTTCCTAGTACAGCTTGCAGCACTTTATCCATCGGGCAATGGTCTGTATATAGCTGCCCTGACAGTTGCTTCAGCTTCGTTGTTTTTGAAAAAAAAACTGTTTCAGTTTTTCACCAACAAACCTTTTGCCATCAGGTTTTACTAGTTTTAAAAGCACAAGTATGGGGGGGGGGGCGGTTGTAGCCTAACACCAACTAAATCCTTCAACATACACACGCAGGGTGATTTCACTGCCTTTAAGTCATTGGTGAGCCATGTCTCACAACTGTAAAATACAGCTGAGCTTAGAGCACTGCGCATCCCTAATTCTTTCACACTGAAAGTAAGGCACGTCATTATTCTTGGCGAGAAGCGAATTGTATTTCAGCACAGGAGCTGCTTTCATCTGTATATGGTACTGGACCTGTTTGAAAGATGGAACATTTAAGCTCGGAGTTCCAAGGGAAATGTATTTACCTGTAAAATGGGTTGACTATATTATCAATCACAATGTGTTGTACATCATCGACATTAATACACATAAACTTGGACGTGGTTGGCTGGATAATCAATCAACTCTATGTGGAGCTTTTCAGGGGAAGCAGTTTTGCTATCATTTCATTTCATCATGTTGAAAACAGAGACGTATCATCCATCAATAGCTAACAGTGCAGACATCCTAACCACCCATCATCCCCAGTTTCATTTATTGCCTCAATGGGAGCATCAATGAAGAACATAAAGAGAGGGCTGCCCAGCATGGATATTCTCCAGATCGTGAAATATTTTAGCAACTGACCAACTTGACAAATATCCAGAGAACATGCTTTGAAACAGAAGTGTGAGTGTGATTAGCCACTGGTCATCTAGTGACTTCAACAGACCCGGGAGAATGCCATCTGATCCAGGAGATTAATTGTTTTATGTGTTTGTTATCGTTTTCGAACTTAAAATGGTCAACTGGATAATCTAAAATAGGGATGTGAATGTCTTGCTGATTTACATCAAGAACAATGCCATGATGGTTATCATGTGCGCTTGAGGGATTCAACAACTTCTCGAAATATTCGGCAAAAATTCGCGATCGGCAGGTTGACTAACAGTGTCTATAGGTGCGCTAAAACGACCATTCCAACTGATGGCCTGCCATATGACTTTGTGGCTTTTAACGTTTAGTACGTTACGCCACTTATCACGTGCTGTTTGGACTGGCAAAGCATTTTCATTTTGTGCTCTCTGTACCATCTGTTTTGAACCAGAAACTTCCAAATAAAAGGGATCAGTTATTTCATTTGTCGGTTCATTGTTGTCCATATTCACATTCCATGAATCGCTGTTTTCTAGTGAAGAGTTGCAGAAATGTTATTGAGCATATAGCCCAATCAAGCTAAAATACCCATCTCTTTTTGTCGGTAAAACAAGTTTCCTTTTCCTGAGAGCAAACGAGTTACAAGGTGGTTTACTGGGGCCATATCACACGCTTTATACATGTACATTTTTATAATGTATATGCCATTGGCACTTATTGTTGGATCTGGGTTACATGAATAAGAATGTGTCCCATTACTCAAAAAAACCATGTGCATGTGAACCATGGGATACCCAAAATGCATTGACACTTTTTCATGACAAAGTAACACTTGCAAACAAGATCATAGATGTTCTTATAGGTTCATCAACAATAGTAATTTTTATATAATGAAACCAAAAAATAAGGATGCAGATCAAATGTAATATATAGACAAACACATCTGTAGACAAAAACAAATTAGATCAAAACACAATAGATTGAATAGACGAGGGTGGCACTACGCATGATCCCAAAGCACTACCTACCAATTTAACCAGTTTGGAAGGGTCTGATGTTATTTTCTGTAATCCCGACTTTTGACGTACATTATTTCACAACAACATGAATCATTTAAATGGTATTTAATAGGAACGAGTCTGAGGGAAGCTTCTTGTACAAAGTAGCAGAAAATGAAACTTTTACCACCATAGATCAACAGCACTGCAGCGCATGATGATAAAGATATGAGAGCTGACTTCATAAAGTTTCTCTTTTTATTAAATTGACCTCTTAATTAATGACATGCTTAAGCCCTCTCTCATATCACGAGGTGTACAGAAAGCACCAAACTCTGAAGGAGCTCTCGACTTCATGTATGACTCAGGTGATCCCCTGCATGCAAGCCAATTAAGTACAGGCCTCCAGATTTTATCAGTGTTTGAAAAAGAAAAAACATGGACGAGTGAATGTACAGAATGCTCATTAGCCTTCTCAACGAACATAAAATCCGATAGCACCTACGATTTGGCCTTCGAGGGGCCTTTGGCCACTAGTTTCGAATTGAATCAGCAAGGTTTTAGACAAATTATCTGTTTAAATCTTCTGATACATTAGTCATGAAGTATTGTCTTGAATATTGGATTTTCATATAATGCATGGTACATTAGTTATTTGCTTTTTTTAGTGATCTCACAAGAAGATAACAATTTGTACAGTTTCAGAATGCTGCATATGAAGAGCTTGAAATGACGTCCGTGTGAGGCTACATTCTGCAGCCATTACCAACATGAATTTCTAATGACCTGCTACACGTATCAGAGTATTCTACTAGCAGACAACACAATGAAAAGTTTAGATTCATGCTTTGTATTGCTCCAGCCACAAGAGTTATGGCGTGCTGCACACACACACCAGTTTGTCCTTGCTGGGGAACAGTTATCCTAGACAATGCTTACATAATCCAGAATTGTCCTCATCAATGTAAAATGTAATCTCTCTAAATATTTCTTCGTATACCATATATTTTATACCTCTCATGCAAACAGCCTTAACAGCCTTATCAATGCTTTGACAACGATATGTCCTACTTTACGCTTTGTATTGCTCCAAGCACAGGAGTCACAGCATGCTGCACACACACACACACACACACACACACACACACACACACCAGTTTGTCCTTTCACTGTTGGGAACTTTTATCCTAAACAATGCTTGCATAATCCAGATTGGCCTCAGAAATGTAAAATATACTCTCTGGAAATATTTCTTCGTATAGCATATATTTTATACCTCTCAGGTAAACTACCCTCTCATTGCCTTTACACAGAAATGATCGACATGCTCTGATCATGAAAAGTCTCACGCTGAGGTGAGACGTGAGGTGTTGGTGACAATTTCACTCACTAAAGGAGGTTTTTTTCGGAAAAAAAAATTGTGGTTTCCATTTTGGTTTGTCAACATGTCGAACGACAATTTTAAAAGTAAATGGAGCCAAACCACCTGACAAGTCCCTCGCTTGCATGAGATAGTTATCACGAGTCTTGTGGTTTTAGGTCTGAAATGCTAAGCAATGAAGTCGTGAAGCTTTGAGACCATCAATCGCAAAATAAAGCATTTGTGGCAACTATGCAGATAAAGTAACGATCAATGGTGTAAAAAATAACTTCCTATTTTCACCATGAATACAAGATACTTGTCCCTAATCTCAATAACGTGACGTCACACATAGCAGTATCTCAACGGTTTGTAAAACAAGGATTTGGCATTAAAGTTTGCCCTGCAAAAGGTTTTGGCATTCATTCGAAATATATGGACCGTTCTAATCAGTAACATTAAGTAAAAGAGTCAACATGAGAAGCACAATTATTTTTGCTCTGAAGACTGGGTATAGTTTAGTAACAATAACAAGTTACTTATGTTAAGTTCTTTATTGTTATTAGATCCTCGCAGGAGCTTTACTCTTCATAATTTCGTTTGCCACATATATGAATGTAACATAAAACAATCGAACAAATGAAACAAATTTACTTCCATTCTGAACAAGCTTGTGCAAACTTTTATAATTGTTTCCGTTTGCACTTTCACCCAACAATGATCACTGGTTTAACTCTTTCAGCGTCTATTTTCAAGTGAGTCAACAGCTCTCTTCGGTGCACTTTAAGGCACTCAGAGGAAAACTGGTGACCAGAACTATTATATTTTGTGTAACTACAGGCATTCTGGTATTTAAAAAAAAAGTCTTTTTTTTTTTTTTTTTTTTTTTAACAAGGAACGTGGATCTCTCACTCTTATTATAATTCAAAACAATTCCCTTTAAGCAGCACGACTTTTTCGCAGTAGGCACTGAAAGGGTTAAAATATTACGCACTCTGGCATGTCTGAACCTCCCAAGGTTCAGGAATACACTCGTTTGATGCTAAATTGAACATAATGCATCAATCCTTCTAAACTTATTGTTATTAATATGTTTATTTTCCGGATGCTTATTTGCACTGTGTACACAAACTGTCTAAACATAATTAACAAAACAGATAAGCTTTAATACATCTTCCTTTGACAGTTGATATTTTGTTTTGTCACATAAACTACACTTTGATGTTTCAGATCAGTATTAATTTCCCTGAAAGTCCATATGAAGCGCATACACGATCTGTCTACAAGTAATGCGATAAGAGTTAAGCCAGTGATCATCATAGTTGGGTGAACGTGCAAAAACGGAAGCAATTGTATAATTTCCCACAAGCTTATCCCATAATAGAAGTCAATTTGTTTTATTTGCTCGATTGTTTTTTATGTTATATTCATACATGTGGCAACAAAATGATGAAGAGTGAAACTGTCGTGAGGATCTCGTAACAATCAAGAACTTGAGATAAGTAACTTGTTATTGTTACTAAACTATACCTAGCTTTCAGAACAAAACTAAATTTGCGTCTCATGTTGGCTCCTTTATTTAATGTTACTGATTAAAATGGTCCATATATTTTGACTGAATGCAAGATAAACCTGTGTTTATAGTCCTTGTTTTACAGAACATTGACATCCTGTTAAGTGTGACGTCATTTTATTGAGATTAAAGACGAGCATTTTGGATTCAAGGTGAACATACGAAGAGGACTCTTAACATCGTTGGTCGTTAATTTATTGGCAAAGTTGTCCCAAATGCTTCATTTTGCGATTGAGTGTCTCAAAGCTTACGTCTTCATTGCTTAAAGGGCAGGTCTCGAACAAGCAGCTGCTGTCTATTTTTACCCAGTTCTTATGAAAAACTTTGAATCGGAAACCGCGAAGTGAATGACGTCACATAGGGAACTCGTTTCACTTGCACAAGATGGCACACAAATACAGTACTTCATTCTACATGGTCGATGTCGACGTGGCGGAGGGTTTTTTTTTTATGTGCACAAGATTGAATAGGAAGACAACGAACCGAACATTTGCCCAAAGCCCTAGCAAAAGGTCGGCGGATGGAAGCGGCCCAACCAGCCAACGATCCTCATCCGTATGAGGGCTTTGAGGATAACCTTCCTTGGTAATTTTGTTTGTTTTGATTTTGACAGTTCAGCATGTTCAGTGAAACCATGAACAATTGATGAAGTGTAAGTTTTGATACTTAGTCAATCACGGACTGAGGAGAGTGCAGGGTGGCCCAGACGACGATAAATGTCAGTGTTAACCATTGCATTGAATAGCACTGTCACTGAAAACCCATTAATTGAAAACTCGAGTGGCTGCGGCCGTGAGGCAACTTCGCCGTCTTTGTAACAAGACCCATAGGCATAGGCCTAATATATTATATATCATAACTAACTTACTCAGTTCGAGCATTCACTGATGAGAATATGAATCATGTATAGCTGAAACTATCTGTAGTGTTCAACTTTTCTGGGGCCTTTGGGGCTTTGGCTGTTAAGAATAAGATGTATGTACAATCATGGAGGTATAACTCCTCTTATACCTCCATGGTACAATTGTACATAATTATCAATTGAAAGCTTGACCATCAGTCATCACCCGGGCTAAGGCAGAATTTTGTCACTACTGACACTGAGTTGTATTTTCATCTGAAAAGACTGAATACACAGATCTATACATGCAACTGTTACAATTGTCACCGTGACCTCTTTAATAGGCCTCAAAGTTCAAAGTGGCTTAGTGCTGTATCCATCAACCACTCCCTGGCTGAAAGACAGAATTATGCTTCAAAATTTGCCCATGGAACCATTGGCCTTGTTTGACGTCAAAGTTTAATACTGATTTAGCTGGCTTTGAATGAAGGTAATTACTTTTGCTGACTCGCTGTACACAGTATTTTATTCACACTACATAATGGTTATAGACATAGAGTGGTCTTTTCTTACAGTTTTAACATGGCTAGTCATACCTTACACACGAGCATGGAATTAGATCTTTACACACGAACTGAATCTAGCATAATGCAGTATAATTAAACCAAAACTTTCAGATGTAAATGTGGATAGCTCCATTTCCATTTTTCAATTTTCACCAAACTTGAATCACAAGTTACACAACAATCAAGAATCGTATTTGTCAGTAGCAGCATAGGAATCCTGGTGTATTGTAATCTGTCACCATGGTAACTACAGCTAATCACTTTTTTTGCAGCATTCGAACTGGAATCATTGGAGAATGGTCATCTCAGGGACACATTAGAAATCACCAGCTGAGTCTGCTGGGGGACAAGTTCTATGCCCCAAGATAGTCTGATGTGTGAAGATGGGCATGAAACTTGTAGCTGTTTCTTGTTCAATGTGCAATACATGCAAGCCACTATTGTAGGGACAACCTTCAATAATTAGAACAACAGTGGTCCCTTAATGTTGACAGTGAAGAAGGTACTATATATATATATATATATATATATATATATATATATATATATATATATATATATACATATTGTAGCAAAGCACCTGCTGCATGTACACTTAATGTACCGGTATATGTGAGATAGACACTGCCTTGCACAATTTTTTAACAGGGATTATAGAGACCACCTGTCCTGAAAGGGCACCTTTTCAGCACAATACATTGCATGTAATTTGTGTTTCCAACCAGAAACCATCCATTCAGTATACTTTGCCTTATACATATATGTCATGTTATTTTTTGCCATATATAGTTTTAGCTCTGCTGATTTGTCAGTCTGCAGAGTTTATGTCATCCGTTTGCATCTATCTGTTAACTTTTTACATTTTCCACTTCTCAAAAACAGTGCTGTGGAATGCTTTCATTTCATACATGAAAAGTTCACCAGGTTGGCCTCTATCAAGGGTACAAACAAGACGAGGAACCAACATTTTTTTCTATTTTTCACGAATTGTTGAATAATTGTTTGGACAAAAAAAATCAAAAGTTTATTTTCTTCAGAACTATGTGCCCAATTTGTTTGATATTGTATATAGGGTCTTCAGGGGTCCCTTAGTTCTCATTTTGGCTAGCAGGTGGTCATACTCTTTTCTGCTGCTATGTTATAAAATTTTGTGTGTTAAGGCTTTTTTCAACTTCTTGTCCAAAAATATGCACAGAATTCTTTGAAATTTTGTCAGATTTTCTTTAGCTCAAGTGTGTGTAGATTTGACAGTATGGTGAGGGTACATAAACTTTTAATGAAACTGTGACATGCTAAAGCTTTGGATTTTGTCAGTGAGCTTTGTTATAGTCAACTGTGGAAAGATTGTGTCCTGCTCTTGCCATTGTGGCATTATGTAACCCAGCCTGCTCACATCAGATGGAGGGAGTTAACTGCATACAGTGACACCTCTAAACATTTTATTTTTGTTCCCATGATACTCTCCACCCGTCCCAAGCACATAGATATGTATGTACAGCATGCGAGTGCATTCAAATGTATGTATGTATGTGCCTTGTGTACATGATGTACTCTTCCATGTGAGTTTTCCCACTTTACATGCTTCTTTGCAATGACTCAGATACTGTATGGAAACAGTGTCTGCTGAATGAGAGGTCAAGTGCCTCAACTGACTTTTCTCCACATAGAGGGCTGGGTGGTAATGGTGTGGGCCACATGTCTGACCCTACTCCTACAGTCCGTCCAGGGCGAGATCAGCTCATGGGACTGTTTCATTAACTGCAGACTGCCTAGTAAGTCTCCAGGCAACCTATCACTGCCCAGCTGCAGTGCTGGTAGCCATGTGGTGCTGTCCAAAGTAGCCCTCCCCGCTAGGCCAACATGAATAATGTGGCCAGCCTCCTGGGCCTCATCTCTGGATGTAGGCTTCTGAAACTTTTATTGCAGATGGATCTTACCTGGCAGATAAGCCTTTTGATACACATGTTTATTAGATCCTGCTTCATTAGGTATTTAGCAATGTTTGTTTCAAATACTATGCAATACAGTGGTGTTTGCTTTAAAGACACTTCTCATGAGAAACTATATTGGTTTTGAAGACTGCCATTTGGACTCTCGTTTTCTCTTCAATTACCATTAATGAAAGACAACCTGAATTATGTGGCCACATTTTCTGGCCATAGGGTTGGTATTATATAGCAAGTGCCACGTATGTAGGTTACTCTTTAAAACTATTTCACCTGGACTTCTGAACTATATTTATTCATTCATTTATTCTCTCATTTATTTGTTTATTTATGCATAAATTTAATTATTATTCGATTTTCAACTCTACCTTACCATACCTTTTACTTTGACTTACCTTTCTTTACGCTGCAATGCTACAAGGGTCAAGTGTTGAGAAAATATGTAGTATTGATTGCACTATCTTGATTATACATATAAAATCTTTGAGGGCAGGGGTAATATGATATTACAGGTATATACATTTTCTTCACCAAAAGGCAGGTAGTAGAGCACAGGAATATCATAGTCCTCTTGTTGTTTGTTTTTGCATTGTGTCCCTGGCCATATTCTTGCTGTCTTCAAAATGAAACAAGGGTGTGTAGATGAGATGTATATATGCATGCACATTCCACATGAATCTTAATTATCATTTTTTGTGTTCAGCCTGTTCTGCACCATATAAACAGTCTAATACCTAAATTAGTGTTGATTGCTCAACAAAACTAAACAAAGTGCAGTTAGTTGATACCTTACTTTCCTGTTGCATTAGGTTTCCAGGGAATCATGAAAACTTAATGTAAAAATTGTTTGATAAAACAGTTTACCATACCAACTTGATAGTCATTGCATTTTCGTAATTTTTTCTGGAAATGAAATGATAATGCATGTCTTTGCAGTAAGTAACGTTGCCAGATAATGTTGAACATTTTAAAGTGTAAATGAAATTGTATTTAAAATTCATCAATAAGCCCTCATATGTTAAATATATGTAACTGACCATTTCTAAATTGTGTCTTGGCTACAGCAGGTGCAGGTACATTGCTTATCGCCAAGTTGTGAGCTGGTGCTGGGGTAGACTATGCAGAAAAAAACACGTCGTCTACCAGCATGCAGAGTGAAGGCAGTGATGGATACATATGGGTCACCTGATGGACACTGTTTGATTAGAATATATCCATTGATTGCCATATATGTAAGCATCTGACTATAATACCTTCATGTTTTACTGCACTGGTCCTCAACTCAAAAGGTCCCTCAGAAGAGGGGCCATTCCCTGTTATGTCCAACGCATAACCTAAAATAGGAACCATGTGGTATTTTTGTTGCACAGACACCCATAAAACAATGAATGCATCTTCTGTATGATCAAATAATATCTTACATTGTATGTCAAAGCAAATGAAGAAGCCGATTGGAAGGAAACATGTAATACACTCATCGGTTATTATGCATGCCCCATAAGAGGGGATGCATAATAACCGATGATATATATATCCATATATATATCCATATATATATATATATATATATATATATATATATATATATATATATATATATATATATATATATATATATATACATATCATAGTACATTACCTACAGACTACTGATGGGTAATTGACCTCTCAGGTCATGTCTCTCCAAAACTACCGGATTATATTTTCTGACCGATCTCTGCTCATGGTAATGGATCCCACTGCAGCACCATGTATACCAGGAAGCTGACCTCTGGCCTTGACTGTATACATAAGTTATTTTATTCACGGACTTGTCCCAAAGAATGATCTGAGGGTTGGTGGGCTTCTAAGTAGTTTACAGGTAGGAATAATTAATAAATATGTCAGATTCACTTCAAACTTAGTCGGTATGTGCATCCGGAAGGTATCTATCAACTTTGTTCAAATTGATCATGCTCAAATGATTTTTGGATATGAATTTTTTTGGGGGGGGGGCGGAGGGGTAATTTTTGCATTCCTGTTGATTACCATTTTGTAGAACTCATATTTTTAACGATTGTTCAAGCGCAATGAAAACAGTCAGTCGCTGTGCTTTATGTTTGAATTCAGATATTTGTACAAGTTAAAAGTGTTATGCGCACAGCAACTTCTATAATTTGAATCTTCTATTCCCCTTCTCCTCATTGTAATGTAAAGGTAATAGGATTGTGAAAATTGGCATTGGCACAAAAGATTTATTTTATTTTATATGTACTTGAACTTTTATGGCTCGGAGGCTAGGCCTGCGGCCCGTCTTGTTGGTGTTGCCACATCAGATTACCACAGAGCGGTGGGGCATGGCAGTGACAATAATAATAAGCTAGGTCTAAAAAATGAATTTGATGCGAAAAACGAAATTTGCGCAAAAAATTGGAGATAATCGAAAATCTTTAGTCAAGACAAAAATAGTGTGTCCTATCACCTAATGGCTGGGACTGCCCAGGTCGAATGCCAGATTCACAAACGTGTTCCCGCTGTGACGTCACCAAAGTGGATCTTCCCGATTGAAATTTCCTCGGACATACTCAGTGGCGCTATGTTTAAAAGCACCAAAAACCCCATTACACATATTGTGTGCAACAAATGTACCTCATTATTGTTATTTTTATATATATGATCTTACGTCTGGGGCAACAAAAATGCTGTTTGCAGCATGTTTATATTTTCCGAGACCTGCCCTTTAACGTTACAAACCTAAAACAGCATGACGCGTGATAACTTTCTCAAGCAGACGAGAGAATTGTCAGGTGGTTTGGCTACATTCACTTTTAAATTTGTCATTCGACGTGTTGTCTAACCAAAATTGAAACCACAATTTTCTTCTTTTTCCATAACTTAAAAAAAAAACTAAAAACAAAAAAACAAAAAACAAAAAACAAGAGAAGAAAAAACAACAAAACAAAAAATTACAAAAAAACAATAACAAAACACACAACAAACAAACAAACAAACAAAAGAAAAAACGCTTAAGCGAGTAAAATTGTCAGCAACACCTCACCACCTCATGTCTCAGCTCAGCCTGAGACTTTTCATAATCAGAGCAGGTCGTTCATATTTATGTAACAGCAATTACAGGGTATTTTGTTTGAGAGGTATAAAATGTATGCTATACAAAGAAATATTTAGAGAGATTATATTTAACATTTAGTGGCCAATTCTGGATTATACAAGCATTGTTTAGGATAACTCATCCCAAGAGTGTAAGTAAAAACTGGTAGGTGTGCACCACGCCATAACTCTTGTGACTGGAGCAATAAAAAGCGTGAATCTAAACTCTTCCTTGTGTTGTCCGCTAATAACACACTCTGCCACATCGTTAAAAATCAATGTTAGCAATGGTTGCAGAGAAAATAAAGGTTTATCTGTTTTTCGCATTACTTGTAGACAGATCGTGTATGCGCTGCATATGGGCTTTCATGGAAATTAATACTGATCTGAAACATCAAAGTGTAGTTGTTTATGTGACAAAACAAAATATCAATTGTCAAAGGGAGATATATTAAAGCTCATCTGTTTTGTTAATCATGTTTAGACAGATTTTGCACACAGTGCAAATAAGCATCCAGAAAATAAACATATTAATAACAATAAATTTAGAAGCATTGATGCATTATGTTCAATTTAGCATCAAACGAGTGTGTTCCTGAACACTGGGAGGTTCAGATATGCCTAAGCGTGTATTATTTTTAACTCTTTCAGTGCCAACTGCGAAAAAGTCGTGCTGCTTAAAGGGAATTGCTTTGAATTATAATAAGAGTGAGAGATCCATGTTCCTTGTAAAAAAAAAAAAAAAACGAGAACAAACTTTTGTTTAAGTAACAGAATGCAAATAGTTACACATAATATAATAGTTCTGGTCACCAGTTTTCCTCTGAGTGCCTTAAAGTGCACCGAAGAGAGCTGTTGACTCAGTTGAAAATAGACGCTGAAAAAGTTAAGCCAGTAATCATAGGTAGTGCTTTGGGATCATGCATAGTCCCACCCTCGTTTACTAAATCTATTGTGTTTTGATCTAATTTGTTTCTGTCTGCAGATGTGTTTGTCTATATATTACATTTATTTCTGCGTCCTTATTTTTTGTTTTCATTTCATAAAAATTAATATTGTTGATGGACGTATAAGAACATATGTGAACTTGTTTGCATATGTAACTTTGTCATGAAAACATTTCGATGCATTTTGGGTATCCCATGGTTCACATAAATGTATAAGTCGGAGGAGTCTACATTGCTGCAAGTGTCTCACCATATCTTTCGAACCAAAGTCTGGCAACTATAAAAAGGCAAGTCCATGCACACAGTTACATTTTACTTCTCGGTGATTTGAATGCTAGGATGCCTGACTTTAAAGATTTTTGAGTAATGGGACACATTATTCTTATTCATGTAACCTAGATCCAACATTAAATGCCAATGGTATATACATTATAAATGTGTACATGTATAAAGCGTGTGATATGGCCCCAGTAAACCACCTTGTAACTCGTTCGCTTTCAGGAAAATGAAACTTGTTTTACTGACAAAAAGAGAGGGTGTTTTAGCTTGATTGGGCTATATGCTTAATAGCATTTCTGTCTCATATTGTTTAGTATGATGTCTTGAATGATTTGCGCTTATCTACCAATGCAGCTATTATGAGCAACATATGCCCCAGTAATCTGACTAAAACAGACTTGCTAGAGGCAGCCAGTCAGTTATAAAAAATCAGTAGTTCCAACAGATCCAGTACCATATACACATGAATGCAGCTCCCGTGCTGAAATACAATTCTTCCCTCGCAAAGAATAATGATGTGCCTTACTTTCAGTGTGAAAGAATTAGGGATGCGCAGTGCTCTAAACTCAGCTGTATTTTACAGTTGTGAGACATGGCTCACCAATGACTTAAAGGCAGTGAAATCACCCTACATGTCTCTGTTGAAGGATTTACTTGGCGTTAGGCAACAACCACCCCCACCCCCCACACACACACACAATACTTGGGATTTTAAAACTAGTAAAACCTGATGCTAAAAGGTTTCTGGGTGAAAAACTGAACCAGTTTCTTTTCAAAAACAACGAAGCCAAAGCATTTATGAGGGCAGCTATATACAGAACATTGCCCGATGGATAAAGTGCTGCAAGCTGTACTAGGAGTGCAAACAAGCTACACCTCCACTTTTCAGAACCATCTGGCAATATATGTTCAGTAAAGTTCCAGCAGAAGTTACAAAATGTAGTTAAAGATAAACCCTATACTCCAGCGACATAGTATTTACAAGGATCCTTACACACCAGAGTGGGTGAGAATTGCTTTCTCCCGCCTATGCTTAAGATCTCACAGGCTCAAAGTTGAAACCAGTAGGTGCGCCAGAATACCAAGGGAGGACCGCCACTGCAGGTGTGGTCCCGTTGTTTAGACTGAATAGCATTTCTTGCTACAGTGTCCATATACTGATGTCTTACATAATCATTTTGCTACAGCGCAACAAACCAGTTCTGTTGCAGAGCTGTTTAATGCAGGCTTAGTAAGAATTGGCATTATACTGCCACAACGTGTTAAGCCATCTGCTTAAATATCATGAAGTTTCAGCGTTACCCCTATTACGATACAAATGAGTTACACTGCATGTTTACTGACTCTATAGATATATTCACTTGTTAGTGCATTTCTGAATGTAGTATACCAGTCGATAATTATATGACCTTAATATGTTGAACTATCCAATTAAGATATATTTCATAGACAACGCGTTTTGTTTTCTCACAGTAAGTTTTGTATACTATTGTTTGAAGTTCTGTGACTTCCCATATATACCAATAACTTAATTCAGTTATTAAGATATTTAGGAACAGTGTCACAAATCTACAATTATTCAAATTCGTAAAATCTATATCATTTTCAAATGCATTAGGAAAGCAATATCATTTTCAGATGCATCAGAAGTAAAATCTTTTCTATCAAATTCTCCGTTTGCCCATATTCTCTACTGTACACACTTGAAAAAGGTCTGAACGAACCATCATCGTGTCTGTAAGCAGTGATGTTGTTACATATTTCCCATGTTTTCTTAAATTAATACTGTAATGACCCATTAAATAAAAAAAATTTAATTCAAATTCAGTTCTGTTAAGCGTCGTTTCCTTGGATGAATGGAAGCTGTGTATGTCAATATTTTGGAGTCCAAAAATTTCTACGAAAGCCTAATGAGACTACATATTTTTAATAACTTGTAGTTACGAGATTTTTCTCGAAATTTCGACTCTTTCTCGTAATAAGGAGTTTTGCAACTATCAAAAGTGAACTAGTAGCACTTCAGTGATGATCAGCCTACAAGGAAATACAAAAAAGGGCGCAATTTTTACACACTTCGCTTGTTCTCAGCACACGTGCACTCTTGTGCACTTCTAGAACATGGACCTTTTTCAAGCACAACATACAGTTGTTGTGAAGGCACCTGGATATGAACCAGAACAATATTTCTGACTGTTCCTAGATAATATTTGGCACTTTACATACAGATCACTCCTCTGTATACAGTTAGTGGTAATAACCTGTCTGCTGCACGTGTTGTTACAGGTGCCACTTTAAACTGCAGCTCTCGTCTGCTGTACTAAGAAACTAAATGGGAAAAATTACGAGAACATAGAGAAAAACACAAACTAATTCATTTTTACAAAATAATGCACGGATTAACACCCGAATACTTAAGCAGCAGAATCCCTGAACCCATAACAACTGGCTACAGCACTCGTACTAGTGGCGAAATATCCCTACTTTTCTGCAACTCTGAACAGAGAAAGAAATCATTTTTTCCATCTACAATCAAAGCATGGTGAGACTTGGACAACGATACCAAAAGCTCTAATTCATTAGGTTTATTCAAAAGCAGACTTAACAGAGTTGTTGAACAAGTTCCTACTTATTTTTACGGTGGTAATCGTTTTTCACAAATTCACCATACGCGGTTGCGCCTCAACTGCAGTCCTTTGAATGATTTTCTATTTCCATGTAGTTTTATCAATAGTCCACAGTGTTCATGTGGCGCACCAGTCGAAAACACCTCTCACTTCTTGTTAGATTGTCCCCTTTACACTCAACTACGGTCGCAGTACTTTGAACCCCTGCACTTAGGTAATAAGCAATCTACAGCCATTTTACCGCAAGGTGACCCACTGAAACGTGGCCATTGGAATCACACAGTATTTAGTGCTGTAGAGATGTACATCACCAAGACCAAACGCTTCAAGATAGTATAAGGATACCTCGCCTTTCTTTGTCTCTCTCTCTTTGTTCTTTTTTTTTCATTCTTTACTTGCCATTTATATGTCTTAGATTGTGAATATACTTTCGAGCATTTCAGTGGTTGGTTTCGCAAATGTACATTGTGTAACTATGGAGAAGGATTCACATAAGCTTTATTAAGCTTGTTTCCTAATCCATATTCAAGTGAAATAAAATATGTTTAAACCAACTTGTCCGTGTTTATCCCATGAGACATGGGGAAAATATGTGTTTATTCCGGGATAGTTGGGGAATATCAAATTAAGCACCAGGCTCTCACACTGTATTTCTTGTTTTCCATGACATGCAAGAAAAATTTGATTAAGTGTTTTTGCGTGCACACTGGTTTGAATGTACGGACCGGAAATTCGGTATATTTCAATTTGGTTAAATCTTCATCCAGGACACGTGCACTCTTGTACACTTCTAGAACACGGACCTTTTTCAAGCACAACATACAATTGTTGCGAAGGCACCTGGATATACACCAGAAAAAATATTTCTGACTGTTCGTAGATAATATATGGCACTTTACATACATATTACTCCTCTGCATACAGTTAGTGGTAATAACTTTTCCGTGTTTATCCCATGAGACATGGGGAAAATATGTGTTTATTCCGGGATACATGGGGAATATATTTAATTAAGCACCAGGCTCTCACACTGTATTTCTTCTTTTCCATGTCATTGACAAATATTTGATTAAGTGTTTTTGCGTGCATTCTGGTTTGAATGTACGGACCGGAAATTCGGTATATTTCAATTCAGTTCAATCTTCGTCCTGGCCGTGCACTCTTGTACACTTCTAGAGCATGGACCTTTTTCAAGCACAACATACAGTTGTGAAGGCACCTGGATATAAACCAGGAAAATATTTCTGACTTTTAATAGATAATATATGGCACTTTACATACAGATCACTCCTCTGCATACAGTTAGTGGTAATATCTTTTCCGTGTTTATCCCATGAGACATGGGGAAAATAAGTGATTATTCCAGGATACATGTGGAAAATATTAAATAAAGCATCAGGCTCTCACACTGTATTTCTTGTTTTCCATGTCATGCAAGAAATATTTGATTAAGTGTTTTTCCGTGCACACTAGTTTGAATGTACGGACAAGAAATTCAGTATATTTCAATTTGGTTCAATTTCGTCCAGGCAGTGGTGCGCACTTCCAGTCTTATTTACCTATTTACACATACACTTCTCTGCATAACATATGCAGCCTAGACCATGCACTCGATAGCAGTGTATGCACTTTTAGTGCACTTTTCTCTGCACTTCTATGGGACATCCAATGTGTACTTTTCTGCACTTCCTTGTGGCCCGGGAATGTTTTTTGCTGTGGTGTAACGAGGTTTCACTGCCAACTTGCGAGTTCGTGATTTGAATTAATGTAGAAATTACATCAACTTAGCGTTATTGTGCATGTGGAAAAACATGTTTGGTTTCAGTAAACTGTGCTGTATTTATTGGTTTGGCTACAATAAAACATCTTAGAAACTAAAATGATAACGTGAAAATTGCAGTAATGTATAGTTTCACTATGCATAGGGAAAGCATATTTGTTTTTAGTTTACTTTAGAGTTTTAGACATTTCACTGCAACAAAAGCTAATTTAGAATATACTTATAAATAAGTATTACGAAAAACTGAGCAGAAATCAGAATATTGCAGTTTGTAGCAGTTTAATGATACGGATTATGGTATTGTGAATTCTGTTAAAATACTTTTGTGTTATATAGTACAGAAAAACATGATCCATATTCATAAATTCCAAACCCAACAATAACAGCAAAGAGATTCAGACTTGCCAAAGCATCAACATTTACACCTGGTAGGCCTATCATCGTTTAGTTCTCCCAACTTGTCAGTCAGCTAGTTAACAGCATAAGGGGTAAAGTAGGCCTACATCGTTTTTGTGATATTTATGAATAAGGAACTTTATACACACACTCTCCCTTCCACTATAACTATGAGGCGGAGAACAAAGCCCACAGTACAACATAGCCAATGAAGTATGTTTCAAATAGTACAGAAAAACATGATCCATAATTAAAAATTCCAAAGCCAACAATGACAGCAAAGGGATTCCAGACTTGCCAAAGCATCAACATTTATCTCCCAATACCAATGTGGAGGAACAAATTTCACTCCTGACTTGAGACAGGCAGTCACCCATAAAAGGCAACTGGTGATTTTAAACCGGTCCTCTCAACCTTAGAAATATTTATCATTATCTGCAAACACTAGTTCTTTTCCAAAATGTATAGGCCTAACCACCCAAAACACAAATTTCATTCCTACGACAAAAATAGAGAGAGGCCTTTAAGAACGCACTACTCGGTACCGATGTTGAAAGTACTTTTCTGTTTTTAACACTGGTGGAGCCACGAGGCGTCCATGTTCCAAGACGTTTACAGTGTTTAAATCCTGCAAATAATCTTTGTTACTTTTCATTTGAGGTAAAATTTGATTTTATGGTATTGATTAAAGGGGATATCTTACTTAAAACGTAGTTACTGTAGGTACATATGGAAAGTATAAAAACAAGAAATCCACCATACCATTTTGTTCTGCTCTTGGGTTCTGCTGTAGCACATATGAAATGAATCTTGCAATATGCACTGTTACAGCTTCTGTATATGTAATACAAGACCATAAAAAGGACATGGAAATTGCCAGCGCGTTCAGTAATATAGCATATTTGATGTCATTTACTCATCTAGCTATTGCTTTTTATGTTTTTCATGTTCATATTTCAGACATAAAGTTTCAATGGCCATTAGTTCAAACTGAGACAAGATGTAGCATCAAGAGAAATGAACTACACGCCTTGCAATGAAATGATGCTGTCACTTGTCTTAGTAAACTGTTATTGTGGCAGACACAGTTTACATGTATTGACTATAGTTCCATAAATCCTCGATACCATTCTTTAAGGTAGAGGTGGGGATTGAGCAAAAAGGGCAAAATTATCACCTGACCTAAAATGACCTTTTCTCCGTTTTCATCAAATTTATGTGATAAAAAGGGATAAGAACATGACCATGTTTTACCTGGCTCGAGAGTGTGCATGTCTGTTGACAAATGTGTGCTAAATAATCCACCAAAGTTTGGATAGCAGTTGGCTACATTCCACAACCCATTGCTGTAGCAAGGGCAACCAACCAACTGGGACCTTTCAGGTGAGCTCCTAGTAATTCTTGTGTAAACTGCGTGACAAGATTAGGACCATTGCTTAATTAGTTTATTTTGGTGACCAGTTAGCCAGAACATAATGAAACGATGGGCTCTGTTTTGATGATATTAAATAGGTGCCCAAGGTCAAAAAGGTGCCTGGCGACCAACCTGGGACTCACAAAGGAAGGTGGTTTCAACATGGAGGAAGGAAACTATTTTCTCCCTGCATGGTCCCAAGCGATGCATTAGTCCTCTTCCAACCTCTTAGCATTGTCAACATCATAAAGCCAAACAAGCATATTGTCTAATCTGTCTCGATCCATGGCCAACTTGCTGTTAGACAATTTATAAATAGGTGCCGACTATCAAAAAGGGGCCTGGCGACCAACGTGGGACTCATAAAGGAAGGTGGTTTCAACATGGTAAAAACTTTTTCCCTGCATGGTTCTAAGCGATACATTAGTCTGATCTATCCCAATCCATGGCCAACTTGCTGTTTAGTGGCAAAATAAGCACAACGATTGAGAAATTCCCTCTAGCATTACACTGCTGCTCTACCTGTCTACAGATAAATACAATGCGAACTTTTAGTTTTTGCTCACATCAGTTTGAAAATGTGCTGTTTTTGTGACTGGGCATCGATAAACTTGGGGGAATGGATAGGTGACCCAAGGGCATGACACACACCAAGTGTGAAAAGGATGGGAGTTGTGGCCCATGCCTTTGCTTTTCCCTGGTCTGTCATCTGAAATGTATGTACCGTCTTCAGAATAGGTCTATGGTGGACAAATGTGCTGAACAGAAGCATTAATGAAAATGTAAACCTGGAAGTAAGTTTTCGTGATTGTGAAACATACATCCCATATCTGTGGCCTATGTATGGAGCTTTGTCACATTTCAGATATACGAACATGTCCACTTCTCACGGGGGTGTATCAAAGTACACTGAGCCAAAAAGGCTGATTTTGAGAGGGGCTAGGGATTTGAAACTTTTACCATTAGGAGAATATGACAATCGCATCGCTGGTGTTTTCGTAAGCGACTGCAAAGTGGCTCCGCACATTGTTTTTTTATTGGTCGATCGGTCATGTGAAATGTGTGTGTGATAAAATGTATGTGTGAGAGCGATCTGTCACATTACCGCTGCACCCTAGTCACAAAGTTTTGGTTTTGTGTTATGATCAGTATATTGGAGAACTTCATGTGTAAACCAACAGGGGTTACATATCTTCACAGATTAAAATTATATATCAGGCCCCATTGTATGAATGCCAAAACTCGGTAAAACAATGACGTTGTGTATGGTCCTCTTCACCACAAATAAAATGCAAAATTTGTGGAGGAGCTAGTGAAATAGGCTTGGCATATAATTAGCACTCCTATCAACCTTACATCCCCTAACCCAAGCCAAATCAAAGAAGAATAAACTCGGCCCTAATTGCCTCATTCCCTTTTCAATTCAGTTTTGAGTGAATTGGGAACTTTCTTGCATGCAAAACGGATTTACTTCGCATTATTGTTAAATTTGAAGTCGCACTGTCAGATCAATTATGTTAGCAAACACAGTTCGTCTTGGCAGGCAACAAACAATTACCCATGCATCCGAACTGTAACATCATCGCCTTGGTCATGGTGTATTCTATTAGCCTGTGTCTGATGTACGAAATCAATCAAGTAGGTTATTCATATGTGACAATGCACAGTACTATCACTGCTACAATGTTGAAACTAATTGATTCTCAACACATGTGAGGCATTCCGTATTTTCTTCCATTTTTTAAAATTCCAATTCCTCCTTGGAGTGTTGTTTGTTTATCAGTAACACAACCAATGTCTTGGTTGTCACCCCATCATGATCATCATCTATGAACACCGCCCATCTGGTATTGTGTATGCTATATGGAACATACATACAGAACGACATCTCTCTCTCTCTTCTCTCTCTCTCTCTCTCTCTCTCTCTCTCTCTCTCTCTCTCTCTCTCTCTCTCTGTCTCTCTCTCTCTCTCTCTCTCTCTCTCTCTCTCTCTCTCGTATGTTGTTGATATTCTTTACTTCTCTATAGAGAGGGGCGGGGGTAAAAAGGGGATTAAAAAAGTAGTTGGAGGCTGATTCAAATTCTTCTCCTTGGATAAATACAAAGTAGCATGTATGTTTCATCGTTCATGGAATAGCATGAAAAAAATGGTAATATACATATTTGTGAACAAATAGACAAGGGTTAGGTCTGCCATATGTTATGCATGTATACAGAGGCCAAGGTACCCTCCTCTGTCTCTGTCCTCTCTCTCTCTCTCTCTCTCTCTCTCTCTCTCTCTCTCTCTCTCTCTCTCTCTCTCTCTCTCTGTCAAGCAATCTTAAAACTTATTTTGACAGAATACAAAATGCCGATAACAAAGACACAAAGCAAGACATATTGCCATCAGCGTCACGCTTAGCAGAAGTTAACCTGTCATTTTCAGAGAAAGATACCGGGGGGGGGGTGGACAGAATGGCATCCAACTAGAGGTCCAACTTGCCTACAATGGCAATTGTATTTGAAAAAATAAAATTCCATCGCCCTGCACCCCCACCCCTACATACTGTAAGAGTGGTCGTCAACGTTTTTCTATATGCACACTGCTCTCTGCTTGCTTCATTTTCTGTTTTCTTTCCTGATCACGGTATGGTTTTCTTTCTTTTATTTTTGACCAGTATGATCACCAGTAGCCCAAAACGCAGAATGGCCAAAGCCCCGTCCATGCGATTAAGGAAGACTTGTCCCTCTTTGATCCAAGATGAGGAGAAATGAGTGAGCAACCTCTGTCCTCCGAGTACTCTCCTGACTCTAGCAAGCTGTGAAACTGCAAGCCCATCTCTTCAAACAGGGCCCTTTGCAAACAATGCTGCTAGGGTCATGGTGATAGCACCTTCAGTCCACGTGACAAATTCGCTTTTTAAGTCCCCTTTGAAGCCGTAACCCTAGCATGTGAAACCACAGTGACAGCTTACAGTTATTGCTGCCCTTGATGTCTTTTGTGTAAATCAATGCTTTTTTAGCCACTAAATATCATTGCATGTTGGAGTCTATACATCAGATTTGTTGACTGACAGGTTTTCGAAGTATTGAAACCAAAACTGACCAGGGTTGGGGAGCAATATTGTCATTGTAGTCAACAATGTGGGCAAAAAGTGTCTTAAATCTTTCTACGCCAATTTCTCAGAATGAATTTCTTGCTAATCAATCAATTTTGCAGACAGCCTTGATTACAAGCTTATTGATCGATCTGCTTCAAATTTTTTAAAAGATAAATGTATTTTCTAGGAACCGTTTTGTTTTTGTTTTTACGTCAGATGTCTTCTTCCGAGACTGTTGTATCCCACAGAATGAATTAATAGTTGGTGTTTAGAATGATGATTTTGACCTTTAAAATCCCGACGTATCCTTTTATGCGCTGACTCAAAAGTTATTGGTAAAACTCTCTAGTACAGGGAACCGTTTATGATAGGTACCCGTACAAACATTTAGTACATTTGTGGTGATTCAAGAACTTCTAGATCTTTTATTAAGTTTACAAGTGCCTTTGGCGATTCATAAGGGATGCTGTACTCCCAATGGCAGGGTCTTTCTTTGGGAAAGGAAAGCTTGAAATTACCAAGTGCATGTGTCCCCTTTTATTGGGACATGCTGGTTGTACAGCCAAGGCCCTAGCAGCATACCTTCTGTGCAATTATGCCATATGGCAGTACCAATCGTTTTGATTGAGCGGGGATGGGGGGGGGGGGGGGGAGGGGTGCAATTTTCTGACTTGTTAAAACAAAAAACAAAACCATTTATTACAGGGATGAAGCACAGAAGGTACACTTAAAGCGGTATTTTTTCATTCTATTTTGATTAACAGATAGGCCAAAATCGACAAAACAGTAAGGTGACCTTGGCTTTGGAAAAAATGACGAACCAGCCTACCACTATAGCAGTGCAGAAAAAATGATGAACCAGCCTACCACTATAGCAGTCCACATTGGATTACAGCCGAAAACACCTCTGAATAATTTCACAACCACGTGAAGCGCTATCAAAGTTGCTGAGCTGCTTGAATTTACCATATTGGCATAATCAAGGAACTAAGTTGTATCACAAGTAACACTGTATGAACCGGTGATAAACCACTGAAAACGAAAAAGATGGCTAGCATTCAACCATTCTGTTGGCAGAAAACATGCAGATCGTCTTCACTTTTTTAATCTTTGACGGCAAGTGGAGGAGGACGCGCTGTGTCGCGAGTAATATTCAGTGGACGTTTCCTGTTTGCATGTGTGTGGAAATCTACCAGCCATCTGGGTGCTCCAATGCGAAACGAGAGCTCCTGATGGGTTTTGTTCACATATGCGCTTTGAATGTTAGCACCAACGAGTCATAGGAAGGTCAAAATTCTAACAACCTCAAGTTAACGATTTCTAAAAGTTGACATTAAATGGTTTGAAACACATTTTTACGATTCAGTTATCACGAAAACGTCCTTGCTTGCCAGGTCCTATTTCCAAAGCCCCTATCAATTCCCGCTTGGTAGTGTTTTGGAGAAATGACTGGTTTGCATTGTGATTGATTGATAATACAATAAATGCCACATGACAGCCCGCTAACGCACATCTTTTGGTGTTCAAGTTTAATTTCTCTATCACTTTTTATCACAGTCTCTACCTTTTCTGGATGACTAATAAAATGATGTTAACATATCTGTGCATATTGCATTTATAGTTTCAAAAATTCGTGAATCACCTCAGTGTGTGTGCGGCCATCACACTGTTTACAATGCTATCCTGCTAACCAGAAGTTCAATGATCGACAGGCGGCTGGGTTAAAGAAATGTTACGAAAAGCGATAAGAATGATATAAATTAGTTTTTAAAGCCAGTTTCACGAATATAGTCTGATAGATTAGCCATTTCACTATTTGGTAGGGTGGTCACTTGGTTGTGAGAAATTTTTATTTACTCCCCTCAACGTCAAATCACAACGGTATGTGAAGAGTGTGGGTCGTCGTCAGACGTGACGTGTGCATGTAAAAATGATCGATTTTGGGTAGATTTGAAACCTGAAAATATGAAAAACACGCGTAGTCCGTTATATTTGGGGTGTGCCATTATGGATATGAAGATAGCAAAGAGTGTTTGGAGGCCAGAATATGGGTCCAAGTTTCAGGGGGCATGGCTTCACATTTTCGGGGGATTTTTAAATATGGTGTAATAAACGTGTGCAGACCTGACATGATCAAATATGAAGCATGTTGACCTTACCTGTAATGTAAAATTAATACTATGAAACCAAACAAACGTTCAATATATATCAAAATAAATATACTTGTTGTTTGTGTCACATTTTCAGCATTTTACAGAAAGATTTCATGAAATAAAAAGCAAACCATGTCTGAATAATTCCCATAATAGCGGAAAAGGGCAAAGTTTCATCTGTTCAGTCTGGAGACTTAGACTCAATCATCAATACCGTACCAATTTCTCATTTATGACCCTGTCGGCACGCTGTAATAAGATTTATCAGGTTGTCAAGTTGACTTTTGAAAGTCGGAAAACTGTAATTACGAGAAAAACCTCGTAATTGCAAGAAAAAACTCGTAATTTCGAGTTCCTAAAAATACTTTTTGGTGGTCTCATTAGGCTGTGTGACAGGCAGTGTACCTGGCAACTTCCACTGATTTAAAATAAGGGTAACCACAGTATATATTCTAAATTTAACGACACTTACATGAAAATGAACGGTAAAATTCTTCGAAATGTCTGCTCTGCTATGTTACCATATCATTCACATTCTGGAAAGCCATTGTGATAATCCTCATGAAATAAACATAATTTTGATTTGTGTGAAATCTATCTTTTAACAGTGCTGTGTAATATATCAGGTAACAGGATATTGCATAAGACCTACTTGGCTTTCATCTCCTATGAAGCTATTGTGACTTGTTATATATAGAAATGAACTTCATACATCCAAAAATTCCCTTCAAACGTCATCTTCATGACGTTACTGGATTTGAAATATTGCAACCTGCTACATATATCGGGTTTCTAACGAAAATAATATTTAAAGCATAAAAAGCCTCTATTATATTGAATGCGATATCTTTGGTCAAGGTTTTGGTATCTCACTTAAGGTGTGGGTGTACAAATGCATCATGTAATAAAGGTGCCTGTATAAAAGGAATTTCTCCTGAAACCACTCTTTTAAAAGAACTCGTTCCTGTTTACTTAAGTAGTTCCATTCTTTAGGCATTACAAATAAAAACGATATAGAAAGATTTTTTTATGGACGACCTTTTATTTTTTATTTATTTATTATTATTTTTTGTTGGTGATAACTTCATAGCAAAGAAAAACTGTCCATACTCCAAAACTGAACCATTTATATGCGTTCATTTTACTACAATAACATTATAATCATAAACAAATCTTTCTCTATCAACTTGAGTCAGAATTGTCTATTAAAATAAAGCTATTTCGACTAGGTTTACATGGATTTTAAATATATCGGCATGCAGATTAAACATTGTTTATCCTGAATTTGAGATTCAAAAGTATATATTTAGCAAAGTATAAATATTTTAAATAAATGCAGTATGTGTATAGGAATTTTCTCTAGCCAGCATAAGGTTACTGTAATGGTATCATTTGTCCAAAACATGGACACATTCTTTCCTCTGGCGCTAATGACATATCTCTTGTAATACTGCTCCATAAACAATATTTGTAGACAACTTGTGTGCCCAGATGTTGCCAATAAATCACTTTTAGACTTTCCTTTCTAGACTCCTTTTTGTAACTCATTGGTGTGTTTCATGATGACCTCCATGCTCTTTGTTAATTGGATTTGGCTATTGGCAGTTGTAGTGAGAGATTTTGTAAAGTATCTTAAGTTTAAAGGTACTTGCATTAATTAGTGTCTTAGAATACTTACAAGAATTGAAAGTATTATGCTATCTTAAACATTAATGAACACATGGAAATTTTGGCATTTGATCCAAGTTGTACCTTCTTCAGCCTGTAGTAATTTTGACACATCTTAGTAACGAAAACGATATGCATTTTCATTTGGGAATTTTTGGATATAGCCAAACATTTCCTCCAAAGGATAGGACTTTTTATTTGTGGAAGTGTGTATGCAAGGCTCATTGTGAATTTGCTTCATGTGTATGTTGCCTCAGCTTTGTACTAGTTGATAAAAACTGACAACAATCTTTTAAGTAGATGAATAAAGAAAGCCCTACTCATGTGGCTAGGGTAATTTGGTACTCATTGTTCTCATATTTTATTCTATGCTTTTCTATCTGCTTGTAATATTAATGTATTTATTTTATTCCGTCTCCATGGTCACTTTTTGTACCATGCTGAACTCACAATGTGGGGAATCGATACGACTGTCCAGACCTACGTGTTTCATACACCAAAGACGCTATGCGAACTTGGTTTAACTGACTCCAATGTGCACAGGCACGCACAAAGTCCACCTGCAAGACTTTCTCATTTTAATTGATATGCGTCATGTGTACTTTCGTGCTTATAATCATGCTACCGAGAATTTTAATATTTATTTGAAAATTCTAAACTAAATAGCCACGTTGCTCATAATTTGCAACCACTGGGAAAACGTGATACTTTCAAGATTGCCTTCTTCATCTTCATTTGATACAAAGCACCCTTTAAAAAGCACATTCAGAAATTGGTTTAAACGATTATTTTCATGACAAAGTATACGGCTTTAGCTGCAGTTTGTACAACAATAATTATGGAAACGTGCTTAAAGTAAGTTTTGATAACAACAGCTGGAAGAATTGTCCATAACAAGCGACCATACAAGCATGGTAAAAGAGTACAGAGATGCATCATCAACCTCAAAGTTCCACATACAAAGGAAAAAGGGACGTTGCCAATGCTGCAGATATTGTTATAGCATCATGGACGCAAAGCTGACATTGCTGTTTGCATTGGTGGTAGTTGGAGCAATGGGCGAGCGTAAGGAACTGGGAATAATGGGTGAAGGGGTGGAGCAGAGACCACGGGGCTTTGGGGTGCAGAGCAGTGTAAGCCGTATTACTGGCAAATATGATGCAGGTGAGAGACATTCAATTTTTAACTTGTTTTCATGGGTGCCAGTGTAGGTAATGTTAGTAATTCAAGGATATGAATCAAATGGTTTCTTCGAATCAGAAAAATATTGTAACTGATGCACTTCTACAAATTAACTACATTAAATTAATACTGGTTTCATTCGTTTTATAAATATCCCATGTCATTTGCAACAGTCAGTAACTTAAATGATATCAATAAGTGGCAGCATGTGTGAGCTGGTAAACATTCCATTTCCTAAATTCAGTACAAGGCATTTGCAGCAAACCAAACTATCACGAAATAAATTTTGAATAATAATAACTGTCAGTCAGTCATCAGCTGAAAGATCTATGAATATTCCAGCACATGCTTTTAAAGAAATAGCCTATAAAACAACTTGTATTCATAATGTGAAGAATATTATTTCGAAACTTTTCACAGTTAGATTATCATGCAGTTTTCTCTTTTAATCCTATTCATAAAAGTTAATAGAATACTTGTTGACTAATCAACGTTTTCATTTATAGTAAAAAAAGTGTTATAACGATGTCCTGAAGAGAGAAGTGGACCTTGGTAAAGACGGTAATAGGTATGACTACGCAGACACAAAACAGTGTGGAGAGTGCGGGAAGTGCACCGAGCAGGGGATGGAATGTGCAGTGTAAGTCTGACTAAAGGTGTAAGGAAAAAAATTACTATTTTGTAGTCAACACTCTTTTTGTGATCCTACGTATTATTTCTGTGTGTGTCAATTCAAGCTTTATTTAGCTATTTTATCCTGCAATTGTACTTTGTTCGAAACACCTTAAATGGGGAGATTTTATGTCTTCCGTTGGTGCTTACAAATGTATGTTTACTACCGGTCTACTTAATTAGGTTTATAGCAAACATGTGTCATGACAAAAAGAATCTAGTAACACTCCAGTTGTGTAAAACATTGAGCATATCATCAATTTTTTGTGATAATTTAGACTGTATATAAGCCAGTGTGAAGATACTTATATAATACTAATTGTTAGGCAATGCAAAATTAAGAAAATATATCGAATGTTTCACTAATATCTAAGAACGGCTAAGAGATACTCTATACTATAAGATTCTATTCTGGGATACGATTTTTCGTATGTAGTTATTATGCAGGCCTTGGCATGCAGTGTTTCCCTCATTATATCATCTAGTGCTGCGTTCAAGCACCCAGCATAGCATTTAAGTATAAAAGAAGGTAAAAGAATTTAGTGATTCAGTTAAGACTTTTAAAATTTACAGGATAGTTGGGTTGATACACACTGGGTTGTTTAGCTGCAAAAGTGTTAATAGCTAACATTGGCTATAAGAGATGGAGGAGATGATCGTTAATATTGGGGGTTACAAGTAATATTTTGCCATAAATATTTATGCTTTGTATGCTCACAAGTTTTCCAATTTATTGCAGATTTATGTACCAGAAGAATAAGTGTCCACTGAAGAACTATTACACGGTAGAGTAAGGTAAAAGACGATCACGAACAATAATATATAACACATTGCACTGAAAAGAGAATAATTATCATTCTAATTGAGTGAATCAATAAAAAAAAATTACCAGTCCACCTTTGTTATGTTTTTCTGTTTTAGCATTTATTAACAGTACTCATGTGTACAGCTTAACACTTTCACGTCTAGGCTATGTACAGCGCCCATTTACCTTTATTTAGTGATTTATTTAGCTTTTTTTTTCAAAAGTAAGAAAGTTGGGCCCAGCTACTCTGTCACTAGTCTATTTCTGATCCTAGAAGCCATCTATCGATATCTACAGTGACATAAATATTCCGGGGATCCTGATCTTTCAAAATGCTAATGATGAGTGTAGCATATGGTTGCTATTGCAATCATAATATTGTTTCACTTTCTGACTTTTTGACAATTCGGAAGCCGCCTCTGAGAGCAATATAATACTAGCAAATCTTTTTTAGTGCTTTAATCTATTCAAGTTAGATCACAGATTCATTAATGGCTCTTCTTTGAAAAGAAAACAACGTTAAACTCTTTCAATGCAACGTTTTGGTCTGAGGCACCAGCTTTCCTCTGTGCACTTTGGGCACCAATGAAAGCTGTTGACCAAGACTCTCAGATTCTGTGTAATTGTATGCATACTGTTATTTGAACGAAAAGATCTCTTCACAAGAAACAGCAATCGAGCACCCTTTTTATAATTCACAGAAGTTCATTTTAAGCATTCAACATTTGTTGCATGTGGCACTGGGAATCCTAAAATTCTAAGTCTTTGTCACATACCATTTGGTATGGTTGCAGTGGCAATCATTCGGAAAATCGTCTGAGATGCCCTATTGAAATTCTACAAATCATTACTGTTCATTTTTATATGAGGGTAGCGATTTTGCATTTTAAAGACACCCAGGGGCAAGAAAACTCATGGAACATATGCTTCCATATGAGGGAATTCATCTATAAGTATTAGTGCTTTGTCATCCTGAAAGACTAAATCTACAACCTCTTTGACCATGAGCCTATTGCCCCTTTGAGCCGCTATGATATTGTTTAACTCAGATGACCTTTGCAAATGAACAGACATTCTCTGACCCGGAGAAACCAAATTAAACTGAAATTTGTTGTCTTGCATTGACCCACGATGTTGATGGATGGCCACTTTATCCTTCTTTTGTTGTTTTTTATGCATATTTGCCAACATTTTGTTCAAAATAGCAGAGTCATTAAACTGAAAATGTGCACATTGTAATACACATATTGTACAAAGGGAAATATATATCCAAATAGATAAACTGTTTTGGAGTTGATAGGAAAATAAATTGTAAAGGAAATATATATCCAAATAGATAAACTGTTTTGGAGTTGATAGGAAAATAAATTGTAATTGGCATAAACTCAAAACTACTCATCTATGAGGTGTGCAAGGTGAAGGCCACATGCGTTGTACACAACATACTGCTTTGCTTATAACCTGTCATGGCAGTTTAAGTGGTGGGTGTTGTTATGGGAATTGCTGGTGACATAAGTCTCAGCATTGTTCATAAAGCTTGCAAGTGGTTTCATCTGTAAGTCATATCAATGTTCTAGTACTTAAAGAGAAAAAAAGATTCATGGTATCGTTTGCAATAGTATACCAGATACAGCAATTAGTATAGAAGAACATGATTGCATGTTCACAAATGTCACCCCAAGAACAAAACAGTCTCACAAATAGTAAAAAATAGAGATACAATACCTACAAGATATCAAAGTGCGTCTCCCAATAACGATATGCAGAAATATGTTTCACTCCTGACGTGAGACATGAAGTTGCCCATAAAAGGCAAAATATACCTGAATCAAGAAAGGCTTCATCCTAATAATTGGCAATTCTTCTTGTTTTGTTTTGTTTTTAACTAAAGTTTCATTGTTTTCAAGATTGAGAGCACAAACCCTTTCTTGGGAAAAAATATCCGTTTGCAGGGCTTGTATTGTGTGACTTCCTATTTCCACATCAGTCTATGTCTGTGAGTCTGCGAATTCGCTTTGTACCTTGGAAATGATATTCTGAGAACATAAAGAACACATCATGTCTTGGATTGTAATAGCTTTTTCAAATCCATGAATGGTCACATGACACCTTGATGTACAGCTGTAATGTTTTCATAAATAGCCAAGTTTTTTTGACACAAATATAAGACACATGTGGAAGGAGAAGCCACATATTGATGGTCAGGTGATCTACCTTTCACGCCATGAACCAGAAAGTGAAACCACACTATGTTGCTAATGGCAACCAGCCACTACACTCATCATTAGCATGTTGAAAGATCAGGATTCCCAGAGTATTCATGTCACTCAATTGTTTTACCTTCTTTTGCACCTCAATATATTGCTGGGTGCCTGAAAGCAGCACAATATGATATTATGAGCAAAACACTGAATGCCAAGGCCTGCATAATTACTACATATGAAGAATCGTATCCCAGCATGGAATCCGGCACTGGCTAAAGTGGTTCAGTACACATTAAAAACTGAGGTTTTGTGGTTAATTAAGCATTATTATTGTGTATTACATATGAATATGTGGCACTTGTTTCACCGTCCACATGGCATACAACAAACATAATTAGAGGGAATATCTGCGGAGTACACATGTGGCCTCCTTGGCCACTGACTCCCATGCTGCCTTAGCTTTATATGTATGTACCTACGATAGTCTACCAAAATCCTGAATCCTTCAAATGTGCTGCTAAGTCATTATTATTATACTTGTCCTTCATAGATATATACATATTGTATAAACCTCGGACCACATGATTCATTGAGTAGAATTCATAAGGAAACAACATGACTAACAGTTTGCTTATCTTTCCCATATTCCATATGAAATTTATCAAGTAGTTTAGCATTGATTCATGTGAAAAAGAAACTCTTGCACAATTCAACACGGTCAGCTGAACACTTCCCAAATGTGTATGTATGTGACCTTTTTAATTGTCAGATTAGTGATACTTCACGTTGAAGGATTGTATAAGGGGGGAAAGTATGGAGTATATCTTGCCTGATAATTTTAGCCCTGCTAAGATATTTGTTAAACATTCCATCGATTTTTTAATTTATTATTAATTTTGCATTGCCTCACAGTTAGTACTACAAAAATGTCTTTACATTGGCCCATATTGAGTGTAAAATGTCATAAAAAATATAAATATGCCAAATTTGTTACTTAACTGGAGTGTAACTAGACTGTTTATGTTAAGACACATTTTGGCTATGGCCCTAAGTAGACAGGTGGTAAACAAGAATTCGTAAGCATGAATGGAAGACATTAGATCTCCCCATTTTTGGGTACTGAACAAAGTACAATTGCAGAAAGAAATGCATAGATAAAGCTTTAATTGACACACAACAGAAATACATAATTGCCTCACAGAAAGCAGAGTGTTTAAAATTACAAAATAGTATTTTTTTCTTGCACCTTCAGTCATACTAGCACCGTACATTCCATCCCCTGTTCAGTGCACTTCTTGCACCCTCCTCACAGTTTTGCGTCTTTGTAATCATATATACCACCCTCAGTACCAAGGTCAACTTTTTTTCAGGACACCATTATTACATTTTTTTTTTTTTTTTTGGTTTCTACAAATAAAAAAAAACAGTGGGTAGATAGTCAATAATTATTCTACTAACTTGTATGAATAAGATTAAGAGGGAAAACTGCATAATTACTACACTGTGAAAGTTTTCTAAAATATTCTTTACATAATGAATATAAGTTTAATTTATAGGCTATACTTCTAAAAGCATGTGGCTAATCTTTGTACTGGAACATTCCTAGATTTTCGGAAAATGAATGATTGACAGTTATATTTATTCAAATTTAATTTCATGATAGTTTGGTCTGCTTCAACTGCCTTGTATTGAATTGAGGAGACGTTAAGAATTTTTTTTTTCTTTTTTTGCTAACGATTTATTATTCAGCTATGACTTAATGTTTACCAGCTCATTAATCCTGGAACTTATTTATATTATTTAAATCATTGACGTTTGCAAGTTACATAGGTGACAAAGAACACGAATGAAATCTGTGTAAATGTAAAGATATGCATTAGTTACATTTTTTGTCTAATTCAAAGAAACCATTTGATTTATATCCTTCAATTATTAACATTACCTGCACAAGCACCCATGCCCCTACTACGGCTCACATTGCTGATACCCCAATGCTGTCTTCACTCTCTTCCACCCCGACGCCTTTACACTAAAGGCAGCAACATGGCTCACTGCTCCAACTACCACCAATGCAAACAGCAATAACAGCTGTGCGCCTTTTATGCTATAACAATATCTAAAACTTTTACAGCTTCATTTTGTGTGGAACTTTGCGGTTGATGATGTACATCTGTACTCTTTTGCTAGTTTTATATAGTCACCTGTAATGAATAATGTAATTGTTGTCATCAAACCTCACTTTACGCAAGTTCCCATTATTGTTGTACAAAATGCAGGTAAAGGAACACTCTTTGTTATAAAATAATCTTTGAAACTGAATATTTTATTTCGTTCTTAAAAGAGCCTTTGTGTCAAATGAAGAGGTGTTAATTTATATTGACAATATCTTGTTTTCCATGCAATTGCAAAATAAGATTAACGTTGCTGTTCATTGTGGAATTTTAAATGATTATGATGCTGAATAGCAGGATTATCAGCACGAAAGTATATAAAAAGGATATAAAATACATGCCAAAGCCTTGCAGGTGTACTTTTTGCATGCTGCTGAACATTGAAATCAGTTAAACATGCATTGCATACCTTTTGTGTGTGAAATACATACACGTTGGCAAGCAATTCAATTCCCTATATTGCTGGTAAACCATGATAGACAAAGCGACCATGGATAATGGAACAAAGTAAACACATTAATGCTGAAAGCAGAAACAATTGTATCGAATTAAATGGGACAACAACCAGCACCCATATACCTAGTCTAATGAGTAGACGTCTTTAATTCCCCACTTTAAAAGGGGATGTCAGGTTATATCAACAATCTAAAGGGAAGTAAACATATACACGCAACAAATTCACGATAAACAAAAAAGGATAATCGTATCTTTTAAGGGTAATGTCCAGGTTTACTTTTTCTTTTTCTTTTTTTTTTTGGGGGGGGGGGGGGATCTCAGGCGACAATGCATATCGGTTTTGTTGCTAAAATGCTTTAACACACACTGGAGAACATACAACTTGAATCAAACCCTAATATTGTTTTGGCATTCAGAAGATATCTTTATACTTTTCAAGTATGCCAGAGATGTTGACATTGCAAATACTTTTAAGTGTGTTGTAATATTGTTAACATTCTGCTTAAAAAAACTGGATATTTTGCTTTATAGCTCTTCTTACTGCTGTTTATAGAGCAGAAATCACTAAATCGTTGCATTTGTCGATAAAAAATATCATTGACGTATACAACAGCGTCAAGAAAGAAGAATATAAAAAGTGAGTTGTCAGCATTATCTGGGAACAGAGATTATCTGGAAAGATTGCTTGTGGTGGACTACCACAAGAAGAAAATTCTGTTAGTGCTACAGCTACAAATGTGATCATCTTGCAAACAAAAAGTACCATTACATTAATATTAGACTGGTTACATACCATCTAGATTAAAATGAGATAGCAAGGTGACATCTTAAGTAAAACACATGGTTAACATCAAGAAAATACATGTGTTCACTACATTTGTGAAAAAGATATACATTACGATTTATGAAGTAAATCTCAAATAGTCAGGATAATCATATTTTTCTATCATTATCCAGATATACTTTAAACCCAAGTAGAATCAATGAAAATAGCTATATATTACCATGCACCTCTAAATGAAATTAATGAAGAGAGTATTGTGTTTAACTGTAATTATTTTAAAAGATACACAGGGTGATAATGCCATCTTGAAGTATGGACAGGTCGTTTTTGCTGAAAAAGTATCATCAACCCAACAAGTCATTGACCAAGTAATTTTTCTCTTTAGCTTATTTTATTGCCATTTTTTGTTTATCTGTCTGTCTGTCTGTCTGTCTATCTATCTATCTATCTATCTATCTATCTATCTATCTATCTATCTATCTATCTATCTATCTATCTATCTATCTATCTATATATCTATCTATCTATCTATCTATATTCTTACTTTTGTGTTTATTTAAAATCTCAAAGAATAGAACAATAGACGTAAATAAAGGTGGATTCCTTGAAAACAGTGATTTCAGCAGTGGCAATTCCTTTGATATAGGCACATTTGTTACATGCAGCATATATAAGCTAATGCCTTGAACTACATTCCTAACATTAATCAGTATTCAATAAAATAGTTTTTCATGGGTACATAAGTCACAGTAAACTCATGAAATAATCCATATTGAATTTATCTTTAAAAAAGACTTTCAGTAGTATAATCCACATATAGGCTTCTTTGTAAGTTTGGGGAAAGTCTACTGCCCATTTTAAAACTTGAGTCTGATTCATATATGGTTGGAATAAATAATAAATGTGGAATAATATGCATTGGTCTTATTAGTAACGGGTTGAAAATTGATTTAAACAATTTGTCTGTTGCCTTCTATTGCTGTATATCATTCTTGAAAACTTTAACATTGTGTGAGCCCTCCACCTGCATGCCAGCATGATGTCAGCAAGGGCAACGTTGCGGATGAGGGACCATGACACGGAAAATGACCTGATGTCATGTGCTCTTACCCCTTGGACCCCTCTAGTACAACTTCCGGAGTTTGCACATTCTCACCACTTTCTCTCCTCCAGAATTGCTCTGGCGGGAACGGCTGGGTGGGCTTCTCAGTGATTGAGAGGTGAGTATAACTAATAGATAAAGGAAGCATTTACCACTTCCAGCTATCTATGGTGAAATACTACCATTTCAATAACTCACGCTGATATATCAGCAGAGTGGAGGAGGGCATAATTCACCTTTTGACATGTCTATAGTAACAACCCATAGGTCAGCTACATACGTTAGTACGGTACCATAATCACTCTGAATTCTACCTGAGCAATCTTATTGCAAGAAGGGGCACAAGAATTTAGGAAAAAAGCAGAACAGCATATAGAATGAACAGCTGCTCTGTTCCCTCAACCCAGCCTACCACAGAAGAAGTAAAGCAGACTTCTTGCCTGGTCAGGTGGATCTGCAACTCTGGACACACTTAACCTATGCCTCTTTGGGGCTGCATGGCAGTCACCTCGGAGCTGCTTCCAATTGCCAAAGGAGGCCGTGTGAGTGTTGCCCATTGCCATCAGAACACCCTGAATTTATCCACTTCTCTTTTCATGGAACCCATATATATTTGGTAACAATTTGAACATTCAGGCATTTTCTGCACATTTTGCAGTGCAGTAAGTGTTCCAAGTGTAGTGAAACTGATGTTGTTTTTTATAATTGTCTGATGAATATAGTTTGTTATTGTGAAGGTCATGTCAGGTTGGCTCAAAGTGTTTAATGTATTCTTTCTCTGTCTCTCTCTTGTATAAATAATTAGCATCTAAATCAACTGACTGACAAGTTGAACTACGTCTGATCATAAATGACAAAATTTAAAACTGTTACAGGAAAACAGTTATACTTACAGTTACCTTTAGGAATTTCAAATGATCCCTCCCTCTCTCTCTCTCTCTCTCTCTCTCTCTCTCTCTCTCTCTCTCTCTCTCTCTCTCTCTCTCTCTCTTCATAAAACCGAATTCTTTCTCTGATAAAGGTAGTAGAATTTTACAATAATTAGGACTGTTTTACAATTTGACCTTTTGAACTTTATAGAACCACGAGTTAGATGTACATTATGCTTGGCTGACTTACAGATGACTTACAATGGCATACTACATTTTTGGAATTCTAAATTATTGCCCTAATAATTGACTTATTAGATGATTTGTTGGATTATATGCTTTCTTGAACATTTAAATGTCCTTTCAGAAATACTTCTGGAAACCAACTTGAAATGTGACTGCTATCCTTACAAATTTTGACTACTGTAATGCATTTTTGACTATGTTTTAATGATCTGAGGCCTAATGTCACTTGCTTCTGGCTGATGTTTAACATTTGAAACAATGTACTTACTATATTTGGAAATTCAAACACTTTTCTTTTTGAAATACTCTTAGTTTATCTCCTTTAAAACAACACCATGTCTTTAACTACATGCCTAAAACACATCGAATTATATAATTATGTTGTTTAGATTCTTATTGATGATCATTTTAGGCCTAGAGGGCTTTTCTGATGGATTGATGTTGGTGTTGTTGTTGCTTTGTGGACTTATATGGATGATGATCATTGTTGAGATGGTGGTTGCAAGTAGTACCTTTTTAAATACTGAATTTTATTGACATTTTCAACAAGTTAAGAACCTCCGCTTACAAATTCTCTGATGTGCTGCAAATTTTGGTCCCTTTTCATAAATTGTATGGTACTGTATGTGCATGAATGATGCAACTGTTCAAGCCAATTCACTGAAATAGGCCTACAATTTCAAACAAAACTTTTTGCATTCTGTCATGTGAAAACTAGATAAAGTTTTTTTTTCTCCCTATGGACCTTTGCACTTACGTTTTGGTCTCTTTTGGGTAAATACCAACTATAAATTTATATTTTTCAGCTATACATACCAAGGAACATTGCCTTTGGTCGGAATTGACTTGGATTTGTTTCGTTAGGACTACGGTTTGGATATGGTAATGACACTGTCTTATTCAGATCCAGGTAGGAGGAAGTGAACATCATGTGAGCCCTCCACCTGCATGCCCGCATGATGTCGGCAAGGGCAACATTGCGGATGAGGGACCATGACGCAGAAAATGCCCTGATGTCATGTGCTCTTACCCCTAGGACCGTAAGAATCTGACCCAGAGGCTACCTGGTAGGACTTTCATGTAGACTGCTGCCTTCAGCCATGCAGACACGGTATTGGCAGCTTTCCTGCCCGACTCAGTTTTCCTCAGCGGAAGAAAGAGGGCTCCCCAACACTCACAAATCTCTTTCATTCCCGGCAAATACCACTTCAGCACCCTTACAAGACACAGTGTCCTGTTGGGCTCTGATTGTGATAGAGTTTTGGAAAGCGCTTTGATTGTAGATCTCATAAAGGCAGTGTTGGGTCTGCGACATGGTTCTTGGCTAAGAAGCCCATGTGTGGTTTCAAAGTGAAGGAAGTTTTATCCTCTGACAACAGAATGTCGTTAAAATCTAGTGCATGGATTTCACTCCTTCTGGCCCCCGAGGCCAGTGCAAGCAAGAAAACTGTCTTGTAAGTCAGCCATTTTAACTGGATCGTTTTGGGGTCCTTTTCTTCAAATGGAGGTCTCATCATGGCCAAAAGGATGAGGCTCAAATCCCAGGTGGGCATTATATTTTCACCCACTGGTCTATTGGTATGAAAACTTTGGATTAATGCTGACAAATGTGGATCTGCTCCCAATGATTGATCCAATTCTTTGCTCGGGGAAGAAGAAATCCCTGTTCATTATCCTTTGATAGTCCTTGCACTTGGCTCTTTCTCCTCAAACAAGTACAAGAGTAAATGGGCCACAACTGAGGATGTTGCTGACCAAGGCCCCAAATGCCTCCCGGCACACAATTTGGTGAACAGTGTCCACCTGGAATCGTATGTCTTAAAAGATCCTCAAAGTTTATCTCATGTGATTCTTGAGGCTACGAGATTCAACAACCCAGCCTCTTGGACATGTCGTATGACAACCTCCATGTGTGAAGATTCAGCAGCGCCGGATTCCGATGTCTGAGGCTGCACGAGCATGCTGTCCCAGACTGGTAGACGTAACAGAGCCTCGCAACTCAACTCCAGTAGGTCGAGGGACCAATCCCATTTTGGTCACCAGGATGATCTCTGCCTTTCTCTTCCCAGATCTTTCTCAGTACCTGAAGGATCAATGTGAGTGGAGAAAAAGCGTAGCCCCACATTCCTTCCCAGCATATTGGCAGGGTGTCCACCACAAGAGCTAGAGGATCTGGGACCGAAGCCACGAACACTGGAAATTTGTGGTTCCATCTGGTGGAGAACAAGCCCACATGGGGTGTCCCGGATCGGTCCCCTAATGCCTGAACTACTCTTGGGTGTAGGGACCATTCTGTCCCTTTCAGGACGATTGGTCGACTATTATGTTTAGATGGCTGCTGATGTAACGGGTTAGCATCCTTAAACCGTTGCTGCCGCACCAGAGAAGTATTTTCTTGGTAAGTTCGAATAAACTGGTCCTATTCCACTTGGCAGTCAAGGCCATGTTGAGTGGCTTCCTGTGTAGGCATCCCAATGGAACTTGTGAGTCCATCGAGGAGATCATGCCCAACAGTGAAAGCCAATGCCGAGCTGTTAGCTTTTTGTTTTAAGAACCTCTTGATGAGGCTCTGTAGTCTGTTCCATCTGTCCTTGGAAGAATGACACTTGAATTTGACTTGATCGAAGTGAATGTCTAGTTAGACAAACACCTGTTTGGGTGTGAGATTTGATTTGGGGATGTTTACTTCAAGACCTAAGTCACTGCAGAGCTTCAACAGAAATTCTCTGTTCTTGATTAGTTCTTGATGAACTAAAGCTCGCAAGAGCCAGTCGTCAAGGTACGCGTGCATACTTATGCCCTTCTTGTGAACACATGCTGCCATGGCCTGCACTATCCGGGTGAACACTGCTGTGCCTTGGCCAAGCCAAAGGGAAGAGCTCAAAACTGGAATAACTGGTCCACATAAGTGAACCGTAGATATATCCGAATGCCCTGAGACATTGGCACATGGAGATATGTGTCCCTCAAGTCCAGGGAGAAGGTTTAGTCCCCGGGTCGGAGAGCATTCCTTATTGATTCTGGCGTTTCCATGTGGAAGCGTGAAAGTTCAAAACTTATGTTCACAAGAGACAGGTCTATGACTGGTCTCCAGCTGCCGTCCCTCTTTGCAACCAAGAATGGTCGGCTGTAAAACCCCAGAGAAGAGTGATCCGTCACCCTCTCTATAGCTTGGCTCCCTTTGCCAACAGCTACTCTACCACCTCGTGGAAGAACCTCTTTTAGGCTCTTGGGCAGGTGGTTCTTGCCTCCAAGGATTTGGCAACAAGGGCGGTAGCTCGAGCAGTAGCACATACCCCTTTTCCAGGACACGTAACATGAAGGAGTCGTCAGTGACAGAAAGCCAGCGACTGCGGAAGTCGGCTAACTGACTGCAGAGTCGCTGACACATTGCCCCAGACCCGACTTTGAAGTTTCTGACGCATATGGAAGACTGGCACACACCTTCAATCCTGATATCCTTTACTGCAGCAGGGCTTCTGAAAGGGCTGGTTCTGCTTGCCACTGCCGGAGGAAGGTGCATCACCTGAACCATGCTTCTGAGGTTTTTGTTCCTGGGTCCCCTAGGTTTCCTCCTCTTTGCAAAAGAGTCCTTGGTGCCAGTAACCTTGGCTTCCTGTCCGCAAGTCCTGGTGGTGGCTCTAGCTAGGGCGACAATGCCTTGGTTTGCTGCATTGGCCTGGTCCCACTTTCGCTGCCCAACCACTTGGTCCCTAATGGGAGCCAGAGCACCTCCAAACAAATAGTTCGAAAAACAGAGTCTGAGTCCTGATTACTCGCGGTGCACCTTCCGAAAGGTTACTGACTTGCAAGCAAGAGTCTTGCCTCACCAAGCTCAGGTTGGCTTCCATGGTGATGGCCTGCCTAATAAGGTGTTCAATCGCCGTATCCTGGGATGCTTGAAGCTGGGTATTCAGACTAGTCAAGACCCTGACTGTTTCCGGGACCTGCTGTGACACGAAGGGCCACTGCATGATCTGGGCAGATGCCACCAAGGACATGTCCAGGAAGGAGGGGATGATCACCATTGCTCTTGTATCCTCCTCAAGTCTACCCAGGACCTCCTCCACCAGGAGTCCTGGTGGACTTAAGGAGATGGGGGATCCATTTACAAATGTTCTCCCATTCCATCCCTACCTCTGTGCCCCTGTTGTCATAAACTTTATTAGGTACACAGTACCTAGCTATGTTAGCCCTAGGTTTCCTCAACAGCTTCCTGACTTCATTGCTTGCTCTGTCGCCACACCGTAGGGTGGCTAGATCCTCAGAGCTCTTTGTCCAGGCTCTGATACACTTCAACGAAGCAAGTGGAGAAGGGGAACCTGGACCCGACTTGTTCCGACACAAATGGCAACTCCGGTGTATACACTAACTGGTGGTGGCAAGGGAGGAGCCTTCAAGGTATCTCCAAGGAGAGCCAAGATCGACTCCTTAGTGGAGTGAAAAAGCCCTGAGGGTTCACTAAACTTGGCTGGGGATGAGCTGTCCTCAAAGGTCAATTGTTGTTGAGTGTAATGGGCCAGCTCGTCGGCCAAGGCCTCCTCGCCTTCGGACCCCCTCCCCTGGACAGGTCGGGACTCATGCTGCAGTTTACGCACTAATCACTCTGCTCGTTCATCCTTGCCCTTGTCGAGCAGAGACCCGTGTAAAGATAACTCTCCATCAGACATCCGCACATCTAAACCACTATAGTGGAAAAAACAGTGTGGGGAGAGAGGTAGAGGCAGCTTTCCGTTGACTGGTCCTGTCCGGCTGATCACAGGAGTGGTCTGGTCCCTTCCTGGTCACAGCAGGTATGGGTTCGGTAAACACCAGATCAGACATACTGGACCGGTCCAGAAGGGAAATATCATGTACTTCCTTGCATGCTCCGGGCAAGGGTTCACGTCCCACGTTTGTAAACACTGGGGCACCTCCCTCAGGAGAACTTCTTCCTCAGTGCCAGTCAGCCCGATCCCCTCCACAAAGGGAGCCGGCGAGCCGGGCTGGTCCGATGCCTCCCGGGTGTCCATGCTGGTCTCTTCTACAGGAGGACCATTCACACCTATACCTTGAATTTTACTAAAGAAATCTGGGTCTTGGGTCTGCTGACCCACAGGTGTCACAGACACAGCTGGTGTGAGAGAGGATGCTTTTGCTTGTGCAGATTGCACAAAAGACTGCAACGTGATGGCCATGAGCACTTGTGTCTTCTGCACAGCATCCAATATTGCCTTGAATCCAAGATCCAAGGCAGGTGGCCTCTTTGAAAAAGGCTCCTCAGCCTGTCACCCCTCTTGCACAAACTCCTCCTCTTCTTTGGGGTTGTCCCCGCAGAATCAGAGCTGCTATCCCCTGTCTCAACTCTCTGGAGAGAGGAAGACGTGGTCACCCGCAGGCTTGTTGGAGAGTCCAGAATGGATGAGGCTTTCCAGTTAGACTGTTTTGCCTGCCCTCGTTCTACCATCTTAAAGAGGTCCCACCTCTCACTTGACCAACTTTTGCAGAGTTGACAAGGTCTGACCTTAAACACTGCAGTAGCTCCAATTTTCATAGACACTATCCTATACTCACCACAACAACGTGGGGGGAAGCCAGAAGAGGAACTGGTAAGCATGTGAAAGCACCGGCAGTTGTACCAGATGCCCCTTTGGGGGTTTGTGCACATAACCACAGGTCAGCCATAAAAAGTTACAGGTTTTAAAACCTGGCTGAGTATAAGCACGAGTGATTGAGAAGGTGGTATTACACCATAGATAACTTTGTCCTTTTCACAGGAAACATATCCATAAAGTTTCAGCTTAATCTGAGGGACAGTTCTGGAAAGGCCAAAATTTGTGAAAATACTGAAAAATCATTGAAACAATTTTTTAAAAGCAGCATCACCTGCTAAACAATTCAAAGCTATAAATCTCTAGGTGTGTTCCTGCGTGATATCAAAGCAACTGGATGAGTGGTTTTGGAGAAAATTTTTGAAGATTTGCAAACATAAAAAAATTCAAAAAAACGAAAAAAAAAAAAAAACAAGAGGGCTGTGTGAACAGCCCATGCTCAGCTGACCTAGACATTTATCACACTTGCGTCTGTCAACTTGGGAAAGGATCAAAGTCACCCATGTTCTGAGCAAGTCTGACCTTCATAGAAGAACACTAACATGTGCAACATCAAGGTTCAAGTAGTTGTCAAGTGATAGTGAACAGTAAAATTCATGTATGTTGCACTGTGACCCAAGAAACGAGGTCAAGGTCATTCATGTACTGTCTCAGCATGACCTTCATACAGAAACATTAACATATGCAGCACCATGGTATTAACTCAAAACAGATCTCAAGTTATCAAGTAAACAGTAAATGTCGTGTCGGTTGTCCTGTGAATTAGCATTAGAATGCCCATTGACTTACATAGTAGTCAATAGGAAAGCTGCACTGACATATAAGAACCTGAGTTGAAAAAAGCCTCAAAAATCAGGAATCCAAAGCAGTGCCACCTAGTAAACAACTTTGTTTGACCCTTCCACAGGAACATATCCTTCACATTTCAGCTTAATCTGAGTGACACATCTGAGAACAAGTGAAAAATTGCAACCATACAAAAAATTCATAAAAAATTAGAAAAAAAATTTGCAGTGCCACCTGGTGAGCAAATTGGGAACCAGGCGTCCCTGGAAGTGTCTATGTATGATATCAAAGCAACTGGGTGAGTTGTTTCAGAGAAGAGTTTTTAAGATTTGCCCCAAAAAGGAACAGAAAAAAATCATTAAAAAAATCCAGAAATCAATAGAGCATGACCATTTGAACACACTTGGTAGATATCCACCCAAGGCACATCTCCACCACGTTTGAAGTAAATCTGGCCACAATTATTCAAGTTGTAACCACTACAAGAAATTCCCATGTTAAGCTTTCCTATTAAAACTTTTGTAAACATTTTTGAAAAAAAATCATAAAAAAATCCAAAAATCATTGGAACATGACCATTGGAACAAACCTGGAAGACACGACAAGTTTGAAGTAAATTTGGAGGATGGTTTTAGAGAAAAAGTCGAAAATTTAACTTAGCATTAGAATGCCCATTGACTTACATAGTAATCAATAGTACAGATACATTTACCTGAAAGTAGCCAAATTGAAAAATTGTTAAACATCAGGAATCCGCAGCATTCCCACATAGCAAACGACATTGTTTGACCCCTCCACCAGGAACATATTCACCATGTTTAAGCTTAATCTGAGTGACAGTTCTGGAGAAGAAGTCGAAAATAGCTATGACACACAAAAACTCATAAAAAATTACAAAAAAGTTGCAGCGCCACCTGGTGAACAGACACACAAAAACTCATAAAAAATTACAAAAAAGTTGCAGCGCCACCTGGTGAACAAATTAAGAACAAAGAGTCCCTAGGTGTCTTCCTGTGTGATATCAAAGCAACTGGGTAAGCGGTTTCAGAGAAAAAGATTTTTAAAGATTTGTCTAATAAAAGAACAAAAAACTTCATTTAAAAATCATTAAATCACTGGAGCAAGACCATTACAACAAACCTAGTAGAAACCTACCCAATGTACATTGCTACCAAGTTTGAAGTTAATCTGGATGACGGTTTTGGAGAAGTCGAAAATGTGAAAAAGCATTAGAATGCTCATTGACATCCATAGTAATCAATAGGAAAGTTGCATTGACCGTTAAGTATCCGAATTAAAAAAAAATGTTAAAAATCAGGAATCCCCAGCATTCCAACATAGTGAACAACTTCATTTGACCCTTGTACAATAAACATATCCGCCAAGTTTAAGCTGAATCTGAGTGACAGGTTTAGAGAAGAAGTCAAAAATAGCTATAACACACAAAAATTCATTTAAAATTATTTTAAAAAAACTTCAGCGCCACCTGGTGAACAAATTAAGAACTAGGAGTCCCCGGGAGTGTCCCTGTGGGATATCAGAGCAATTGGGTGAGCGGTTTCGGAGAAGATTTTTTATAGATTTCCCCCAAAAATGAACAAAAAAGATTCCTAAAAATTCCAAAAATCACTGGACTGTGACCACTTGAACAAACTTTGTAGAGACCCACCCAAAGCACATCTCCACCAAGTTTGAAGTGGATCTGGCCAACAGTTTTGGAGCAGTCGAAAATGTGAATTGTGGATGACGGACAATGGAGGGACCCTCACAAAAAGCTCAGCTGACTGACAAGTCAGCTGAGGTAAATATTCATTAAAAATCAAAAATTCACAGAGCATGACCATATGAACAAACTTGGTAGAAACTTACCGAAGGTACATTACCACCAAGTTTGAAGTTAATCTGGATGACGGTCTTGGAGAAGTCCAAAATGTGAATTAGCATTAGAATGCTCATCAACTTCCATGGTAATCGATAGAAAGGTGCATAAACAGATAAGTACCCGAATTGGATAAAAAAAAAAAAAAACGTTCAAAATCAGGAATCCGCAGCATTCCCACATAGTGATCAACTTTGTTTGACCCTTCTACAATGGACATATCCACCAAATTTCAGCTTAATATGAGTGACGGTTCTGGAGAGAGGTCAAAAATAGCTATAAAACACAAAAACTCATAAAAAAATTTTTTAAAAAACTGCAGCGCCACCTGGTGAACAAATTGAGAACTAAGAGTCCCCGGCAGTGTCCCTGTGGGATATCAAACAATTGGGTAGCGGTTTCAGAGAAGATTTTTTTAAGATTTCCCCCAAAATTGAACCCCCCAAAAATCATAAAAAATCCAAAAATCACTAGACTGTGACCACTTGGACAAACTTGGTAGAGACCCACCACAAGCACATCTCCACCAAGTTTGAAGTGGATCTGGCCAACGGTTTTGGAGAACAAGTCAAAAATGTGAATTGTGGATGACCGACAATGGATGGACAAGGGAACCTCACAAAAGCTTAGCTGACTGACAAGTCAGCTGAGGTAAAAATTCATTAAAAATAAAAACAAGAGGGCTGTGTGAACAGCCCATGCTCAGCTGATCTTGACATTCATCACACTTGCAGATCTATGAACTTGGGAAAGGATCAAGGTCACCCATGTTCTGAGTAAGTCTGACCATTATAAAAGAACACTAACATGTGCAACATCAAGGTTCAAGTAGTTCTCAAGTTATAATGAAGAGTAAAATTCATGTATGTTGCACTGTGACCCCAGAAATGAGGTCAAAGTCATTCATGTACTGTCTCAGCATGACCTTCATACAAAAACATTAACATGTGCAACATCACAGTACTAACTCAAAACAGATCTCAAGTTATCAAGTAAACAGTAAATTTTGTGTCAGTTGTCCTGTGAATTAGCACTAGAAAACCCATTGACTTCCATAGTAATCAATAGGAAAGCTGCATTGATCGATAAGTACCCGAGTTGAAAATACTTAAAAATCAGGAATCTAAAGCAGTGCCACCTGGTAAACAACTTTGTTTGACCCTTCCACAAGAACATATCCATCACATTTCACTTTAATCTGAGTGACAGTTCTGAGAACAAGTGAAAAATAACAAAACCATACAAAAAATTCATAAAAAAAAATTAGAAAAAATTGCAGTGCCACCTGGTGAACAAATTGGGAACTAGGTGTCCCTGGGAGTGTCTATGAACGATATCAAAACAACTGGGTGAGCAGTTTCACAGGTGAAGAGTTTTTAAGGTTTGCCCCCCAAAAAACGAAAAAAAATCATAAAAATTCCAAAAATCAATAGAGCGTGACCATTTGAACAAATTTGGTACAGATCGACCCAAAGCACATCCCCATCTAGTTTGAACTAAATCTGGTCAAAATTATTAAAGTTATAACCATTACAAGAAATTCCCATGTTAAAACTTTTGTAAAGTTTTTTGAAAAAAAAATCATAAAAAAAGCAAAATTCATTGGAACATAACCATTGGAACAAACTTGGTAGACACCCACCCAAGGTACATCCCCACCAAGTTTGAAGTTAATCTGCATGACGGTTTTGGAGAAGAAGTCGCAAATGTGAATTAGCATTAGAATACTCATTGACTTCCATAGTAATCAATAGGAAAGCTGCATTAACTGATAAGTACCCGAATGGAAAAAATCATTGAAAATCAGGAATCTGCAGCATTCCCACATAGTGAAAAACTTTGTTTGACCCTTCTTCAAGGAACATATCCACCATGTTTCAGCTTAATCTGAGTGACGGTTCTGGAGAAGAAGTCAAAAATAGCTATAACACACAAAAATTCATAAAAAAATAGAAAAAAATTGCAGCACCACCTCGTGTACAAATTAAGAACTAGGTGTCCCTGGGAGTGTTTCTGTGTGATATCAAAGTAATTGGGTGAGCGGTTTCAGAGAAGAAGATTTTTTAAGATTTGCCCAAAAAGGAACAAAAAAAATTCATAAAAAATATAAAAATCAATGGACCGTGACCATTTGAACAAACTTGGTAGAGACTCATCCAAGGCACATCCCCACCAAGTTTGAAGTGGATTTGGCAAAGGGTTTCGGAGAAGAAGTCGAAAATGTAAATTGTTGACGGACGACGGACGGACGGACGGACGACGGACGGAGGACCATAAGATAAGCTCAGCTGACTGACAAGTCAGCTGAGCTAAAAATCACAGGACCTTGACCATTTGAACGAACTTGGTAGATATTCACCAAATGCACATCCCCACCAAGTTTGAAGTGGATCTGGCTGACGGTTTGGGAGAAGTTGAAAATGTGAATTGTTGACGGACGACAGATGATGGACAGAGGATCATAAGATAAGGTCAGCTGAGCTAAAAACTAAAAAATCAGGAGTCTGCAGCATTCCAAAATAGTGAACAACTTTGTTTGACCCTTCTACAGGGATCATATCCACCATGGTTCAGCCTAATCTGAGTGACAGTTCTGGGGAGTCGAAACTAACTATAACACACAGAAAAAATTGTAAAAAAATTGCAGCGCCAACTGGTGAACAAATTAAGAACGAGCAGTCCCACAGAGTGGTCCTGTGTGATATCAAAGCAATTGGGTGAGCAGTTTCAGAGAAGATTTTCTAAGATTTTGCCAAAGAAATTCAAAAATCACTGGAACGTGACCACTTGAACAAACTTGGTAGACGCCCACCCAAGGCACATCTCCACCAAGTTTGAAGTGGATCTGGAAGAAGGTTTCGGAAAAGAAATCAAAAATGTAAATTGTTGACGGACGACGGACGGACATCTCTACAAGGATACACTTATATAGTAAAACACGACCCATATTCATGAAAATTAAACCCAACAGTGACAGCAAAGAGATTCCAGAGCTACCAAAGCATCAACATTCATCTACCAATACCAATGTGAAGAAACAAATTTTACTCCGGACTTGAGATAGGCAGTCACCCACAAAAGGCAACTGGTGGTTTTAAACTAGTCCTCTGAACCCTTAAAATATTCTTCATTTAATACAGACTATAGTGTTTCAAATATCGGACGGATGACAGATGGAGGACCATAAGATAAGCTCAGCTGAGCTAAAACAAAAAAACAAAAACAAAAAAATCACTGTAGTGTGACCATTAGAACAAACTTGGTAGACACACCCAACCAAGGTGCATTGCCAGCCAGTTTGAAGTGAATCTGGCTAACCCTTTTGGAGAAGTCAAAAATATGAGTTTTGAACAGACGTATGACTGATCCTTCTAAAATTGCAAACTTACTGGCAAGTCAGCTAAAAAAAAAGTGATTACCAGTCAAAAAGCCATATTACAGGTGTAACTTTATTTTGGGACTTCAAAATAAGACTGTAATGTTATACAATACTAGCACTTATATTTTGCGGAATCCTGGACAGGCAAGTAGTGTTGCCAAGGCCTAAAAAAATTGTCAGGTTTCTTGTTGCGGGGAAGCACACAAGAAGAGGTAGGTAGGGATTCTTTTTTTTTTTTTTAATTTTTAACTATGAATTCTTTAATCACAATGTGATTTGATGTACTTAAGTTATCTGACATGAACATTCTATTGAATGCCAAAAATTATTCAATGCTTTTCTGACAAATCCTGAAAACTATAAACAAGAGGGCTGTGTGAACAGCCCATGTTCAGCTGATCTTGACATTCATCACATTGCAACTCTATGAACTTGGGACAGGATAAAGGTCACCCATGTTCTGAATAAGTCTTACCTTTATACAAGAACACTGACATGTGCAACATCAAGGTTCAAGTAATTTTCAAGTTATAATGAAGAGTAAAATTCATGTATGTTGCACTGTGACCCCAGAAACGAGGTCAAGGTCATTCATGTACTGTCTAAGCATGACCTTCATACAGACACATTAACATGTGCAGCATCATGGTACTAACTCAAAACCGATCTCAAGTTATCAAGTAAACAGTAAATTTTGTGTCAGTTGTTCTGTGAATTAGCATTAGAATGCCCATTGTCTTACATTGTAATCAACAGGAAAGCTGCATTGACCGAAAAGTACCCAAACTGAAAATCCAAAGCAGTGCCACCTAGTAAACAACTTTATCTGACCCTTCCACAAGAACATATCCATCACATCTCAGCTTAATCTGAGTGATGGTTCTGAGAACAAGTGAAAAATAGCAAAACCATACACAAATTTCACACAAAAAATTGAAAAAAATTGCAGCACCACCTGGTGAATAAATTGGGAACTAGGTGTCCCTGGGAGGGTGTATGTACGATATCAAAGCAATTGGGGGAGCAGTTTCAGAGGAGAAGAGTTTTTAAGGTTTGCCCCAAAAAGAACAAAAAAATTCATAAAAAAATCCAAAAATCAATAGAGTGTGACCATTTGAACACACTTGGTAGAGATCCACCCAAGGCACATCCCCACCATGTTTTAAGTAAATCTGGCCAAAATTATTTAAGTTATAACCATTACAAGAAAGTCCCATGTTAAACTTTCCTATTAAAACTTGTGTAAAGATTTTTGAAATAAAATATCATAAAAAAATCCAAAATTCATTGGAACATGACCATTGGAACAAACCTGGTGGACACCCACCTAAGATACATCCCCACCAAGCTTGAAGTAAATCTGGAAGACAGTTTTGGAGAAGAAGTCGAAAATGTAAATTAGCATAAGAATGCTGATTGACTTACATGGTAATCAATAGGAACGGTGCATTTACCGAAAAGAAGCCGAATTGAAAAAATCGTTAAACATCAGGAATCCACAGCATTCTCACATAGTGAACATTGTTGGACCCTTCCACAAAGAACATATTCACCACGTTTAACATTAAAGGCAAAGCAGATCATTAAAAATAAATTGATAAAAGTGGACCACTTTTCAAGAAAGGGGTGTAACAGCATCATGCTTAAAGCCTGTGACATCACTCCTTAAACGTAGTGATGTCATGGCCATATCCTGTCAATCAAGTTGCTAGGTCAGTGAGCCCCTTTGAAGTCCTTTCTCTTGCCTTTGGTGTTTGTATTGTTGATAAGCTTAAGACAATTATCTCAGTGGGGAACTCCAGTAGCACAATGGTAGGCTACATGTCAATCAAGGATATTTAAACAGTTGCCTTGGATATAATTACATACATGTTTGGCTAGTTCACCACTAGATGGCAATAAGTAATCAGTAATGCCTTTAATCTGAGTGACAGTTCTGGCCATGAAGTAGAGAATAACTATGACACACAAAAAATCATAAAAAATTTAAAAAAATTTCCAGTGCCACCTTGTGAACAAATTAAGAACTAAGATTCCCCAGGTGCCTACCTGTGTGATATCAAAGCAATTGGGTACGCGGTTTCAGAGATATTTTTAACATTTGTCCAAAAAAACCACAAAATAATTCATTTGAAATCCAAAAATCACTGGAGCATGACCATTTGAACAAACCTGGTAGAAACCCACCCAAGGTATATTGCCACCAAGTTTGAAATTTATCTGGATGACGGTTTTGGAGAAGGTCCAAAATGTAAATTAGCATAAGAATGCACATTGACTTACATGGTAATCAATGGGAAAGCTGCATTTACCGAAAAGGAGCCGAATTGAAAAAATCGTTAAACATCAGGAATCCGCAGCATTCCCACACAGTGAACAACATTGTTGGACCCTTCCACAAAGAACATATCCACCAAGTTTAACCTTAATCGGAGTGACAGTTCTGGCGAGGAAGTAGATAATAGATATGACACACAAACAAGAGGGCTGTGTGAACAGCCCGTGCCTCAGCTGATCTTGACATTCATCACACTTGAAGCTCTATGAACTTGGGAAAGGATCAAGGACACAATGTTCTGAGTAAGTCTGACCTTTATAGAAGAACACTTACACGTGCAACATCAAAGTTCAAGTAGTTCTCAAGTTATAATGAAGAGTAAAATTCATGTATGTTGCACGGTGACCCCACAAACGAGGTCAAGGTCATTCATGTACTGTCTCAGCATGACCTTCATACAGAATAATCAACATGTGTAGCTAACTCAAAACAGATCTCAAGTTATCAAGTAAACAGTAAATTTCGTGTCAGTTGCCCTGTGAATAAGCATTACATTGCCCATTGACTTACATAGTAATCAATAGGAAAGCTGCACTGAACGATAAGTACCCTAATTGAAAATCCTTAAAAATCAGGTATCCAAAGCAGTGCCACCTGGTAAACAACTGTTTGACCCTTCCACAACAACATATCCATCACATTTCAGCTTAATCTGAGTGATGGTTCTGAGAACAAGTGAAAAATAGCAAAACCTTACAAAAAATTCATAAAAAAGTTGCAGCCCCACTTGGTGAACAAATTGGGAACTATGTGTCCCTGGGAGTGTCTATGTACGATATCAAAGCAATTGGGTGAGTGGTTTCAGATGAAACGAGTTTTGAAGGTTTGCCCCCAAAAAGAACAAAAATATTCATAAAAAATCCAAAAATCAATAGAGGGTGACCATTTGAAGGCACTTGGTAGAGATCAACCCTAGGCACATCCCCACCAAGTTTGAATTAAATCTGGTCAATTTTATTTAAGTTATGACCATTACAAGAAATTCCCATGTTAAACTTTCCTATAAAAACTTTTGTAGAGATTTTTGAAAAAAAAAAATCATAAAAAAATCCAACATTCATTGGAACATGACCATTGAAACAAACCTGGTAGACACCCACCCAAGGTACATTGCCACCAAGTTTGAAGTAAATCTGGAAGACGGTTTTTGGAGAAGTCGAAAATGTAAATTAGCATTAGAATGCCCATTGACTTACATGGTAATCAATAGGAAAGGTGCATTTACCCCAAAGGAGCCGACTTGAAAAAAAAAAATTAAAAATCAGGAATCCACAGCATTCCCATATAGTGAACAACTTTGTTTGGCCCTTCCATAAGGAACATATCCACCATGTGTAAGCTTAATCTGAGTGACTGATCTGGAAAAGTCGAAAATAGCTATAACACACACAAATTAATAAAAAATTAGAAAAAAAACTGCAGCGCCACCTGGTGAATAAATTAACAACAAGGAGTCCGTAGGTGTCTTCCTGTGTGATATCAAAGTAATTGGGTAAGCAGTTTCGGAGAAAAAGATTTTTTAAGATTTGTCCAAAAAAAAGACAAAAAAATTCATTAAAAATCCAAAAATCACTGGAGCACGAACATTTGAACAAAGTTGGTAGAAACCCACCCAAGGTACATTACCACAAAGTTTGAAGTAAATCTGGATGACGATTTTGGAGAAGATGTCGAAAATGTGAATTAGCATTAGAATGCCCATTGACTTCCATAGTAATCAATAGGAAAGCTGCATTGACCGACAAGTACCCGAATTGAAAAAATCATTAAAAATCAGGAATCTGCAGCATTCCCACATAGTGAACAACCTTGTTTGACCCTTCTACAAGGAACATATCTACCATGTTTCAGCTTAATCTAAGGGACGGTTCTGGAGAATAAGTCGAAAATAGGTATAACATACAAAAATTCATAAAAAAATTAGGAAAATATTGCAGAGCCACCTGGTGACCAAATTAAGAACTAAGAGTCCCAGAGAGTGTTCTTGTGTGATATCAAAGCAATTGAGTGAGCGATTTCAGAGGTTTTTTATGATTTACCCCAAAAAGTACAAAAAAATTCATTGAAAATCCAAAAATCACTGGACCGTGACCACTTGAACAAACTTGGGAGAGACCCACCCCAGGCACATCTCCACCAAGTTTGAAGTGGATCTGGCTGACAGTTTTTGAGAAGAAGTCAAAATTGTGAATTGTGGACGACGGACGGACAGACGGACGGACGACGGACCCTCACAAAACCTCCGCTGACTGGCAAGTCAGTGGAGGTAAAAAATCATAAAAAATTAGAAATAATGTGCAGCACCAACTGGTGAACAAAGTAAGAACTAGGATTCCCTAGGTGTCTTCCTGTGTGATATCAAAGCAATTGGGTAAGTGGTTTCGGAGATTTTTTTAACATTTGTCCCAAAAAAATCATTTAAAATCCAAAAATTACTGGAGCATGACCATTTGAACAAACTTGGTAGAAACCCACCCAAGGTACATAGCCACCAAGTTTGAAGTTAACCTGGATGACGTTTTTTTTGGAGAAGTAGAAAATGTGAATTAGCATTAAGTTGTCCATTGACTTCCATAGTAATCAATAGGAAAGCTCCATTAAGAAGTGGACAATAGCTATAACACATTTCATTCATAAAAAATTAGAAAAAAAATGCAGCACCACCTGGTGAACAAATTAAGAACTAGGAGTCCCAGTAAGTGTTCCTGTGTGACATCAAAGCAATTGGGTAAGCAGTTTAGAAGACGATTTTTTTAAGATTTACCCCCCCCCCAAAAAAGAACAAATATTTCATTTAAAATAAAAAAATCCCTGGAACGTGACCATTTGAACAAACTTGGCAGAGACCCACCCAAGGCACATCTCCGCCAAATTTGAAGTGGATCTGGCTGACGGTTTTTGAGAAGAAGTCAAAAATGTGAATTGTGGACGGATGGACGACGGACCCTCACAAAACCTCAGCTGACTGACAAGTCAGCTGAGGTAAAAATCAACATGGACAAAGAGGATTACACTTGCACTGCATCTTTTTCATAATGCAAACAAACCTTTCACAGAGACAATTAGCTTTCAGTCTATTTAAATATATTTAATTTGTATATTGTATAGGTTGAGCCATTTAAAAGTATATGTATCAGTGTTTGGGCACCCTTGCAATTGAATTAAATAACACTAAACCTTCACATTATAAATATATTACAGAATCACTTCAAATTATCTTTGTCTGGTATCCTTTTCTTGTTGGACAAGTTTGGTCAGTAAAAGACAGTGAACGATGAAAAAATGATATATGCAGGAACTTGTGTGTGTCAATACGACAGTCTGCCAGAGTAGTAAATGACGATTTTTTTTCTCTACAAATTCACTATATCTAAAGCCTGCAGTGCTGCAATTCAACCCTCAATTTCAGGATCTATTGCCATTTGTGGAGGGCCTCAAGTATTCTAATATATGTACATGAATTTTCTATTTCAATTCCCATTAAATTAATTTTATATCCTACATCCCAAAGGGAGCCCCATGGTACCCAGAAATATTGATCAGCTCTCCCTTATGCTGGGGCCCCATTTGGCTTGCGGTGAAATTGTGATCCTTTGAACACTCCATCGTTCCCAAAAGACTAATTTTTCACATAACAAAGCAAAATATATTACTTCCATTGTTTTGAAACAAATCCTGACAATACATCAAGGTGCCTTACACATTCTAGTAAACATATGAACGAACATTGCCACAAGATTGACCTTGGCTTGAATGCCATACACAGGTACAAAAAAATACATGTGGCATGTAACTGCGATTCCCCAGAATACGAATCAAAACAACCAGCAGCTAAATAATTATTTACCTCACGAGACGCAGGCGCGTTTTTGCGGGTGAAACGTTCTGCTAATGAGCAACAAGTGTATATTTTGATACCTCTGGGAGCGGCCCTTGACCCATATGTCAACTTCACATTAAGTTTTCAAATAAATTGAAATTGTTGTGGACTAAAAAAATTTCTCTTTTCCTGCTCTTCACACCCGCAACCTCATCAATTGGGACTGAAACCTTAAATTCCCATTCAGAAGCTTGGATATCCCAAATATTTTTTGGCATAGCCAACCAACACGTAAAAAAAGATGGCCACCAAAACTGGTTGTAATATCTGTGGCAAAGCCACAGATAAAAATTGGAACTGAAACAAACAAACAAACAAAAATCTAAAGACCAAAGCAAGTTTTCCATTTACACTTTAATAATCACCACTTATTGTACATACATTTTTCATACATACTACCTCAGGAAAAAAAAATGCATGTGTGTATGTGTGTGTGCGCCAACATATTTCAATTTAAGTCCGTGTATGCAGAGGTCAGTTTCCAAATTCCCAGTCCTCCACATGTGCATATTATTTTATCAAATAAGGAAAACTGCCATAAGCTACGATGTGTTAAGTCAGCATAGCTTTTATCCTTTTTCCTCCATCAGTCCATCCAAATGTCATTTTTGTCCCTACAATTTTATCATTCATGGAAAAGATTTTGTGAGAGAACTGAAATCAGACTAGACAAGTGAACAGCTGTTATTAGCACCGAGCATCCAACTCGCACCATGCCAACCTGTTCACTCAGTCGCTGGGTTTAAAAAAAAAAAAAAATGCAATTTAATATATGCAATGCAACAGAAGCTACTAATTTTACCACATAATACTACAAGAAAATGGCATTCTAACTGATGTAAAATAACACTGCATCCCTTCTGCTTATCCATGCAATGGGATCCAAACTAGTGCAGAGCCAAGTGAAATGGCATCTTAAACATACATGTATAGCAACATTACTGACCTGGTCTACCTTAATTCACTGACAAGACAGTATATCTGCATATCTTTCACCTATAGCATTCAAAGACCTTTATTTCAAATATTGTTTTGCTTACTTAGTGACAAACCAATTTACTTAGACTATATGATCAAGTTACTTGGTGAGCACACAGAAGTAACTTCAATATGTAATTATTTGCTTGGTCAAGTAAAAAATCAGTTGACCAAGTAGATGAATTACTTCAGTAAAATAGTTTGTAGCTATAATAAGTTAAAGGATACTTAAATATTTAAATGTTGCAAGTAAAAGATTTTTTATTGTGTACATAGCTGTGCTACCATCCCCAAATTCTGCATTTACTTGTCACAGAAGATCCACACATCAATCCTGTTAATTATTTACAAACCAAGTCCCCTGAATGCAGCATCCTCTGTATTTTCCTCCTTTTCGGCATTGTTGGTCCCAGTAAATGGAAACAAGCTAACACAAGCACTGCTTGGTTGTCATTTCAAAACCTGACACGTACTCAACATCATTTATCAACTGCAATGTTTTCAAGTTCTGGGTTCAGCCATGAAAATTAAGATAAAACTGTGCACTTGTGAATAGTGTGGTCTAGAATCAAACGGAGTACTTTTATTACGGATACTGTTGAATGCTGACAATTCAGCCAGTATGAGTCCACAAAGTTGACATTTCACAGAATAACTGCAATATTTAACTGAGCTCAAAGGGTATTCAATGCTGGAAACGCAAGTCACTGAGACCCAACCAACCAAGAAAGTTGCGAAAAATTCACGTTTCACTATGTAACGATTATAAAAATGCCTTGCACCCAACTGGTATTAAATACTGGAAATGTTAGCCACTGGGACACAACCAAAGAAAACTATTATACAAATGCAGGACTTCTATAATCTTATAATGACCCTATACAATAAACAGTATCTCGCATTCATTACCACTTCCCCATCCAATCTTCTCTGAAAGAAGGGCAAGAAAGCAAAAAAGTCAACAATAAAGCATTTCTATGGAATATACCTACTTGAGTGCTTGTCTCTCAGAAGTTTAAAGCACCTTTCCATGATGACAGTTTGATGAAATGATAGAATTTAAATACACATGAACTATTTTTGCTAATGTCTTGACACATGGTAATTGTTGGCCTACATACACTTATAAAATTATCATTTCTCCTGAACATGCATAGGCATATAAATGTTTCAATATTAACTTACAGTGTGGTGACTGGGTAAAAGGAATGGACCTTTTTTGGCCAGAAAACTTGACATTTTGAACATAAATTTCTACATCTCAAGAGAAGGACTGCATATCCACCGTTTGCAAACACAAGACCACTTTCAGTTCTTGCCAATTCAACCGGCGTCGTGAGATTATGTAATCATTTAACGCTGTTTGTGTGTCTGTGGCTCATTGTAATGTACACAGGAAGCCACACAAGTTTCAAAAGACAGACTAAAACAAAAGATATAGTCACACACAAATACGAAGTGCACAAGCTAAACTTTGTACTGGCCAAATTGGTAAGACCAGCATTTCTTCTCTATTCCTTCGCTGCTACAGAATACAATGCAGCATTTTTATTTTTCTTCTCTACCACAGTTTCAACTGTACAATAATTTATACCGACTGTTTAAATTCTCTTTGTAAACAATAGCAAGATTATGATTCGCTGACGGTAAAAATGTGGGGACCACTGCACTGCGGTGTCTCTGTACAAATTGTGAACTCATGTCTCATGTTTTGGGGGTTTTTTGGGGTGGGTGGGGGAGCAGGATGATGCAGCTGTGATATACAACATTAAAAATATAGCCTAGGCAACAACCAATGTGTTCTGCTGACAAGTCACATGACTGCGTCCAAACCGGCGGGCATCTACAGAGCTGAGATCACCGTGCTGGGCCTTAAGTATCAAGTTCCACACAAGCTGAAGACAGCTGCCATTATTTGTGCATATACACTCAAAGATTGGTAGTCTGAAGGAGTGGTATACTGTACAGGGATCATACACAGCCAGCATTTTTTTTTTTTTAAATAGCTGTTATGGATGGTCATCAATTTTGTTCCTTTCAGATGGAACTTTCCAGAAATTTTTCTGTTCATCTTATTTTTTTTGCAAAAATGTGATTTTTCCAGTGACATACACAAAGATTATAGGCGCCAATCACAGAGCCATATAGAATTAGTTGTGTGGTTGCTGGTCTTCAGAGATGCAGTCTGCACGGAGAGGGCAGTGGGGAGCATGTTTATCTGTATACTGTCCAGTACTCCAGCTGGCTGGGATCTCCGGATGCCAGCATAATAGGACCATCCCATCATCTGCTTTGAAACCTACAGTTAGTACAAGTCCACAAAATGGCCATGGCTGATCCAGTTACATCTTGCCTTTGCTCTTTGCTCCTGACCCTCGTGGTGGTGTCACCGGTCTACCTGCATTCAAGCCTCCATATGGGAATTTCTTTTTGTCTGCTGGCTTCAAAATCTACAAAACATTAATATGTTTTTTTTTTTTTTTTAGTAACATGTCCGAAATAAAACCTGCACATCTGAAATGTGTTGCTGCACTTTTAACTGCCCCTGTTCCTACAATATGTATACCAAAACTTTTCCATAACAAGAGGCCCATGGGCCTAATGCTCTAGTGACATAAAATCTATCACCGAAAAACTCTCTTGGTATTAATGTCCAAGCTACACCCTGCTATAACATAATTAATCACCTCTTTCAAATGTACAGGCCTGGTGACCCATGAAAAATAGGTCAAAAACACTGATATTATATAATATATTAGCACTGGACATGATCAATATATGCTATAAATTTTGCATGTCCAATTCAATTATTTTACGAGATATGGAATTTCATATCTTTAAAGACATTTTAATACATGTACATAATTTTTGTCAGTGTAGGTGGCTCAACCAATGTTTTGACCTCTTCCACATTCCCAATAAACTTCATGATACATAAAAAAACTAGAAGAGGCTGATTTTCCAACAGAAAATCAAATGTCTCCCCGTGCGCCCTTACTATTGTCACCCTTTTTTTTTTATAAATAGGCATACCAATTCCAAAGTTCAACAGATATGGTGAAGGTACACTCTTTATTGACATTTCAAAAGGTTGATTTTTGATGAAATGCCCGAGTGAGCTTACAAAATAGGTCACGGTCATACATTTGCAGTTACAAGCAAGGTCTTACAAAAGTCTTACATAGAAACAAAATCACACAACATGTCAACCTCTTTAAGACAAATCTGACAAGTGCATCTGCAATGATTTTAAAAAGTGGCCATGACCTTGAAAAAAGGTCAAGGTCACCCATCTATAATCTCGACCTAGTTGGTATTATGGCATATAAACATGCAAAATCTCAACCTGTTAAGTCAAATCTTTGCAGAGTTGTTGCATGTGTGTAAATTTTAGATGACATGCCCACGTGACCTTGAAAAATATGTCACGGTCACCCAATTGCAATCCCACGCAAGATCATATATAGGAACATCTTCATATAGAATATCAACTTCCCTAGTCTTGTTATCACTTCCACATTGATTTTAGAAAAAATGCACACGTGACCTTGAAACATAGGTCAAGGTCATACATCTACAGTTACAAGCAAAGCCTTACAAAAATCTTGCATAGAAACATAATCAAACAAACATCAACCCCTTTAAGTCAAATCTTTCTTGAGTGCATCTGGAAAGCTTTTTAAAAGTGGCCATGTGACCTTGAAAATAGGTCATGGTCACCATTCTACAATCTCAACCTAGTTTATATTATTGTACATAACCCTGCAAAATTTCAACCTCTTCAGTCATATCTTTGGGGAGGAGGAGGAGGAGGAGGAAGAAGAAGCGAAGAAACGAACGCAAAAACATTATGTCCCCCCTTGCACAGGGAGACATAATTATATGCTAATGTCTCAGGATTTTCACATTTTGACCCAAACATTACATAATACTGAGGTGGCGCCACCAATATAGAACTCAGCCTACATTTTCAGACACTTGCAAGTCGTGAAATTTACATGGGGTCATCTTGAAAACTCTGGACTGTATCATGTGGATTGCACTCACAAGCAGAAAACTGACAGACATGAGTGATCGTACAACCTCTACGACCTGTGGTCAGCAGAGCTGAAAACCAATTATAATCAGACATTGTCTATGGATAACATTCATGCTCTCTAGAATATATTCCAAAAGTTAACAGGTCAAAGATCAAGCCTCATGTTTTATCTCTTATAAATATTATAACACTGCCACTTGCAACAATTAAATACAATGTAATTCAATGGTCTTCTCCAACTAAAACGTTTTCTGACATCTAGCAAATCATTCTTTTTCAAGAGGTAAAAATTTATATAAACATCACCTATTTAAGTGGGCCAGATAGATCTTTTAACATGGTCCATCCCCCTGAATGAACACTCCGAAATAGTCAAGCAACAAAGAGGGTGTTCTCTTTTCTAATTTGCAAAGTCAAAATAAAAATACAACATGGCTTTCTGCTTAGCACCTTTAAATACAAGGTAAACACAGGCCGTCAAGTGGCTCCCATTGGAAATATACGACAAACTATAACAGTCTGATTTTCCAACAGAAAATCAAATGTCTCCCTGTGTGCCCTTACCATTTGTCCCCTCAACCTCCTTACTTAAATGCTAAAAGACTTATGGGGTCTGCAGCAATTTCAAGGAAATCCCTGGGTGACCTTGAAAAATAGGTCAAGGTCACACATCTGCAATCTGAGTCAGGTCTTATAAAGGTACATAATCCCACAAAATTTCAACCTGCCAACTTAAATATTTTAAGACTTGTCCTGTCTGCAATAATTTTAGAGAAAATGGCTGTGTGATCTTGAAAATAGGGCAAAATCATTTATGTACAGTCTTAACCTAGTTCTTAAACTTGTGCATAATCATACAAAATTACAACCTCATAAGTCAAATTCTTCTGGAATTATCGCATCTGCAATTATTTTCAAGGAAATACCTGTGACCTTGAGAAATAGGTCAAGGTCATCCCATTTACAGTCTCAACCTAGCTGTAATACAGATACATAATTTCACAATTTGAAGCTGCTACCTTAAGTCTTTCTAGCCTTATGGCTTCCGCAATTATTAGGAAGTGCTTGTGACCTTGAAAAATGGCTCAAAGTCTAACATCTGCAACCGCAAGCAAGGTCTTATGAGTCTTATTCAGGTCATTCTCCACTAAGCTGCAATTTAAACATTCTTAACTTTGAAAATTTGTATTCAAATATTTAAAAAACCAAACAAAATAAACTTTGCATCATTGGCTTGCATATAGCTTGTATATATAATAATGATAACTTAAGGACATGAAAATGCTAGGAAGTACAACTTTTTGCATTAAATGACCAAAATTGCAAAAACATAATAAAGAGTAAAACCCATTTTCCACTTCCAGAAAAGTGGAAAGAAACCCCCCAAAACATATCTGAAACTTGACAAATAACGTCCGCAACATTTGGATATCATTCAATAAGATGCTGATAGTAATCTGTTATTCAACTGCACCTTTTATATTTGTGGTTTATATCTTGTTTCTGGGTATGTATTGGGATTTGAATCTCTACTAGATACTCATTAGTAGCAATGCTAGGTGTGTATTGGGATTTGAATCTCTACCAGATACTCATTGGTAGCAATGCTGGTTGCTTCAGGGACCCGAGATTCCGACTATATAGCACGTCCCCGATTTTTTTCAGCATTTACTGATACACTGGTTGTATCCTGTTACACTGTATTGATTTCATATCTGAATAACACTTTTGGTGTCAGATTGGTTCTAACAAAATTTCCGATTTTTGCTTCGGCTTTGTGATTAAAGCTGCTTCACTTTGAGATATTTCAATTTGTGGAAAATATGGTTGAGTGAACCATCATTTTGACAGTTTTCACTTTGTTGGCATTCTTGAGTGCTGGTACAATGACAGATCTCTGTAATATTCACAACTGTGGTAAACAAGTCACATCAGACCATGTACAGGTTCATGAAAAGGGTCTTATCTGAGCAAGCCTATTGCGGCAGGATTGTTGGACTCTCAGTCAGAAAGTAAAAGGTCACAGTTGCCTCTCTAGGTCATTGATCAAATGTTGCAGGGAGTACATTAGAGAAAAAAAAGCATCAACATTAGTCTTGATTAAAGACTGAGAGAAAATAAAATTCTATCAGGCAGCAGGTCCCTCCCTCAACTACATTCCAGATCCCTGCTTTCAATATCAAAGAAGAATGTCTGTATTGTGCTGAGAAAGTAAAATAATATGAAAAGGATGTGCAAATAGAATAGCAAAACATTGCAGAGTTTCCTCTCCTTATGTTTTGATGCAGAGCTGTCTTCAAAGTATTATCACAAAAGCTGATGATGGCAATGATGAATGGGGAGGTCAAGTTAGCTCTGCCTCTCAAATGAACTCATCTCATTGCTGCAGGAGTTAAGTCTGTCAAGTCTTATTTTATTCTGGTCAATCACTAAGTACTCAAACTGAAAAAAATTGTTAAAAATCAGGAATTTGCAGCATTGCGACACAGTGAACAACTTTGTTTGACCCCTCCACAAGGAACATATCAGCCAAATGTCAGCTTCATCTGAGTGATGGTTTTGGGGAAGAAGTTGAAAATAGCAATTACACACACACACACACAAATCATAAAAGAAAGAAAGAAAAGAAAAAAATCAGGGCACCACCTGGTGAAAACAAGATATGTTTGTAGAACAAAGATGCCCCCTGCCCTCATTACCCTTGCCCTCGCTACCCTATTGATAGTGGTAGATGGGGCACTCGTGACCTTACAAAGTTAGTGAAGGTTGATCATACATCAATGTCACATATCTTTACACTTTGACCTAGCCCTTAAAAAACGACTAAAAACCTGGACAATATAAAAGTTATAGCCGAAAAATCAGTCATCATTTAGAAACCATATTCAGCAAAGTGGCTTTATGAGCTTGGAAATTAGGGCAAGGTCACTCATTTTCACTTGACCTTCTTCAGTTGTGTAAAAACCACAGGAACTCTACTGTCTGTGTGTGACCCTCAAAACTGGGTCAAGGTTACCCATCTACAAACTCAAACTAGCCCTTTTAGGCAACCTTAAAGCTGTGCAATATAAAAGTGCTACCTCTAAAATGCAAGTTATCATGCAGAAACAGTATACAACCAAATGGCTCTGTGACCTTTGAAATTAGGTCAAGGTCACCCATTTTCAAACTTCAGTTGTTACTCTTCAGTTATTGTGCGGAAACCAAAGTTGACTCAGGTACCACTGTGACCTTGGAAACTAGGTCCAGGTCACCCATCTTTAACCTTTGCCAAGCTTTTGACTAGAATGGTGCACCTGTACAGTATCAAAGTCCAAGCTCAAAAACTTCTTGAGTTATTGTGTGGAAACCAGTCTACCGACCGACCGACCAACATGTGCAACGCTATATGCCCCACCTTCTTCGAAGGGGGGCATAAAAATTAGGAACTAAGACTCCCTAAAAGTGTTCCTGTGTGATATCAAAGCAATCACGTGAGCAGTTATAGAGAAGATCTTTAAGATTCCCCCCCCCCCCCCCACAAATCAAAAAATATAAAAATACAAAAAATAACTTGAGTGTAACCACTTAAAAAACTTGGTCGAGACCTACCCAAGGTACATTGCTACCAAGTTTGAACCGAATCTGGCTGATGGTTTTGGAAAAAAGTCAACTGTTGTCGATGGACTACGGACAAAGAACCATAAGATAAGCTCAGCTACTGACAAGTCAGATGTGCTAAAAAAATATAGGACACATTTGAAGGCCTGTATACATCAGTATAAATAATTTTCTTTTGTAAAGGATGTGGCTTTACCCTGTATCAAAGTTCCTGTCATAAATATATCTAAAAACAGTGCATCATAGCTGTCTAACTGCATTGGCAGTCAGACTCAAGTACACTAGGCAGAAACCCATGCAACCTTTTCGTTAGGTCTAAAATTATAAAGTAGGATGAGCTAAATGTATTACCTGGAAAGAACACATAAGTGTTTCATCCACACTCATCATAGCACCAGCATTGTCAAATTCTCCACAGTAATTTGGTGCTGAGAATAATGTGACTAACTGACGTTTGGCAAAGAACTCGTAACCATCTTCTACTACCTGTTTAAGGTAAAAAAAAAGCATTATGGATTTTAATCGTTCACTTTAAAGTGTTTCACATCAGCACAAACACAGTGTCTACTGTTTGAAATATCATTCATATCTTCCAATGCAACTGATAACCTGTAACAAAATGTTGATAATTAATGTAAAATCAATAACTAAATATAAACAATATTGTCTTCAGGTCTGATTAACTGAAATATAAATACCCTTTATTGCGTGACACTGAATTATTTTGTGTTAAACATCAGAACAGTAAGGTTATAAAGATAAATGTTCAAGTTACGTGTGTGTGATCCCGATAAAACAAAAACAAAAACAAAAAAAAGAAAAACAAAAAAAAACAAAAAAAAGAAAAACAAGAGGCCCATTGGCCTGGTACTCTGCTGACATATATCTGCCATTACAAAATAACCTCTTACAACTTTACAGGCACAGTGACCTTACAAAAACAGGTCCAGGTCACTGATTTTACGTAACATTCTAGCATTGGACATGGTCTGTATATCCTATAAATTTGGCAAGTCTAATTCTATTTCTTTTCCAGATACAGAATTTTATCTTAAAAACATACTTTGGCTAATTATTTCCGTTAGGTGGTGTTACTAGTGTCATTAGCAACTTCAACTTTCACCTTCCCCACAATCCCACCACATTTCATGAAGATCCCCCACAAATTAAAGATGCTAGTGTTCACATTCTGACACCCTAAAAATTGTAGGTGGCACCACTAATATCGAAAGGGACTAAAATTTTAATACACCCAGTAAGCCCTGAAAGTTATATTGGGCCAACTTGAAAACTGTGGGTGGTATCACACTCAAGAGCAAGTTTGCGGACAGACAGACAGACATAAGTGGTTGTATAAGCTCTGTCACCTTTGGTCAGCAGAGCTAAAAACAGTGGTATTGTTAGACAAAACTAAGACAGTTGTTGTCAACAGACTGGATTCCCATTGCTTTCCCTACACACTGGTTCTATGATCGTGAAAATGAGGTTATGGTCATCAAAATGTTATAAGGTCAAGGTCCAACTGAGGTAAATTTGACTCTGATGTGGTCTATGACTGAGATATTTTGCTTGCAAGGATTCTACTATGGAGGTTCAGTCAGATAAGCTGCAAATGGTACATCACTGCACCCTTTATTCATAGTTGGTATAATTAATTGATCTCTACATATATCCAACATGTCTAACGGCTTAGTTTTTAACAAAATGCAGAGCCATGTTTGTTATACACAATTATATCTTTTAGTCTTCTAATTTCAATTTCTTTCCCCATGGGACATTGTATATCTAAAATGAAAATCACATAAGCAAATATTTACTGTACATGTAGTACTATAAAGAAAACTGTCTTTGTTTCAGATACATGTATGTAATACATGATACATGTACCATGTTTGGCCAAGACATGGGATTTTGTGAAGGATGTACTTGCCTGATGTGCTCTGCATATAAGATCCAGATCATGCTTGTGTAGGAATTTGGCTACTACTTCTGCTCCAAATGTGAATGATACACCTCTGTCGTTTTCTCCCCAACCCATGGTCTCTTTGTCTGGGTCTGACCACAAGAGATCACACAAGAGTCCCTGGTCTGGTACATCTGTGGGGCGCATGATGCGTCGAATCTGTTCCATAGACTGTAGATCTGGACTCAACCCTGAAGCAAGTCATTCACACACTGACACCTTTCATTTGCATGTGCGTGCATGTCAACACATACACATATCGGTTGCATGTGATAAAGAATAAGTACTCGTATAGTTGGACTCGAGCTATCATGGTCTTTGGGTAAATTTCATCAAGTAACGCTTCAAAAGAAACACAATTAAATTCAATTATTAAATTTGTATTATCTAATTATGTTCTCATTACAGCAGTGCTTGTAATTTATGGCCACTGTTGTCAGACACCACATGGCTTTGGTGACAATTCTGAGGGCACTGAGCCCTGTATTCTTTGTAACGTTACCTGCAACAAAATACCAACTGCCACATGTGACCGTTTTTGGCTGGCATATGGGTGATAGTAAATAGCAGATACTACTGAAGCTTGTTCCTCAGTCAAAACTCAATATCAAACATTTTGGGGTAACTCTATCAAATACTTCTTCCTTTTCAATTCATCTCAAGGTGAATGTCACAGCATAAATCAAAAGGGGTACTTTATAGGTCCCCTTGTAGCTTTTTCGAACACAGAAACATATTATTCATGAAAGCATTTGCTGGATACATGTTTATTCAACAAGATCACAGATATCAAATTCATCTCCCATGTACTGTAAATCACAACCTACATTTACAGCATTCACTGTGAAACTGTGCATCTAGGATTATCCTTAATGTCAAAACACTTTTAAAGCAAGCAGTTCATTAATAATTTATGCACTGTATCAGGGACATGGATGTATGTATACATGTAAACAAATGCATAGATCTTGGAATACCAATAGTGTGCTCAACTCAGTAACAGAAGTCCAGACTATATGCTGACTTACCTTACCTGCCCCCCCCCCCCCCATGTCCTCCAGTTGGACAAATTTGGGAGACCTATTATTCCCCCAAGTCTAAGGAGCTTCTGGTCCATGGTTTGGGAGAAAATGAACAAGGGTATTCCATAACAAACAGTAGTTGCAAGTGGAATATAGGAGCCATTTTTCTAAAGCTGGCATCAAAAACGGACGTTTCTATGGACGGTTGTCACAGCATGGTCATTTAATCCAATAATATCAAGGAGGATTCATCTATAGTGTAGTTGTCACTACAGCAGGCAGCCTAGTTAACTACATATGCCTGCCTGTGTTTATGAGAAATTTTCCTTTCCAGGGATAGGCAAATTCTCAAACCAAATACCCATGGAGGTCATACATGATTAAGTTATGCATACATGTTACACCATACAAACTACATTATCAGAAATGGCTCACCCCAGTTTTTTATTGGTCCAGATACATACCTCCGTGACAGCAGAAAATCTTTTCGTCAATGATAGCAGCTATGGGTAGACAATTGAAGCAGTCTGTGAAAGTTTTCCATAGCTTGATATTATACCGTCTTTTGCCTGTGTTAAGTTAAAATGAAATCACTATTATAAAGATGAAGAAAATAAATTTTGCACTTATTTTTCATCACACAACTTGAACTGAATTATAATCTTAGTAACTCTCTCTCTCTCTCTCTCTCTCTCTCTCTCTCTCTCTCTCTCTGGGATGGTCATTACACATGGAAAGGACACAGGCATTGCAAATGAAAGATTTCCCCCCTCCATTTAAGCCTCCCACCCCCACCCCAAACTGACACGAAGCAGTGCAGAGTAATACTCAAGTGTTGTGAGCTTGGTGAGCTGAGTATATATCTCTGCTAGGTCATAAAAGTGGTCCTTTGATACAGAAAAGCTTATTTGACTTCTGCGTCACCATAATGGGGACAATGCTTATTCCACTGTATATAATAAAACAGCGTTCTGAAAACAGATTATCCTCGGCCTCTAAGTCTTTTTCCTTCAATTCTGCATTTTTTTTTAGACTTTGCAGTAGAATACTGAACATACAATTTCTATACTGTTGTCTATGAAATGAAAGAGCAGTTTTGCATGGTTCTTGGGGCAAGTTCTGGTGACAGAGATCACTGTACTGTGCGTCACTCAGACGACCATCAAATAAATACTTCAAAAGTTTCATAACAAGATCAGAAATACTAATAGGAAGCTGGATTTCTAAAAAAATTGTGGTCCACTATAAAGTTCATCTCTGAAAAAAATTTGGTGCAGCTGCGTTGTATCCTTGTTGAGATATGATGATAATGTTGTCCCATTGTGCCCATCTCAGACCGCCTTGAAGAAAAATACTCAAGTAAGTTACATAAAAAGTTTAAAAATACAAACAAGAAGCAGCTTTTATCGAGGAACCATGTCCATCATAAGATGCATCTCTGAAAACAATTTGGTAAAGCTGTTGTCAGTATTTTTTTTTTAGATATGGCGGTAATGTCGTCAGGGTTGACGCCACTCAGACGGCCTTAATTTAAATATATTAAAAGTTTCATAAAACATTTAAAAATACTCAGAGGTATCTGGTTTATAATACAATCGTGGTCCATCATCACACGCATATCTGACAAAAATTTGGCAAACTGTGGTCAATATTTTTTGACATATGGAGGTAAAATTGTCAGGGTTGACGCCACTCAGACAGCTTTCAAATTAATACATTAAAAAGTATTATAAAAAGGTAAAAAATAATCGAAGCTGCTGTTTTTGAATAGAAACTTGGTCCATCATAAGATAAATCTCTGACAAAACTTTGGTAAACCTGCAGTTTATGTTTTTTCGAGATATTGCAGTAACATTGACAAGGACCAAGAGACGACCCAGGTGACGACAATACCCTCCGGCACTTTGTTTGCTTAGGGTTATAAAACGACAGGATCAGGACTTATCCTGTGCTCAGGTGAATCATGAGTTGACCGTTTGAACAAACTTGCTGGAAACCCACTAGAGTACCATTGCCACCAAGTATGAAGTAAATCTGGATGACGGTTTCATCAGAGAAGTTGAAAATGTGAATCTGTACCAGAGGCCAATTGATTTACATAATAAACAATCAGAAGATATCCATTAACCAACAAGTACCCAAAATGCACCCAAGGTACATTGCCACCAAGTTTGAAGTTAATCTGGATGATGGTTTTGGAGAAGAAGTCGAAAATGTGAATTAGCATTAGAATGCTCATTGACTACCATAGTAATCAATAGGAAAGCTGCATTGACCGGTAAGTACCCATTTGAAAAAATCGTTAAAAATCAGCATTCCGCAGGATTCCCACAAAGGGTACAATTTTGATCTGACCCTTCTTCAAGGAACATATCCACAGTATTTCAGCTTAATCTGAGTGACGTTTCTGTAGAAGTCAGAAAAAAGTTAAACCACACAAAAATTCATAAAAAAATTAGAGAAAAAAAATTGCAGCGCCACCTGGTGAAAAATTAAGAACTAGGAGTCCAAGGGAGTGTTCCTGTGATATCAAAGCAATTGGGTGAGCAGTTTCGGAGAAGATTTTTAAAGATTTGCCAAACTCCCTCCCCCCCCCCAAAATAATTTAAAATAAAACAAGGCCATGGGCCTAATATGTAATCTGTGGCGGCAAACTGACCAGTTGGTCGATTGGTATTTTTGGTGGACGCATAATTGTGTGTACATATGATGTGCTTCCAAAATATTCTCCATTTTCTCAAGTTTTTCGTGTTGTACCTTTCATAATTTGTTGCCAAAGAAGGGAATACAGTGACAGCTGGCTTGAGAGACCAGGCCAAATTAAGATCACTTTTTAGGACCAACATATCAACATATTTTTCTGAACAACAGACCCAGGGTCTAATGCTCTGCCGACAGATGACTAGCAGGTCAGCTGAGCTAAATATCATAAAACATTCACTGGAGCTTGCGACCCACATACACTGCCAACAATTCTGAGGTGAATCTGACAGACAGTTTCTTCAGAGAAGTTCAAAACGTGAAAAAGCATTAGAATACCCATTGACATGCACAGCAATCTGACAATAAGAAAGGTGCTTTTACCTATAAGTACCCGAATTGAAAACATCTTTCAAAATCAGGAATCCATATCAATGCCACCTAGTGAACAACTCTGTTTGACAATTTCACATGAAATATCTCCACACAGTTTCAGCTTAATCTGAGTGACGGTTCTGGAGTAGTCAAAAATAGTGGAAACACTAAAAAAAATCATTAAAAAAAAAAAAAAAAATAGAAAAAATGCAGCGCCACCTGTGAACAATTAAAAGCTAAGAGTCCCTAGGATTGTTCCTGTGTGAAATCAAAGCAACTGGATGAGCAGTTTTGGAGAAGATTTTTTTAAGATTTGCCCCCCCCCCCCACAAAAAACAAACAAACAAACAAACAAACAAAAAAATCCAAACAAGCAGGCTGTGTGAACAGCCCATGCACAGCAGACCTAGACATTCATCACACTTCTAGCTCTGTGAACTTGGGAAAGGATCAAGGTCACCCATGTTCTACGGAAGTCTGACCTCTATACAAGAACACTAACATGTGCAAGGTTCAAGTAGTTCTCAAGTTATAATGAAGAGTAAAATTCATGTATGTTGCACTTTGACCCCAGAAACGAGATCAAGGTCATTCATGTACTGTCTAAGCATGACCTTCATACAGAAACATTAACCTGCTGCATCACACTACTAACTCAAAACAGATCTCACGTTATCAAGTAAACAGTAAATTTTGTGTCAGTTGTCCTGCAAATTAGCATTAGAATGCCCATTGACTTACATAGTACTTAATCAATAAGAAAGCTCCATTGACTGGTAAGTACCGTAACTGAAAAAAATCCTTAAAAATCAGGAATCCAAAGCAGTGCCACCAAGTGAACAACTTTGTTTGACCCTTCAACAACAACATATCCATCACATTTCAGCCTAATCTGAGTGACGGTTCTGAGAACAAGTGAAAAATCGCAAAACCATACAAAAAATTCATTTAAAAAATTAGAAAAAATTGCAGCGCCAGCTGGTGAACAAATTTGGAACTATGTGTTCCTGGGAGTGTTTATGTACGATACCAAAGCAATTGGGTGAGCGGTTTCAGAGGAGAAGAGTTCTTAAAATTTGTCCCAAAAAAGAACCAAAAAAAATCATAAAAATATCTAAAAATCAATCGAGTATGACCACTTGAACAAACTGGGTCAAGATCCACCAATGGCACATCCCCACCAAGTTTGAAGTAAATCTGGCCAAAATTATTTAAGTTATAGGCATTACTTGATATTCCCATGTTAAACTTTCCTATTAAAACTTTTGTAAAGATTTTCGCCAAAAAATTAAAAAAAAAAAAAAATCGTTGGAACAAACCTGGTCGACACCCACCCAAGGTACATCCCCACCAAGTTTGAAGTAAATCTGGATGACGGTTTTGGAGATGTCGAAAATGTAAATTGGCATTAGAATGCCCATTGACTTGCATAGTAATCAATAGGAAAGGTGCATACTGAAAAAGAGCCCAATTGAAAAAATTGTTTAACATCAGGAATCCGCAGCAGCCCCACATAGTGAACAAGGTTGTTTGACCCTTCTACAAAGAACATATCCACCATGTTTCAGCAAAATCTGAGTTTGAGTTCTAGAGAAGTCAAAAATAGCTATAACACAAAAAATTCATAAAAAATAGAAGAAAAAAATTGCAGCACCACCTGGTGAAAAAATTAAGAACTACGAGTCCCAGAGAGTGTTCCTGGGTGATACCAAAGCAATTAGATGAGCAATTTCGGAGAATAAAATTTTTTAAGGTTTGCCTAACCTCTCCCCCCCCCCCCCCCCCCAATTTCATTAAAAAATCAAAAAATCACTGGACCGTGACCATTTGAATAAACTAGGTAGAAACCCACCCAAGGTACATAGCCACCAAGTTTGAAGCGAATCTGGCTGGCTGTTTTGGAGAAGAAGTCAAAAAAGGTGTATTGTGAATGGACAGAGTGAAGCCATGGATGACTGAGTCTTTGAATATCTCAACCGGACTGGTAGGTTAGCTGAGCCAAGAAGCGACTGTGAGTCAAAAAGCCATGTTACAGGTCGTAACTTTACTCAGGAACTTCAATACAAGACTGTAATGTTACAAGATATTAGCACTTCTATTCTGCGGAGTCCTGGACAGGCAAATAGCGTTGGTGAGGCTAAAAACAAATGTCGTGTTTCCTGTTGCAGCGAAGCACAAAAGTAGAGTAGGTAGGTAGGTAGGTAGGGATTCTTTTTTTTTCAATTTACTGTGAATCTCTGAATCACACTGTGATTTAATGTACTTAAGTTTAGTTATCTGATATCAACATTCTATTGAATTCCAAAAGTTATTACACTGGCACTGCATCTTTTTGATGATGCAAACAAAATTTTCGCGGAAGCAATTAGCTTTCAATCTATTTAAATATATTGTAATTCGTTAATTGTATTGGTTGATTGATTTAAAAGTACATGTTCGAGAGTCGGCCTCCCTTGCATTTTAATAAGATAAAACTAAACTTTCACATCTCAAGTATATAACAGAATCGCTTCAAATATATCTTTGTCTGGCATCCTTTCCTCGTTGGATGACGTGTGGTGGGTAAAAGACAGTGAAAGATGAAAAATGATACATGTTGGAACTTGTGCATGTCAATATGACAATCTGCCAGAGTAGTAAATGGAGAAATATGTTAATTTTCTCTACAAATTCATTATAATATCTAAAGCCTGCAGTGCTTTAATTCAGCGGTTAATTTCACATTCTTTTGACACGGGGGATGGGGGGCCTCAAGTATTCTTATGTACATGACTGTACTTTTATTTCAATTCCATCAAATTGATTTGATATCCTACATCCCAACTGGAGCCCCACGGCACGCAGAAATACTGATCGGCTCTCCCTTTCCATGGCGTATGCTGGGGCCTCATTTGGGTTGCGGTGAAATTGCGATCGTTTGAACACTCTATCCGTTGGTCCAATACAACAGATTCTGTCATTCTATGCGTGCAGTGCTATGATATGCCTTCTATATTAAACTTTGGTCTTTCTTTCCCTTCAGCAGGGCAGCGCAAGCCCCTCTTCCCGTTCTGTATTGCGGTAACGTGCTGCAGTTTTCGAACAAAGTCTGCCTTACGAAATAGCCTCTCATGAAAAAATGTACCCAAAAATTTAACCAAAAGTCAATAGCATTACGCACTTTCTTTCGTTACAGCCCATGTAAACACATGCGAAGTGTCAACCAACACATGGAGCGATGTGCCCTTATGCGCACGCGTGTAATTCTGACTGCATATGCCACGCCTACGGGTGACCGCAGTTCCTATGTCTCCGGTGGCAGGGTTATACTGGCATCAAGATTGGATATTTACGCACTTATATTAGAACACTTGTGTACACACAGATAAGAAAAAGTCTCTTATTAAAAGATGTACCCCAAAAAATTAAAAATGACGTGCAGCTTAACTTTCTTCACGACACAGAGGCACGTTTTTTCAGAGTGAAAGGATACCCTAATGAGCAACAAGTGGATATTTTCAGACTTCTGAGATCGACCCTTGACCCATATATCAACTTGGCATCAAGTTTTCAACTAAATTGAATTAATTGAGGACTTACAAATGGTTCTGTTCAAGCTCTTCAGACCCACAACCTGAACAATTGGGCCTTAAACGTAAAATTCCCTTTCAGAAACTTGGACATCCCGAATTTTTTTTGGCATTGCCAAGCAACACGTAAACAAAGATGGCGGCCAAAACTGATTGTAATATCTGTGGCTTCGCCACAGATAAAAATGGAGCATGACCATTGGTACAAACTAGAAAATCATACACTAGGGGAACTTTGAAGTGAATCTGGCTGACTGTTTCACAGAAGTTGCAGTGTGAATGCATCATGGTTGGACAGACACACTCACACATGGACAATCCTAAAAGCTCAGCTTCAGCATGGTCAGCTGAGCTAAAAAAAATAGCGTTCTGACAACGGATTACAATTGGCGCCAACAATTTTTTTTTCTTGAACTCTGCAGTTTTTCTTTCGAGACTTTGCAGTAGAATACTTTACATACAATTTACATATTGTTGTCTATGAAATGAAAGAGCACTTCTGGATTCATGTATTCTAGGGGCAAGTTCTGTTGACATACAGTACTGTTTATTAATAACTGCCCTTTGATTGCGCGCACGAGCGTAGAATCTGGAGCGTTAATAATTCAAACAGGTCACATAAAGATCTGACTACATCATCAGTGCTCAGCAAATAGAAACGATCGTCTGAATAACATTTGACCTGAGACAGGGATGTTTGGCATAATTGCATTGCAGTCACATTTTAGCCAATTTGGTGACAAAGGATTTTACTGATGTAAAGGAAGTTCTGAACTTCCCAATGATCCCAAACATGCGGTATTTACCGGCAGCAATCCAGTGCTACAGAGGGCAGAAACAAATGCAATTTTACCACTATTTTTAGAATGTTTTGCCAATTTGCAATCGTTAAAGTGCTAAAAAAAACCCCAAAACATCAGCAAGGTACATTTGCCTTCCGTCTAACTAATTTTAATATTTTTTAGTGCGGTAAGAGTTTGACTTAAAAAAATACTGCAACATTTTGTCAATCATAATAAAGCCCATGTCGTATGCTCTTTCGTTGGACAATATGTTTTGCAAACATTACAAAGACTGTGTCGATAGTACTAATTTGGCAGCGACAATGAATGTCAGCAAAATGAAATGTGGTTCTTAATTTAAAGAGTTAAAAAGTGAATAATATTGTAGTCAATGTTACTAATATAAGAATGTGTGGGAAGCACTGCATCATGTTTCACATTCATGCATATTGTTAGGTTTTTGCACCTAATGAAAGTGGGTTTGTCAGGTCCATCCAAGGCTTGCCACCAGTGGTTAAGTTTTCACTTAATCAAGATAGAGTCTGCCGTTTCAACCATTTATTGAAGATGATAACTTCTGCCATCATGACAATACAGATGCTGGTAGTGCTCAGTGCTGTACAAAATCTGAACTGGCTTAGGTGACTGTCTGACTACACCTCTCAGGCCTCATCTGACAACTAACTCTCAGGCCTCATCTGATCACTAACTACTCAACTACTGGGATGTGCCCCTTATATACCCCTCTGCGTCCCAAGCTCTGCGTCCCAGCTGTGCGCCCCAAGCTCTGCGTCCTGGGCCCTGCGTCCCAGCTCTGCGTCCCAAGCTCTGCGTCCCAGCTGTGCGCCCCAAGCTCTGCGTCCTGGGCCCTGCGTCCCAGCTCTGCGTCCCAAAGCCACCTGGACTGCTGGCAGGCACTCAACCCAGTATATACTGCTGTCAACCTCCCCAGCTTAGCTTGCTGGCTAGCACTAACAACTTAACCCACAACACTATGCCTATCTGCTGCTATATCTAATTCTATGGCAAATGTGTGTGTCCCAGCATAAAAATTTAACAAAAATTCCTCACTCTCCCCCCCTTGGTTTAATGTCCCCCTGGACATTACCTTTCTTTGTATTCACATGGGGAAAACTATTCAAAGGGTAAGTGAGCTAAGCTATGATCTGCATTTTCCTACTTTACTTAAGAGCACTGCACTTTACAACGCAAAACAAAAATCATAATGTACATGCATTCAAAATGTGGAGCCTGCACTCCAAGCTTTACTCACTTAATATACATGCACGAAGTCCAGTCCAGATGAGTGGTCAAATACATGATCACTCTAAAATATCTGGTGTCTTTGAGCAGTCCCATTCTCCAGTAAGGTTAAAATGTTTCCTGTGTCAACAAAAGTTGACAACATTAAAAACCCAAGTGTCCACCAGTGACAGGCACAATGCACTGTCCAAAATGTCCAGAAGTGTCTTTCAAATTTGTTAAATTTCTTAATGGCAGAAAGATATTTAATTTTTGGTGACATAATGTTGACACTTGTAAGTATGCAGAGTCCATCATAAAGGTCCATCAGTGACAGGTTCTGTCCACTGAGTAAAGCTAGTCCACTGACTAAAGCTAGGATATAAAAACTGTTCTATGCAAAAGAAAAAGAAAATTTAACTAGCATTATGTCGTATTGAATATATATGTGGATCCACCACAAGGTAAAGTTCACTCAATTGTTCTGTATGCACGCACTATACAAACTTACTTACACTTTATATGTAGATATATGTATACACACACAGATTCACTGTCACACGTTTAAGTTCAGTCCACAAGTCTGTACATAAGCTGTGTACAGATACACACCATCTCAAGAGAGAGTCTGGTCCATGGGCTTGTAGAGGCACTGTACACATGGGTTCAACCACTTTCCTAGTTTCCTGCCAGGAATTTTTTTATCGCAGTGCATGTGGGGCAGTTGGCTATATGCATAGCATGTTTGTAAGCCATGTGCAGCTGCAACATGGCAGACTCCTGTGTCAAGGACACACCCTCCTTGCTGGCTGGACCACAACCACAAGGCTCAGGCATCACCGCCTTGTGGATTGCCTGCTTTATGTCCTTTGTTTGAGCCACAGCTACCTGCACTACCTTGTCCTTCAGGACTGCCAGTAAGGGTGATTCCTTACTGTTGACCAGATTTGTGAGCCTGAGCAAGGAGAGTTCAATGTTGTCCAGGCGGCTCTGCATACTTGGCCTCCTGTCTGCTGTACATACTTCAGGTCCCCTTTTGCGTTTGAGACCAAGTATGTGACTATGCCCTCGGCCCTGGGGTACTGGCTCCTGGGTGAGTGGCTCCATATTCTGGCCCTGGTGTACTGGCTCCATTCTCTGGCCCTGGGGTACTGGCTCCTGGGTGGATGGCTCCATTCTCTGGCCCTGGGGTACTGGCTCCTGGGTGGATGGCTCCATATTCTGTCCCGGGGAGGTACAATCTATGCCCAGGAGTTGCTGAAGATAATCTGCCTCCCACTCAACCAGTTCCTCCATTTTTGGCCCCACAGGTAAATCGGCTGGCTGCAGATCAGCAAATTCTGCTGGTACTGGGAGTATGTAGCCTTGCTCATCTTGCAAGGGGGTACCTGGGCTGCATATGTTGTCATACTCCCCAAGTACCAGATCTGCTGCAGTGCCCTGTGCTGTGAGTGGGGAGCCACTGTTTTGGTCCTGGAAGGATGCTTCAACAGGACTTGGTACATCCTCAAACCCCTCCAACAGGAGCTTGGTTGGGGGTTCCAACATCTTGTTTTTCATACACCTGTTCAGGTGTGAAGAGGTACTACAATGTCTGGTCAGCCTAGATCTTGACTTGAATGCCTTGCCACATGGCTCGCAAGCATAGGCACCCACAGGAGGCGCATGACACTCTGTCATGTGCCGATTCAGGCTTCTCTGGCTTGACAACTTCTTATCACAGTGACTACACTCCATCTTGGTTTCTTTTTCCAGATTCATGACTCTCACAATTTCAGTGTTCGCTGGTGGGCTACTTACAGTATACTGGCACTGTGGAAGCACCCCTAGCCCTACCACTTACACTGTGAGCTTTCAAGGGGAGCAGGTGGGCCCCATCTCCAACAACTTTTGTTTTTATTTCATTTGGTCTTCGGATGGGTCAGTGTGGTGAAAGTAACACAGCTGTCAGATCATCACAGTATCTTGTAAATTTTGACCAGCAATCACATTCCAATGGACTGGTAGACCTTGTACTATGCATGGTCTCATTTCCATGCATTATTTTCATTTTGGCCACAGGCACCCGGCAGGCAACTTCCTGGCCAGCAGCAGGTCCTTTGTTCCTCCTGGGAGAGGCAGCCATTTTGAAGGACACCTAGTGGGAGGCTGGCATACTCCAGCGGCTTGTAGCTAATAACAAGTGATCATCTGTATTTTGAAACTCTCTAGGGTGCGTGCTGTACCCTCAGACATTCCTTCCCTACTTTCAGGCAGTATGGGCATCTGTTTACAAATGGGAACAACTTTCTACCTCACTGCCACATCTGCAATTAAAACTCGTCCATGAGGAAAAGACAATAATCTTAAGGATTCCTGGTCTAACAGCCATAAAATTGTGTCTGTTTCTTTGGGCGGTCACTGTAACGCCTATAGGGAGTAGAACCCCAGTGTTTGCCTTTCCTTTTCCTCTTGACAGGTGGCTGCACTTGTTTATCTGCGTTGCATTCCTCATCAGCCCTCTGTTTAAGACTTGAGGTTAACTGCCCACCTTTTGTTATCTTTAGGCAAGTCTCAGATTTATTTTCTGGAGTGACACCTTGTTTGCTCTCCACAGGCAAACCCAGCTGATGACTTGTGTTACTGTTAGTGTCATTGCACAGTTTATGGGTAGATTCTTTTAATGACAGGTGTGGCCCTTCATTTGTGTGTGTGTTAGTGGCAGGCACCTTCTTGATTGTGGGAACCTCAGCCTCTGTTGCATCACTGACATGTTGACTGTTTACAATCAGCTGTTGAGTGTCAGGCTGTATACCAACATCAGCAGCTTTGGGGGCCTGACTCGTGACTTTCTTCCTGAACCCAGTTACCCATGCAGGCAAGTCTTGGCTCACATATGGCTTAAGACGGTCATGATGCAGAATTTTAGGCTTAGCATTTGGATGGCTCTGGATCTTAAACAAAAGTGCACTGTACTTCTGCACCACAACACATGGTCCTTTCCATATGTCCGAGTTCAATTTAGGACTGCGGCCCACTGTTCTAGTTGTGTCCAAGTAGTACACCAAATCACCAACAGCATAAGAGTTGACCATCAGCCTGCTGTCATAGTCTCTCTTTTGTCTTTCACCATACTTTTTCAAGTGTTCTCTCACATGGGTATATACAGTGGCTAGCCTGTCCTTCAAGGCAGCAACATACTCACTTTGCCTAATATGACTGTCCTCATCTGAACTGTCAGGTGTACAGCCTAACATTATTTCTACAGGCATGTGTACTTCTCTCCCAAACATGAGATAATTTGGAGAGTAAGATGTGGCATCATGAACACAGTTCCTATATGCTGCTGTAAGCAAGGGCAGGTGCACATCCCACTGTCTCTGTTCTTTATCCACATAAGCAGATATCATCTGTGCTAAGGTGTGGTTGTATCTTTCAATCATACCATTTGATTTAGGTCGATAGGGGGAAGTGCGTGTCTTATGTATACCATACAGCTTGCAAAGTTCTTGAAACAATTGACCCTCAGTGGCTCTAGCTTGATCTGAGTGCAGGTCTAAGGGACAACCAAATATGGAGAAGTGTTCATATACCAGGACCCTTGCCAGTGTGCTGGCCGTCTGGTCTGGTATGGCATAGGCTGTTATGAACCTGGTGAAATAATCACCAACAACTAAAACATAGCGATTCTGTCGTTCTGTGAGTGGGAATGGGCCCAACACATCTATGCCAATTCTGTCCATGGGGGCACCCACTCTGTAGTCGTTTAGCCCTCCTCTTGCCTGCTTAACGGGCCTTTTTCTGGCACCACACTTAGTACAGTTCAGTACCCAGTCTCTCACTGTCTCACCCATTCGGTACCAATAAAAGCTGTGTTTCACTGCACTTAATGTTTTTCTGATACCCAAATGTCCAGCAGTAACCGAGTTATGCATGGCCTGTAGTACAGTGCTGTACATGCTGTTCGGAACAACCAGTCTCAATTTGGGTTTCTCGGCACCCAAGGGAATCCATGTTTTGTATAGGACCCCATGTCTCATCACTAGTTGTTGCCTTATAAGCCACATATTCCTGACAGCAGGTGACTCAGCAGCAATCTTGTCCCTGCTGGGCCACTCTCCCTCTGTCTCCAGCCATTCCATCACCTTGTCCAGGTCACAGTCCTCCCTTTGTAGCTTAGCCAACTCCCCTGGGGAGTACCGGCCCATCCAGACACCAGGTATATCACCAGACACTGCACACTCCTCAGTGGCTACCTGTAGTGACCCGTCACCATAGGAACCGTCTGTGGGCTCCAACAATGGAATGGGGTCATTCCTTTCTGGTATATCACCTTGTCTTCCTGCCTTGCTACTGGCTTTAGGACTTCCAGCCCCTGACACTTTCTTTTTGTGTATTCGACTGGTAGGGTACTGTGTGGCATGAGGCTTGAACTCAGGGCTTACCACACAGTATCTACAGGTTGTCAAAGAACACAATTTGTGATGAACAGCTTTTGTAACCTGTTTAGCTACACATCTGAAACAGCCCAGGAGAATTGTGATCACAACACACATTTTTACGAACAGGCTATGGCAGAACTTTCTCCCCTTTTCAGTCAGGGTTTCTCCATCACTGTCTGTTCTCCTCTCTGGCTCTGCTATACAGGTGCCAAGCTGTACTGGCCTTGCTTTTAATGGTTGCACATCATCCAATTCCAAAAAATCTGACCACATTTGATGCTTCCTTTGGCAATGCTCACAACCACCACATGGCAAATATTTTAGCACCGTGTCCCCATCATAGCAATCGCATTCCTCTGGATCACACGTGACACGACTTAGACCATCACAATTCTGGTGACGAGACCCTACTCTGTGCAAGATTTTGAAATCGTATTGTGAGATCAACTCCAGCCAGCGAGCCATCTGGTCTTGTGGCTCCTTGAAAGACATTACCCATCTCAATGCACTGTGATCTGTGCGGATAATGAAACTTCTACCCAGCAAATAATGACGAAATGTCTGTAAAAACACTACAATTGCCAAGAGTTCTCTCCTGGTGACACAGTAACGGCGCTGAACTTTAGTGAGTGACTTACTGGCATATGCTACTGGTCGCTCAATATCTTCTTGTTTTTCCTCACACCAAGTAACCTGGCTGAGGCATGCTCCAATGGCCCTGGCACTGGCATCTGTGTCCAGGATCCATAACCCTTTGTCATTTGGATACGCCATGACTGCATCGCTGGTCAAGGCAGCTTTCAGGGTCTCAAATGATTTCTGACAATCGCTAGTCCAGTCAAATGCTTGTCCGGCCTCTAACAAGCTATTAATTGGACTTGCAATGGCTGAAAACCCTTTTATGAAACGCCTATAGTACCCACACAGTCCAAGAAATGCCCTCACATCCGTTGTGTTTCTTGGGGTAGGCCAACTTACTATAGCTTCAACCTTGCTTGGATCTGGCTTGATCCCGTCAGGTGTCACGACATGGCCCAGAAAGGTAACTTCTTTCTGGAACAGGTAGCATTTTGCTGGCTTTAACTTCAGTCCTGCCTGTTGCAGTCGGGTGAACACCTGGCCTAATCTGTCAATCATTTGCTCTGGACTGGTTGCTATGGTAACCAAATCATCAAGGTACAAAATTAGGCAGTCCCATTGTAGCCCTCGCATCACCAATTCCATACACCTGGATAATGTGGATGGGGAATTTGAAAGCCCCATTGGCATCACATTATATTCCCACAAACCACTTCTTGTAACAAATGCAGTCTTTGGTTTGTCCTCCTCAGCGACATACACCTGGTAATATGATTGACTCATATCACAGACACTGAACAGGTTATGTCCACTAAGGCAGTCTAGACAGTCCTGTATGCGTGGTAATGGGAAAGCATCTTTCTTCGTGATTTCATTTAAGCGACGATAATCTATGCAGGCTCGCACAGACCCATCTTTCTTCCTACAGTAGACTAAGGGTGAAGCCCAGGGACTGGTGGATTCCCTAATGATACCTGCTTTCAATTGAGACTGGATCACTTTTTCTTCTTCACCCTCAAAAGCTTTAGGAGGTCGCCGTGGCCTCTGTTTAATAGGTTTAGCATCCCCAGTATCAATAGAATGAGTGACTACAGTTGTGCGACCCAAGTCATCTGCTGATTTAGAGAAGGCTGATTCGTGTTTGTCCAACAGGAGTGCTAACTTTTCTTGCTGTGCTGGGTTGAGCTCAGAGATACTTCTGTTGTATAGGTCCCTCAGGTCTGGGCACCATTTTGCCAACAAACTTGGTACATCCACTTGGCTTGGGGAAGTGTCTTTTACCTGACATATTGTAATGGGCTTGCATGGACTGGTCAGCTCCTGTACATGTTCTACAGCAGTGATGAACCCCAGTGTTGACCCCCCTTGCATGGCATAATCTTCATTCCCTGTGTTTACAATTCTCACAGGTATGCCCATGTCTGTCCTCTGAGGGTCAACCAAGGCACTAGCAACAAGCAAGTGTTCCCCCAGGCAAGTCAAGGGATCTGGCTCTATGATAGCTGCTGTGGAGCTGAGCTTCTTGCCTTGCACTGATCCCTCCAGTACAATCTCACTGCATGCAGGTACAATGGTGGTTTCAGCCAGACTCACCCTCCTCACTCCAGGCAGGTCACCTTGAACTTCACACTCTACCCATTCGTCATTCAGGTAGAACCCCCCTTGCCGTGTCAACACTGAACAGTCATGCTTGTACATAAAGTCCATTCCTAGGAGTCCACTGTCTTTAATGGGAGCCACATATATATCCCATTCATATGTGTGGTTTCCTATGCCCATTGTGATGTGTGCAGTGCCCAATACCTTTAAGTGGCCAGCATCTGCCACCTCTAAACATATTGGTTCACACAAAGGCTGGATGATAGGCCGCACCTCAACAGGTATCTTGTTAAATGTTTCAGTGGATAGAATAGTCACTACTGCACCAGTGTCTAGTAACATACCAGTGTGGAACCCATGAATATCAACAGGCACTATTATGGATACACCCATTGGACTCCTCTGCCTGTTAATCTTTATGACTTTTTCAACTGTCACTGTACTGTGGACCGGTACTAGGCCGAGAGGACCGGTCCCCCTTAGTTTTCCGACTGTTTGCTGACTTTGCCACTTGTGCCCTGGCTGTCACTCTTGTTCTTGTCTGGCTCTGGACAGGACCTCTTGTAATGTCCAAAGCACCCACAGTTAAAGCATTTAACCTTTGACATGTCTGTCTTTTCTCGGTTTCTAGGACGGCCATTTTGAGATTTGTTACTTGCTTTAATGGCTTCCTTGATTTCCTCAAACTTGGGGTTCAATGATTCTTTGAGCTCTGTACCAAATTCTTGTAAGCGCTTTTCCGTCACAAAAGCAATATCATTTGGTTGTTGCTCAACTTGTTCACCTGTTTTCACAGAACGCACTGCTGTGCGATAGCTTTGGCCCTTGCCCACATCTTCTCTCAGGTTGATGTAGATTTCATATGCTCCCCTGGCTTCCTCAATTGTTTTGGGGTCCCTCATACCGATGGAAACAGCAGCTTGTTGATCTGGCAGTCCTCTCAGAAAATGACGCATTGCTATTGTTTCTCTGGTGTGACTGTCCGCCGTAGGGTAGCCCTTAATGACTAAGCGCTTCAGATCTGCCACATATTCAGACAGTGTCTCTTTGGCTGCAAGTCTTCTGCTTTCCAACTTGGCTAGGTAAGAGCTGACTGTGTGCCTTTCTTTAAACCTGCTTTCTAAGGCTTGTAGCAGCAGATTGTAAGACTGTAGAGATTCCTGTGGTAGCTGGCTAAATGCATATTCTGCTGCATCCCCTCTCAAACTGCTGGTTAATCTGAACAATTTTTCTTGTTCAGTCCACTGGCACACTGCTGCTAGTGTACAGAAAGGCTGTATGAAACCATCCCATGCTTCTTTTCCATCAAACGTACTCTGGCGTGGCAAGGGAACATCATGTGACCGGTTTCCCCTGTAGTGCGGGACATTCATAGGCTGGGGTCTCAGCAGAAAGGGTGCCTCTTCGGAGGGTGGAGGGAGACCTAGGTTGCCCCCTGGTGTCACGTGCCGGAACTGCACATTTGGTTGTGCCCTTGGTACATCAGCAAATGCCCGTGTTTGCAAATTTGTAACTTGTGACAGTTCTTTTTCTTTCTGTAGGTTTTCAGCCCTGAATAGTGCGGCTTGTCTATCTTTTTCTGCTTCGTCTGCCCTCTGGTTGGCTTCTTGGACTGCCTGTCTAGTTGTAAACAGTTGTTGTCGTAGACTCTCCAATTCCTGCTGCATGTCCCTGGTTTCACTCACAATGTTGGAAGCTTCTGCCCCTGTCAAGTCACTATCAGCCTCAGCTGCCATAGAATTGTTAGTTGTCCTCTTAGGTGGCATCCTGAAAAGTTACTTTGACTCTTTTTTTTTTTTTCACTCAAAGAGTCAGAATTGCCTGTCAATGTTCAATACTGCTGCATGTGTACTCCTTTTCTCAGCTATCAATGTAAAGTGTCTTTAATTCTTTGTGCTGCTTCCTTCTCAATCACTGCTGGTCTGGAGTCTCCTCAGCTGGGATGATATACATGAAACTCTGGCCAGTCTGTCTTTCCAAATCTTCCAGTTGGCTCAAAAGTAGGCAGAAGTCTGTCATGCAGGGGTCCATCTCACTGTTCTCTACTCCAGGGCAGTTGTGTAGAGTATCTTTGCATGGCAGGAGAGAAAAGCACTTGCAGCATTCAATCACTTCAAGTTTTTCCATCAGCCTTACAGTCATGTTTCCCGGCTATGGTTCACACCAGTCTTCTGAGTTGTGTTATCAGTCCTATCCCACAGCTTGCCACCAGTTGTTAGGTTTTTGCACCTAATGAAAGTGGGTTTGTCAGGTCCATCCAAGGCTTGCCACCAGTGGTTAAGTTTTCACTTAATCAAGATAGAGTCTGCCGTTTCAACCATTTATTGAAGATGATAACTTCTGCCATCATGACAATACAGATGCTGGTAGTGCTCAGTGCTGTACAAAATCTGAACTGGCTTAGGTGACTGTCTGACTACACCTCTCAGGCCTCATCTGACAACTAACTCTCAGGCCTCATCTGATCACTAACTACTCAACTACTGGGATGTGCCCCTTATATACCCCTCTGCGTCCCAAGCTCTGCGTCCCAGCTGTGCGCCCCAAGCTCTGCGTCCTGGGCCCTGCGTCCCAGCTCTGCGTCCCAAGCTCTGCGTCCCAGCTGTGCGCCCCAAGCTCTGCGTCCTGGGCCCTGCGTCCCAGCTCTGCGTCCCAAAGCCACCTGGACTGCTGGCAGGCACTCAACCCAGTATATACTGCTGTCAACCTCCCCAGCTTAGCTTGCTGGCTAGCACTAACAACTTAACCCACAACACTATGCCTATCTGCTGCTATATCTAATTCTATGGCAAATGTGTGTGTCCCAGCATAAAAATTTAACAAAAATTCCTCAATATGATTGACATACGAGTCTGCAAAGCAGCTCAGAGACGGGGGAGTGCACCTTGCGCAGTTCTATTGAGATTGGGCATTTTTTATCGTATGCAGGCAAAATGTTGCACATTTTCCACAGTTAAATTAATTTTAAAAGAGCGCTTTTTGCGCAACTTGATTCCAAAAAGCCTGCAAATCGTCAACATTCTAATACATAAAATGCACATTTAAGTCAATTTTGCTGGGATAAGACTACTTGACAGTATAGTTTTAACATAGGCACTTGCCACAGAGCAAGGTTTACATGGTAAGATAATATGAATGTCTCAGCTGAACAAGTTAAAGTGTGGAAGGAAAATGGCCTCTGAACTATTAATAAAACCTTTCATGGGGCATTCCGTGGTATTTTTTTGTTGCAGACGGGACATTTTGCAGAATTCATGAGCTCATTACTAGTTCAATTTTCTCTTTTTCATTATTTTTGCCTGATAATATCTTGCATTGTGACACAATTAATGATCCTAAAGAGGAAAAAATAAGTTTTTAATTTTTTTGTCCTTTTATTGGGGAAAAACAATGCATCGCGGACGGGACAAATTTCGGACATGGGTTTTGACATAGAGACATTTATTTCCAAAAGTCTGCTCTGTTTGCAATTATTCTATATTTTATTGTCCACTATTTGTTGACATACATATTTCTACAGTTCTTTTCATTACCTGAGCGCAGACTCCTGGACGGCGCAAGAGACTGAGGGCGCCAGTCAGAGTCTGGCCCAAGTGTACTGGTCAGCCTTTGAATTTACCGCTCCAATCACAATAGCACACACAAATCTTCGTTCAGATTCGAACGTTACTCTGCCATCTAGTGTCCTAAGCTAGAACTAGTTTATTGACCAATTTATTTATTTATTTGAAGCACGCCATCTGTCGCCGAATATGTATAAAAGAAAACCGAAATGGCTTTACTAGAATGTGTTTGATTGGTTCACTTGTCGGCATATCTACCTCACTGATTGGTTTGACGTAGAGAGTTGAAATCAGCGCGTGATTCAAATGGTACACTTGTGTCAGACTCTGACTGGCGCCTTCAGTCTCTTGCGCCGTCCAGGAGTCTGCGCTCAGGTAATTCTTTTCAGAGAAATTTGAATCCTCCAACGTTAGGTGTTTTTGAAAAATGCAAATTAGGAGTGTCGCAGACGGAACATCAGACTCAGTCGCGGACGAGACACTTTTGTCCACAAGTACTGAATGCACAGTAATGTCAATATATATTTGGGAAAACTTTTCACAGAAATACCTAAATCATGTAGAAATACTTATTCATGACAACTTTTGTCAATTGATGGCTGTGCTTTCATCAAAAATTAACTTTTAAACTCACTGCATGTTAAAACTGTCCCGTCCGCCACAGTCATTGTGGTAAAATTCATTTAATCAATGAATCAGAGCAAAATAATCAATGTCAAAAAGCTTCTTGTTTTGTATTTCATTAAGAAAGGGGCAAAGATTTATTTTGCAATGTATAATCAACATTTTGACTCATTTTGAAATAATTTTAGTTGGGGTATCAGTTTTGTTGTGGAGGGGACAATTTTTACCTGCGTACTTCACAAGCCAAAAAACAGGTTTATTTGATGAAATTTTGAAAATAATTTGCTTTTATATTTTAGATTGTTTACAGTAATGAAAGAATATAGTCAAATTCAACATCTTAAAAGCAGAAAAGAACCATGTATCTACAATCATCCAGAAAAACCTAACCATGTCACTTGTTTAAGGATGTCCAGTCCGCGACAGTTTTGATTCAAATTACATGTGGATTCAAACTAAAGTAATATCACATAAAAAGGGTCCATATATGTAGTATTTTACATCAAGCAGTGAAATAACTTTATAGAATTGTAATTTTGTGTACAAAAGTCAGAAATTAGCAATTTAATATCAAAATAATGTGTATTACACAGGACCTACTGTCCCGTCCGCGAAATTTTAATTTTTTTATATTTCAGAGTTTAACTTTTTGAATTCATTTTTTTCTTTAGTTTCATGGAGTAGCTCCCATGGTACTATAGAATGATCTGAAATGTCTTTTTAAAATATTTCCTGGTTATTTAGTGACATTAATTTTTAAATGTCAAACGTCGTGGACGGGACATTTTAAAAAATTTGACAGTAATCAAAATTTTAAATTTAAACTTCACTTTGGGTCAAACAAGGTTTTTGATATCCATATAGTCTGTCTCCATTTGTCTAAAATGATTTTTTCAAAATATCCCAAAAAATGAAAAAATAGAGCATTTATTGCAATGTCCCGTCCGCGACACTAGTTTTGAAAATTTTAAAATCAAATCAAATTTTTTCAAACAGTGAAGTCGCTGGGTAAAAATCTTTTCAGATCCTTTAAATATAAATGTCTTGGCTTTAGAATTTTATATAAACACACAACTTCCCACCACTTTTAATTTTTGAAAGTCATGTCCACATTACCACGGAATGTTAAAAACGTTAAACTTAAAACAATGGTCAAGACAATTTTAGGGCAGAACAGCTTGCCTAATCAGTGAAGTGTCTGCCATAACTGAAACAATGGCGTTTTGCCCTTTAAATATATGAACAAATAATTGCGTTCACTTTTGCATTTTACAGTCTCTGCAGTCGCACTCAATTACATTGTATTTGATTTTTAATGTGTCAAATCTTACTATCTTGCTTATTTTACATGTTATTTACAATTAGCAGTTAGATTTATTGAAGGCAAAACTGATCAATATGTTTGGCAAAAACAATACTTTCGATGTTCAAATCCAGTTTGGGCACAAGACGTTGACCTTCAATGGTGCCAAATGTACATTGAATATTCTTCTGTATGTTTTGCAATCATGACAGACAGCTTCAGAAAAACTATCCAGGTCATAATCCTATGAAAATTTCACAGTTTTTACATATCAACAGTACCAAAACCGTTGGATTTGCCACTTTTATTGTGCCCTGCATCCCTGCTTTCACCAACAGCATGGCCTGGAGACCTGGGCAGAAGTCACTGCAGAAATGATCTCGTTTGGGAAATCTCCATGCTCCTATTGGTCCATGCGACTAATGGTCAGCGGTAAATATTCAAATAAGTCATATGATGACCTGACTACACTGCCATCCGCCAATAGAAATGATCCTCATTCCTAACGCTTGAGATGGACGTTTTGGTATACATTAACAGCACTGCGGTCACACTAAGCCAACCAGAAACAGTTTTACTGACGTAGACGAGGTTCTGAACTTCACAATGATAATTGATACCAAACATGCGGTGTTCACCACTAGTGATCCAGTCCTATGAAGGCACAAGCAAGTGCAATTTTACCTCTGTTTTTACATTGTTTTGCCAATTTTCAACCGATAAAGTGAAAGTATGCAAAGGTACATTAGCCATCTATTTAACTTGACCAGATTGAATATTTTTATGTGGCAGTATTGTTAGGCAGCCGTTGAAATTTTCAGTTCCTGATGAGCCACACTAAGTGTACTGGCAAAACCAGTTGAACAGCACGAAAGTGAAGCAATACCCTTGCTTCGTCTTTTCAGTATTGCTAGTAAGACATCAATGCAAATTTAACGCATCATTTTGTCAATCATATTTTCATAAGCCTCTCGGGAAACACGTGCAAATAAAGCAAATTAAAATGTGCCAAAACACATATTGGTACCTTAAAAAATGCTAAAATCGCAGTATTTTGTGCTTGGTTCCATTACCTCTTTGTGTGCAAATAAATTTAATTGGAACTCAGTGCGCCAAGAACACTCGAAACACGACATCGGGTCTAGGGTCCTCCAATCAGATTTTGTGAATACAGTGAAAACTCATTGCGGATAATTTTGCTTGTCAAGCACAGATTTGTTGCATTTGACAGGGAACCCATTTCTGATCACAAATGTATACTGGCAATCAACCAACTTTATACCAGAGGTAGGTTTTGCAGTCACCGTGTTGTTGCCATGATCTATAATGAACAACAGGACACATGTATACAGTACTGTATCATACACACACGATCAAACAAACGGATCTGATACTTACATTCATCATAAAATCCATAGATTCTGTTGATGCTTGCACATTCATGGTTACCCCTGAGCAAGAAAAAGTTTTCTGGATATTTGATTTTGTATGCCAAAAGGAGACATATCGTTTCCAGTGACTGTTTCCCTCTGTCTACATAGTCTCCAAGAAACAAGTAATTACTCTCTGGAGGAAAGCCACCATATTCAAACAGCCTTAGCAAGTCATAGTACTGACCATGTATGTCACCTGCAAACAGAAAACTTTGGTATTCACAAATGCAACGTCTTCCAGTCTGCTATGTTACATGCAAGTCTGCAATTCAGCACAACCTGGCAGTAAAGTCAAAATTAAATCTAAATGTAATCAGAGATTGCTGGATCCATGCTCTCCTCACTCAGTTTACCATTGCTAATCACAGGTCTCATTTTGGAATAAGGATAATAAGCAAAAACAAGCTATCACAGTGACCCAGATACTTCACCTAGTGACCTCCTTTTGTTTCATAACACACTTTCGGGTCAAGATGTATGTGCATAAAGTTTCATTTAACTAAGTTCAATAGTGAAGGAATTATAGCCCAGACATGATTTTATAAAGATTTGTCACTGTGACCCAGATACTTGACGTAGTGCAATACTTTTAGGGTCAGATCCAAAAAATTGGCAACACATGGTGTGAAAATTTAATTGTTATTTTTTTCTTTTTCCAAATGTATTATGGTAAGGATACATGTTTATGAGTATCAAACATATGTATATACAATTACCAATGAGCAAAACTTTTCTTTTGACACAGCGCTGAAGATATAGACTAGAAGTGATTTTTCAGCATGACGGGACATAAATCTTTTATCAGCCGGCTTAAAAGTAATTTTCCTCTATTAGATTTCAAACTTAGAATATTAACTGACCTAAAGTAGTTGTGTATAAAACTTGCCCTGCAGGAAATATTCCTAGTGTATTTTCCATTTTGTTATCACTGTCATGGCAAAAATTCCAGCCTGTTGCATTTTTACATTCAATTAGTTACTTCTCAAAACACATAATGCCCCTTGTAAACTTTAAAGTGTCTAAGTTATCAAATTTTGCAGTCCTTTCATTTTAGCAGTGAATGGGACTTGCATGAATAAGTGGTTTCATCGGAGAGAGTTGGTTCATTAATGCGATGGGAATGGAATTTACATAGCTATTTGGGCATACGAGGTGCAATGCTGAGATAGGCCCATGCTGTTATCTCCTTCAAGTTACCCAGACAATTGCTAGGTCACTGCAAGCTCAGAGTAAGCTGTTCATTCTTATTTTAGCTTTTGCCATCTGAGAATCTCTTCTGTATTCCTCACCTTTTCAAGGTCTTCCTGAAGTATGCATGTGGGGCATCCCCTGAGTGTGCAGTAGTCTCAGATATTTTACAAATCTCTTTGACATGTACTAACTGGCTATAGAGTCCAGCTGATTTGTAATGTTTGGGATGGGAAGATTAAAAGCGTAGATCTGCATGTGTGTGTCAGTGTAGGGCCTGTATTTTTCCGTTTTTAACGGAAATGGAACGGAAAAATGAATTTTTGTCACCTCTTAAACGGAATTTCTAGTTTTTGAAACGGAAAAATTCAGGCCCTATCAGTGGGGTCAGTGTAAGTAGCGTCGTTTAGGTTTTCATAGGGATGTACCCGTGTATCTAGAAAGCTGATTATCACTGTAAAGTATTGTGAATTTGATAGTGGGGTGGCTAGCATTATGTAGTTCTGTAAGTGAATGGAGGTTTTCTGCTCCATGGTGCCAAATGAGGAAATTCTCAATAAACTGCCACTGGTCAGATTTTCAGTTTGTGGGCAGCAGGTGACAAGCGCTTTTGCTCTAAATTTGCCATAAAATGTTGGCACACAAGGGGTTACTTCAGTCCCCACTGCTATTCCACATATTTGAAGGAAAGGTTCCCTTTTGAACTCAAAGTTGTTACAACTTTGGACTAACCATAGTGGAGAAATTATTCCCTGACTGCTGTTTTTTATTAGATGCTGTGTTGTGCAGGAGGGTTGTTGCTACTGCTCCAAATTAAATTAAACCCTCTGCAGTAGGGATGTTGGAAAGCAAAGAATGGACATCTAGGGTAACAAGCAACATGTTGGTGGTTGTGGCAACAATTCTACTTGTTGATAAAATCATTTATGTCCTTGATGCAACTTTGTATTTTTGTGAGAAACCACAGGTTGCTAACCCTTAAAGTGCTGATTTAAGACTGAGCCAACAGCTTTCCTTGGGGGTGCATTGCATGCAAAGTGTCCCAAGGAAAGCTGCTGACTAAGACTACTTTTTGCTTTAGACTAGGCTTGCTGGTATAAAAATGAAAGGTATCTTCATTAGGAATCTGAATCTTTTAAGCATTATATGTTCAACAGTAATGAGAAAGTGACTTGAGCAGTGATAAGCACTTTACAGGATAACAAAAAGTCCATGAAACCAATATCCTTCTGTGGGGCACTCATTTGCACTTAAAATAGGTCTTCCTGGGGGCTGATAAATGCCCTTGTGGATTCTCTTGGGTTTTAATAATACTGTTGTTTTGTTTGTAACCAAGAACTACATAAAAATATCATTTATGCAAAATATAAAGTTTTTGACTTTTAAAAAATATTACGTATATAAAAGTACATACCACAAATTTTAAGGGGTGCTTCTAATTCCAACAGAATAGGCTGACTGAGGAATATTTCCCTGGACTTCAAGCACAAGCCTCTAATCTCATTCTCTGTCAGCTGAACATTCTTTCCCGGTCTGGATCCTCTTACTGAAAAAATAGAAGGTTAACCTTTGTTACTTACCACAAAAAAATGTACTGACAAACTGGTCACAAACAATGGCCCGATCATTGATTTAAATCATCGGTGAAGGAAAATACTCGGCAAGAACTGACGTTTCTCTACAAGAAAATGTGCATGCCTGCATGTAAATAAACAACACCGGGAATCTGAGAGGACATTTTAAACTCCATACAATTACCTTTCCAACCCTGTTTATTTGAAGAAAATCGCCCGGTAAGTCTTTGCAAAATAACATTTACTAGTTCGAGTATACGGCCTTTCATCTTTGTTCAGTAATGGCAATCAAAGGTTCACTTGTCATCTTTGAACCCGGTCTAAGAACAATAACTCATGCAATTTTACTCAAACACTCATGGATTTTTGCGTAGTAAGAGTTCAGAGTATGTTTGAACAAACATGATAACTGTCACTAATGTTGTTTACTTCTGAAGAGCTTAATCGCGTAGTTTATTTGCTATTCGCGATTAGATCACAAAACATGGTTTCCCTGCCAAGCCTGCCGCTTTGCTACGGTTCATTTTGATGGCCAAACGTGGTGATGCGAAATGCCAATCATTGCAGTGTGGCCTCTGCTTGATGATGGCGCACTACATTTCAATAGCATTAATATCACAGCTTGCTTGTTGCAGTTTTGAAGGCTTTGTACAAAAAAAAAAAAAAAAAAAAAAAAAAAAAAAAAAAAAAAAATCACAACTCATCTTTTGTCAAGTGTTTTATATGAATGTACATTTTGTAAGCATATGACAGTTGAGTATTGGATGCAAAGGAAAGTAGACGTACAAGAAAATTGACCATCACAATGGGGAGAAAAAAATCCGATGGACCCAGCAAAAAGGCAAAGGCTGCGCTAAGAGTACAACCAAGGGCACTGGGACAATAACAAGGGACCGACAGAGTTATTCAGTAATTGAAAGTAATTTCTAGACAACTGGACTGTAGGCCTTTATTAATGCTTTGGCTCGATGTAAGTGTACTGTCCAACATGGTGACGTTTCATTAGATGGGCTATTACCTATATGTGGTACTTTCAAAGGATCAAATAAAACGGGATATTTTGTCGCAAGAAGTAAGCTGTACCTATACTTACCCACAACAAATACAACAAAATCAAATTATATTGTATATTTGATCAAATTGCCATCCAATTAGTCAGGCTAATTGATATTTTTGGGACCTGGTTAGCGGGTCAAACCCAACAATAAAATCTGAATTGTACATACCCAAGCTCAGTCATTCTGTTCACCCGAATCTTTTCTTGCGTCAGTCGTAGCAACTGTTGCTGGCTGCATCACTGATTTTTCATTCTTAACTTTAGGTATTTTGAGAGTGATTGTGCTAGTTTAGCGATACAACTCCTGACGAACGTACTGAGATGAGACCACCAATACAATGTCCAAGTAGCAAGTGCAGGTTCTGAGCTCGCAAGAACCTCAGATACAATTTAGACAAAGGCTTCAATTTTTTTGTTGAATTTAAATGTAAAGAGAACTTGTGCGTGAATTATTAAATCTGTTGAGAACTATTGGTTTCTTTGGGTGAAGCAATCGCTGCCACGTCGGTGATGAAATACGGAGTTGAAACAGCAATGCCTTTGAAGTAGGATTAGCACGTGCAGTCATGTCATGATCTCGGCTGACTGTATGGCCTGTCTTCAACACTTTTCTTCGTATTAAATGTCAAAAATTTAAGATAGCAATAAAAAAAAAAAAGGACACATACCAAGGGGGACCTAATGTATATATGTATGACGATATGATTTGGTAACCACGCCACTAATGCATCAGCGTTATCACTGGAGGGGACACAGTGGTGGCCATTTTTTAACGAGCTGTTGCCACGGCTGGTCATGTGACCACTTTCTCAAGCCCATCCTCTTCACACTAACAACAATAATGGTCGGCGTGACTGTCAACGCCCAGCAAGAAGCTCAACTAAATACCCCTGTTTTTCTGTTTTGCAATTTCAGCAGAAATTTGATTTTTACATGACAGATATATATGAGATATTCATCCATACAAAGATCAAAAAACATTTTTTGGGTCGAAATTTTGGGTGATTTGTATCTCGTTACATTAAACACCTCACAATATAAAGCATTAATTGGACATACACATAACATGGCCAGCTAACTCAACCTATTATTGACTGTTCAACCCTACACCTGGGTACTGAACAAGATTGGTCCTTGTTTGTCAATGTTTTCCACCCATTTTTCCCCATCGATTGAATCAAAATGGTCAAGCACACCGAGGTTTTGTTACAATGTTACTTTGTAACAACATCCTAGACCAGCCTTGTCATTGTGACATTGGATTGATATATATGTGATACATTGCAACAGTGGTTAAGCACACTGAGGTTTTGTTACAATGTTACTTTGTAACAACATCCTAGACCAGCCTTGTCATTATGACATTGGATTGATACATATATGTGATATATTGTAACAGTCATAGAATTACAAGAGCTACACTTTGCTGTTATTAATTTGTAAATACTGGAAAAAAAAAAAAAAAAAAAAAAAAAAATCCCTGTTCCTGGTTTTATGAGTAACGCCTAATTTGACCAGTGATGGGACTGTATTTGGCAACGACACCAACTTTTTCTTACCAAACCTATCCTAAACATCATCATATTTGACAAATTAAAGTCCCTTTCGACACAGTGTTTGCCACATAGATTTGATCGGGAAAGGGCCTTGCCGCTCGTCCTTGTAAATCTTGACTGTGCGGTCCACACTCTCAGTAATTTCAGGTCTTTGGGGGAGTTCAACAAGCTGCAGAACTTGTATTGTTACAATTAACAGCAACTCACCAACGCATCCTGGATGGGAACAGGAACGAAAATGAATATTTCTACATGCAGTTTTAATCCGGTGAGTTTAAGCACATTGTATTAAAGAAAACAAACAAACAAACAAAGAAAAACAAGGCTTAAAGCCTGGAGGTGGGGCTTTTTGTTGTTTTTCCTTTGTTTTCATTAGGGCATGAACATATGTTTACATGTATAATATACATATACATGTATATGAAATTTGGGTACATTTGCGAGTAAATATTCATGGCTATTATAGCAATATCTGTAAGACCTTAATTTACCGGGCTTAATATGAATATTTTGTTAACATTTCAATACATGTAGGTTTGTGTATGATCCAACAAAAACTAGAACAGACAGATTTTCCAACAGAAAATCAAATGTCTCCCGGTGGAACACTTACATCTCTGAATAAGCTCCAGGTGAGAACAAATTACAAATGACCAAGTTTGCTTGAAAATTACAATCCTATTTTAGCTCTCACCTAGATACATTACTCTAGCAATTTTCATCCAAGTTCTTCAAGACTTATTGCAGAGAAACCAATTTCACATAAATGACCCTGTGACCTTGAAAGTTAGGTCAAGGTCATCCAAATACAATCCCAACCTAGGTCTTGCCTAGATACATAGTCCTACCAAGTTTCATCAAATTCCATCATGTTCTTCAAGACTTATCGCACAGAAACCAATTTCACATAAGTGACCCTGTGACCTTGAGAATTCGCTCAAGGTCATCCAAATACAATCTCAAGCTAGGTCTTGCCAAGATACATAATCCTACCAAGTTTCATCAAATTCCATCATGTTCTTCAAGACTTATCACACGGAAACCAATTTCACATAAGTGACCCTGTGACCTTGAGAATTTGCTCAAGGTCATCCAAATACAATCCCAACCTAGGTCTTGCCTAGATACATAATCCTACCAAGTTTCATCAAATTCTGTCAAGTCCTTCAAGACTTATCGCACGGAAACCAAGTGTTGAAGAACCTGAACAACAACAAGAAGCGGAAAAAACGGGCACTAAAACAATATACCTCCCCCCCCTTCCACCGGGAGACATAATTTATTTCTAGGGTGGGAGTGAGCGTATTTTGGAGATCGTCTATGCGCACACGTAATGTGTTATGACATATGTAAAGCAGCCACAGTGACGTATGAAAAGACCTGCTACTGAAGCCACTGCGAAGAGGTGGAACTAGAGAATACCTGAGAATTACTCAGTAGTTTCACAAGCAAGTGGGTGTGTGTTTTTCATATTTCGTTGTTTTACATTGTATATATTACACGAGCCAAGATGTGTTTGAATAAAATTTGACAGGTTCTCTGCCACTTGCGGTGTCACTGCATCAATGTGGTATCTACGCCGTCATTGCCATGTTGACAATCACATGAACATTATGGCGATGTCACTCACCATCAGCACATGCTTTTGAATATCGGCGCATTGCTCACAAATCAAACTTGATGTGTGTTTTGAAGTCTTATACAGAGTTGTTATTGTATGTCACTAAGTCTGCTTTATTGATTGATACATTTTTAATGTTTGTAAGGGTCAACACATAGCAGGCAGAATGAAAACTTGTAAGAATGACACTATTTTTTTCCAAGAAAATGAGTCAGATATCTGAATATTTCAGATTAATGAGTCAAAAAACAAAGGAACAACAACTTCAGCCCTTTCAAATTTGTGTCATTATAATGAATATGTCAGATAACTGAGTGTCACACTGAGTTTTCACTGTATTATTTCATTTGAGCTCCAGTACACTTTAATCAGGTGGTGCAAAACAGAAACAGAATTGTTAGCCCCCTCATCACTGGAAGTGCTTCTCCTCTGGTTTAGTTTCTACCCTTGATCTGTAAAAGGCCACCCTGTACATTTGATACATACAGGTTGTGATTTTCCATTCCAAGGGTATGCAGGAAGATGGACCTCACAAATCACACCAAAATCCCAGCAGAAGATGGGGTTTAATTCACACTTAAAATATGCATATATATATATATATATATATATATATGCATATATATATATATATATATATATATATATATATACATACATACATACATACATTTCAACCTCTATTCAGATCTTTCAAAAAAGGCAAGTTATGAATGATTACGATGTGACAAATCTAAAGCTCAACATGTAAATGAATCAAACCTACTTTTAAATTACATAAGTTTTGCTTTGCTTTAATAATACTAATAGTTTTCACTGACGCCATTTTCCCTCCAATTAAAACAAAACTTTTCACATCTCTCCGTGACTGTTCTGGCGCACAGTTTCCCTATACAGTATATCAATCGAAGAAAAAATAGTTTTAGCATCAAACAAAGTGGCCTTAACGAGCGCAAGGTTGAGTGAGTACAGCACTGAGTGATAGGTCATTCAAAACATGAACTGAAAATGTTGACAGTATCAGCATGGCAATGTTTACAAACATCCACTTCTCGCTCGGATCTTTGACCTAGATCTTGATTCATCTCAGAATCCCACAATCAATTGAACGCAACCAATAAAGCAGACTTAGTGACATACAATAACAACTCAGTATAGGACTTCAAAACACACATCAAGTTTAATTTGTGAGCAATGCATTGATATTCAAAAGCATGTGCTCGTGATGAGCGACATTGCCATAATGTTCATGTGATGGTCAACATGGCATGACCACGTGGATACCACATTGATGCGATGACACCGCAAGTGGCAGGGAACCTGTCAAATTTTATACGAACACATCTTCGCTCGTGTAAAATACACAATATAAAACAACGAAATATGAAAAACACACACGCACTTGTGAAACTACCGAGTAATCCTCACGTCTTCTTCTGGTTCCACCTCTTCGCACTGGCTCTGGCAACAGGTCTTCTCATACGTCACTGTGGCTGCTTTACATATGTCATAACACATTACGCGTGCGCATAAACGATCTCCAAAATACGCTCGCTCCCATGCTAGTTTGATTATGTCGAAAGTAGACGACAACAGATGCAAAAAATCCATGTATTTTCCATTCTGTCCTTTCTTCAAACAATATACATCAAAGTGAAAGATTCGTGTTATTCACAAACAGTAAAATCAGTGCATTGCACTTCTTTCCTATAACCTGAACGGTAATAAGATCTAATAACATTGCGCTTGCGCAGCTTATTTATTTACCTACATTATGCTAATGACATTCAAGCCGATGAACAAAACGATGGTCTTTTTGTACAAATGTAGGACTTAAAACCTCCGCAAAAGACACAGATGCCACTTATGCTGTCGGACTATTGATTCTTGGTACAAACTATCCTTGAAACGTCTTTATATATTTCCATCGCCGTTCAAAAACAACTGCTGGAACCCAGCAAAATATAAAATACGCATTGCACAGTAAGACCCGGCAAATGTACCAATCACATATACACATTGTAAAATCTGCACTCGAACCGGCAATATTTCGTTCCATCTCCGAACCCAATTGAATTCTTTCTATTCACCCACTTTAAAGCACTTTACATATTGCGCCAAAACAGCGTACTTGCACAAGACTTGTAAGGGGAAGTGATAACTTGATTACATTTTCTCGTGGACTTTTCAGATCATTGTAAGGAATGCTCAATGGATTTTTTCCGTCTGATGCATCTTTGGACGTGTTCAGACTGGTAACTGTCTGGATATGCAAAAACCTACGGAGAGCCTCATTAAGCTGACAAAAGTTCAAAGTTCATAGATTTGACGTCACATTCACGCACGAATACAAGCAAGATACGGAAATTCTTTAAACCAAAAGATCCTGATAATGTGCATAGATCAATAAAGAATATCTACATTTTACATCAGCAACGAGCAGTAATACCAGTGTTACCATTAAGAGCACAAATAAAAGAAAATAAGCAACACCTTTTTAAAATCTGTTTCTTGTTTGCACCAGAATACATAACGTTCTCCGTTGGCACATTCTTACAGTTAGGCATTTTCAGCAATTGTGACCAGTGGTGACAGAGTATTTTCCCTTATTAAACCCTTCAGGTATCAGTCTTGTTTATTTAGCCGATATCAAATGTTAAGAATAAAGTCTTGTCACAAATCAGGACTATTAACACGACAGGAATAGTTCCTGGTTTTCAAATATTGAACTTTTTAGGTCTACTATGTACTATGTACATGAGAGGGGGTCTCCTTACGGAGCCCCGCCTAAAAATGGGGGAGAAAGGCAAGGCCCTATATTGACCCCTCTGGTCATCAGAAGACAATCCTGTTGATAAAGGGCGAATGAAATATGTTTAAACCAAGCGACACTTAACAACCATGGCTCGCTAGCATGGTTGGAGTATTTCCTTTTCAGCCAGCTGTGTTGCGTTTGAGACGTCGCAAGGCTTTCGTGCCTTATGAATGTCGGAAAAGAATGGAAAGCGACGATTGAAGGCACAGAGAGTTTTTGAAATACAAATGTGAATGAAAGTATTATTTTCACATCCATTCTTTAAAAATCGAACCGTATGGTGAGAACAACCCATGAGTCACCCATGCATCAAATTTGAACATGGTCTATCAAGAGTACCTTTAACTAATCTATTGTAAACAACTGCTCCCTAGTTCAGGCTGAAAATTGCAGGAGTAAGCTCCCATAAATTTAAATAACATTCAAGGGACTGACCAAGGCCAATACATGTTTTACCTAAGTCCTTCTGTTTCTCCCTAATTGTGTTCATTTGTTTATATGGCTGTTCCTGGTCTGGTTTTCTAATATTGTTTGGTTGTTGTTGTTGCTGCTTTTGCTTGTCTTAAAACAGAAACTGACAATTGCCAACAGAGTGGAAACATAAAAAAATTGGCGATTAACTGCAATTGTTCCATTGTCTTTTTATAAAAAAGGCAATGGAACAATTACTGATGTATCCACTCTGCGGGCCACTGTCAGGTTCTAATGAGAGAACTTGACCCAACTTCTATACCTGTGATTATTGCATCTTTTCAAATTCATGACAGGCCATTGTCAGTTTCTGATGAGAGAACTTGACCCAAGAGATCATTCCACTGTGCCAATTAAAATCATATTACGAATAGTTAAGTGTGTAAATGACCTCGCATTTATCACCATGGAAACAGCTGTTTTCCTGTTTATAGTATTCTTAAAAAGTTGCTGAAATTTTTTTTAAATCTGTGCACTCTAATTGATTGATAGGTTTTGTATAATTTGAATCTTCAGTACTTGTATGTCAGGCGCAAAAATGTTAATATATGTTTGTAATCCACCTGATTTTAATTTTTTGTTTCATTACTTTGTTGGTTGGATTTTGATGATTTATTCATAAATTGGTTGGTAAGATTTACTTTTACAATAGGCCTAAGTACTTGCTCCATAGTTTTCTTGATTCTACCAACTATTGACTTTTTTCAAGTATTGAAGAGCAGGGTACGGATTTTTTTTTAAAAAGCACTCGTCGGCAGGACAAGTGAATTTTAAAATTTATTTGTCCGTATGCAAAATTCACTTGTCCGAATAAAACCTGGTGCAATAAACATAGTTATATACTTTTTCATCAATCCATACATAAAAGCCTGGACAAACCATTTACCCTATTTTGGCACTTATTGTCGCTTGCAAATCGACAAAAATCTGTCAATTTTTACTACAATTCTAGCTATGATTGTAAAGAGTAAAACTGGCAAAATATTAAAAATACAAATTGAAAAGTAAACTTTTTGTATAGGGTGACTCACGATGAAAAATACTGTGTAATTTCTGGAAGTCACTGTTCCAGGTAAATTTAATACAGATTAATAGTTTTATTGGTTTTAGCATTGTCTTTCTTGTTGACGCCATCGTTTGCGTACTACCATGAATGCTATCCGTACATCGTCGTCAATTTGTGTATACAGTATCGGCATGTTCCTAGCAATAAATGGTGTTCTAAATTCAAATTCAAACGAAGAATTTCAAATAAAAAAATCTGTCTCCTTGTAATGCACATCGAGTGTGCGGTCACTAGGTCTATCTTTCCTACCACTGACACTGTATACAATTTGTATTACAAACAGCTGCATTGGCCATGTGGTCTGACGGACAACACATCACTTGATTGGTCAATTGAGTCACGTGCAATAATGAGACAATCACGGCTCATGTTACAGTGTTTTCATAATGGCTTCCACCATGTGAACGTGTGTGAACCTTCCAAAATTTATGAAGGGAACACACCAACGGGTAGCTTTTTTTGCATTGCAGCATGCGAAAATCAAGACTCCAGTGTGTATAGTAACAATTTTTGGAGTCGGATGCAAATACGGGAAGGTAGGGGGATAGAAAAAAATGCCGAATGTGTGACAGATTGGTCAGCATGATGCTCAGTTCACCGTAGATCACTCCACGCGGTCACTTGCAAGTGACTACCAGATGTGTGTTTTGTTTGACCGGGAAGTCAACTCACTGCACCTTTACATGATCTTTCCAACACTTTCAGAACCTACAGATAAATGGCCTTTGATGCTAATTTGTTCTAGAATTCGCCATGCAAGTTTTATTTTTTTTTAATGTTACTTTGTCATCGTTCGGCCAGATTAGACTGACGGTGAGGTGCTGTGACCTTGCTCCGAAAACGGGCGAAAGCCAATACGCCCCAATGCATTACTGCTGGTGCCTTTGATCTCGTAGTCGTATGTAAGCAACGGTCAAAATACCTGCTTGTTTTGACCAAAATCACTAGGTAGTCAAGTCCTGTTTTAAAAGAACTGCTGACCATGTAATTGTTTAAACCTGGATTGTTTACTTTAGGCCAGGGGATCATCATCACCTATGTAATTGCCAGCATATGGAGAGTTGCGACGGCTCTGACTGCTCATTATTAACGTTGCCATGCATGCAAACAGACGTAATTTCTGTCCGTATAAAAAAATAGCGTGTCCGCAGGACAAGTTGAATTTGAAAGTCACTTGTCTGAGAAGAGCTTTAGCTTGTCTTGGAAGGTCGGACCATAGGAATGTTCGAGCCCTGAAGAGTTAGGAACTGTCATGAATTTGAAAAGTTGCAATAATTTGGCCACTGGTATAGATGTTGGTCAAGCTCTCTCCATTTTTGCCTTAGGGTTTAAACATACTACCATTACTGGGAAACAAAAATTTGGGGCCACAATGCTTGCACCTAGTTGACACATGCGCGTTAGAATGTTCAGCTGGCGGAAGTAGGTGAACGTTTGGCATAATCATAAGTTTCCGCCAACAGCTGCCATTTTGAATGACGCAACTATATGAGAGTAGGCAAGCTCAGGCTTGCACCATTATGGCATGTAAAACTAATTCTGATTTGGCATTCTGATTACATGTAATGTAACTTAGAGCATGTTGGCGCATGATGTAACTAAGAGCACACATCTGTGATTTTGTTGATGCATAATATGTAACTTAGAACATGTCAATGTTTTTGTGGATACATTATGTAACTTGGAGTACGCGTCGGTGATGCCTAATGTAACTTAGACCCCATACAGTGGTACCTGCTCTAAAGACCACCTCCAATTTAAGACCACATGTCTTTTTAAGACCACTCTTTCAAGACCCTCTGCTGTATTTACATGTTAAATATACCTTCAATTTAAGACCACCTGCAGTATGTGACCACTTTTTGTTGGCTGTAGGGGTGGTCTTAAATAGCAGGTACCACTGTATCAACGTTTTTGATGTGTAATGCAAGTTAGAGCACAGGTCGACGATTTTGCTGATGCATAATGTAACTCAGAGCACACATCAATGTTTTTGTTGGGACATAAGTTTACTTAGAGCACACGTCAGTGCTTTTGATTACGTGTAATAACATTCGGAGAACACGTGTCAGTTTTAGAGGTCACATTGTAATTTTGAGCACACATGATCAAATTTCTTGGACATGTGTAAAAATTGTCATGATTATGGCACAAAGCTGCCTCACGGTTGACACAAATCCTCCTTCCCATGATGCAGTCAGGTCTATCAGCATTAGTTTAAGTTACACATTTCCTTTTGCAGTTATGAATACAGATTTTTCAAATAGTATCCCAACACTTAAACATGCAAGACCAGTGGGAGATATAATAGTAAAACCAGCCAAGTGGAGGAGACGAGTCAGCAGACTGGCCTCGTTCCCCCCGCGGATCACTCCGAGTGCTTGCACGAGGAGTGATCCGCCGCGGGAACGAGGCCAGTCTGCTGACGAGTCTCCTCCACGCGGCTGGTTTTACTTTTATCCAGTAATTATAGCTGTAATTTTATTTTCATCGTTAAATACAAAAAAAGACAATTAAAAACAGTTTCAAAATTTATTTCATCAAACAAGACTTTTGCGTATGAATAACTGTAACGCAGGATCCAGTAATTGGGTCGTTTGAAAACTACATGCTTGACGTGCGCCAACTACAAGAATTTAGAAGGATAGTAGTTCTCAGTGACTTTTGCACTGTGGTGATATGGATTGACCTTTGCACTGTGGTGATATGGACAGGGTTATCACCCAGTCTGTATCTTCCACCTTTTCTGGATGATACAGCTATAATTACTGGATAAAATTTGATTCACTCTTAATTGATTTTAATTATATTTTATGTTAAACAAAGGCAGTATACTTAAGGTATTCTGGGTAAATTCAGGATATGATAAGTTATTTAATGCATTTGTATTATGTGTAAAGGAGAAATTTGCACAGAGAAAAGTTTCCAAGTTTTTTACTGTTAAACTAACTTAAAGCTTTGCTAATTTATATGATGTGCCATTGAAAAAGGTGTTTTTTGCAGTGAAAGGCACCTGACAAAGTTATGTTACACATAAATTTATTGGCCTTAATCATGCAAACTATGTTACAAACATTTTGACAGGTGATTATAAATATTCATTTCGATACTCAATTTTACAAAAATAATAAGCTTTTCCCTCCCTCTCCAAAAATTTTACAGAGTTTAACTATATAGAAATTTCAAAGTCAGTAATTTCCATTTTTCTGCGTAACGCTGACAAAAGGATCTGGTATTTTTTTTTTTTATCAATATATCCTGAATGTGCGCAGTTACCTCCACTTTCCTCATCCTTTGAGGAAGACATGGCCAACACTTCAGTGTAAAATAAGGTTTATAAGGCAAAGAACTTTGAACAAATCCTCTTCAAAATGTGTCTGAATGTAACATGTAATGGGAAGAGTGGCCCATTTTGTCATTGCCCATTGCACAACTGATAGATCTGTTGTCTGTCGACTTTTTGCTGTGCACAGAGTAAATGTATACAGGAAAATGGTACATGCACTGGTGGGTATAAATAAGGCTTGAACATGTTGAAATTTTTTTTTTTGAAATTGTACAAGGGGAGCTGAATACAGACTCCGAATCTATGTTCAAGCTATATGTATGGGAAATAACTCATGATGACTAGAATGGGTAAAAGAAGTTACACGCACTGCGGTGCTTCTATGTAGTGTATATGTTTGGGGCTGGAGGTCAACAACTTGACCAAGACTCCACTGATATTGATAAATGCGTTATGATTGTCTGGTGCAGCGGTGGCAGGAAAAATATGAGTGGATGGGGGTTCAACTGTGCCTTGCTGTGATTAAATGCAGAAAAAAATGTTTGCTGCTTATTTGTTGTGCAACATTATAATAGCAAGACACGCATACTTCGTGATGTAAACTGTTGTGGCTCGTGAGTTTTTGAAAAATACAGTGCAGAGGTTGGCATGTCATGCTGACCCCAATTCTGCCACCTTTCTTTACGTCATAATCGGGGAAATATTCCGTATCCAAGGCACTCCTGTTTTTCAATCAAAACTAAATTAATGCTCTGCAAATATTGTGTACTTAGCAATGACAAAAACATGTTGTACATATCTGCAGATCTGAAATGCCAACAGTCTACTTTTCCTCATTGTCGTTAATCTAACTTTCCCGGCTTAAAAGAGTACAATAACTGAAATGTAAACACAGGAAGGGAAAATATTACCTTCTAACAATCTGGCGATGATACTGTCTATATTCAGTTTGTCTGCCTCTGCCATTACTTGAATATGTGTAGATCTTCTTACTGCTGTCTTGGATGGTTATAATTTTTGTTTCAGAGCAGATGACGATGGATTAAATTTTCAAACCCGCCCAAGACAACCAAAATGGCGGCCGTTACGATGGCGTATGAATAATATGACGCACGTACGAACTATTTTTTCCTTAGAAGTGAGTAAAGCGGTCCCAAGTACGGGTACCTGTCCATAAACCATTACGTAAAGGAAGTTTTGCAATTTATGGAAAAAATATTGAAACAAATTTATGAACAAACTTATTTTCATCTGAAAAGTGTTATCAATCTCTTCAAAAAAAAAAAAAAAATGAATATATGAGCATTTTAACACTTTGGGGGACTTTTTAAATTCTATCATTGTGGCGCAGAGCTTTATGGGATTTGTATTCCTTGGCTGCAATGGAGGACCACAGGTCTTGCAACAAGAAATGATGCACAGAAGCGACTGACAGTGTTTATGTTTTCTTCAATGATGCTTCGATGATGGGCGAAACTTTGCCATCATGTGGAAATATAAGCACACGCGTGCCTTCAATCACTAGGCGCAAATAATGACTGTAAAGCGAAAAGGTAAGGCATTCCGCCATCTTGGATATGGCTGTCAAGCAGATTTATGAGCGCTGGGGTGTATCAATTTGTTTAATTTCGGTTAATCTTGAAAACGTTTCTGTAGTGCAAATTTAGCCATACCGTTTATTAATGATATGGGCGATACTGTATTATACGGGCACAGTATACTGGCACAGTAAAAATGTGGCCACACGCTAGTACAATATTTTCAATACATGTATTATCATACATACCTAAAAGACTGGTCCAAGCTTGTGGTCACATTTTAAAAATATAAACACAATGCCCCACAACTCTACTTTAACCGCATTAACGGAGTTTCCGAAAGAATCTAGCCCCTCTGCCTATGTCCATGCCTGCTGTATGCCAAGTGTTTCGCCCCCAACAACCACCGTGTTGTCGCCCTTAATTCCCCTATACTTTCGCACCCTATAGAAATTCCCAGTATCTCTTCCCCCTATTTATTCAATTTATTCCTTTACCGGCCGCCTTTACTTTCCCTTATTAAATGGTCCGCTTGCATCAAATCGGAACTTGTGAAAGAGAACAGGGTCCATTTGAAGATCGCCGGAAGCTATTAGGACCTGCATGAGCATCGGAACCAAATTACAGCTGCTACCAATATTCAATAATTAGTACACTTGTGAGAACATAGTTCCCATGAATTTTATGCATCAAGATAGCTTCAAATGTGTTGAACAGAATAAATAAGACTTATTTTAATAAACCATATTGATTTAATACTAACACTATATTTGTTATTATTTATTCCGTCTGGCATTAAACACTCGATCACTTTGTTTATATATATATGCTAACAAGGTGCTCCCTGTAATCTGATATATCCATACACTGTGATGAATCCCATTAAGCGAGTCAGCGGAGAAGGAAGCATGGTGACCATGACGCCAATGTTATCAAAGTGAATTGGGGTCCCTGACCGTTTAAGGGAAGGTAATGAGCTTAAATGGAAATTTATTTGTGGTTACCCCCAATATGTCAACACGGGCCTCAATACGGAATAAATCGTAAGATAGCATGCAGATAACACCCCAGATTCTTTCACAAACTTTGTTAAACTACAGTGATGGCACATTGTTTTTATGTTTTTAAAGTGTGGCCACAAACAAACGGTTTTAATTTGCTGGAAGTTCGAAGTGATCAGGTTGAAACAAAAATTATCACAAATTAACCCTAAAAAGTCCACTGGTTACCACCATATCCCTCCAAAGTTGGTAAAACTTTCATCAAATGTCTTAGCTTCTCCTCTTACTAGTATAATAAACAAACGCCTCATCACTTCCACCTTCCCCAAAGATATGAAATTGGCAGAGGTTACATCCAGCTTACAAAAGGAGAGATCGTCTTATCAAGGATAATTATAGGCCTATCAGTAGCCTCTCTTGTTTCTCTAAAATTTTTGAGTGCATCAGTAGTGAGCAGCTTAGTATATACATGGAATCAGCCTTCTCCCCCTTTGTATCAACCTTTAGAAAAGGTTATAGCTGCAATAACCTACTTTCGAAAATCACCGAGGACTGGAGAAGAAAACTTGATATTTCAGTGCAATACTTATGGACTTGTCAAGAGCCTTTGACTGCTTACCCCATGCACTTGCTCCAGCTAAGCTGAAAGCATATGGTTTACAGTACAGTGTGCTCCAGCTTATGAGCAGCTACGTAACTGATAGATATTAGAAAGTCAAAATAGCTGATAAAGGTAGTGACTGGCTGAAAACCATTAGAGATGTCCCTCAGGGGTCTATTTTAGAACCACTTTTATTCAACATTTTTATTAATGACATGTATTCCATGATAATGGGTTGTCATCTGTACAACTATGCAGATGACAACTTTATCCTTCAGTCATCATGACCCTGAAAGTCTGCATCTCACTCTTGAGCATAAATCTGAGGAGTCCATTCAGTGGTTTACGCAAAATGAAATGCTTGCAAATCCTGATAAATTTCAGGCTATTGTCCCTCTAGAAGAGACTCCTGCAACATCAATTTTGGGATTGGAGGTGAAATTATTAAGTCAGAGGATCATGTAATACTGCTCGGTGTAGAAATTGACAATAAGCTCAAATTTGATATACATATTACCTCCTTCTGTAAAAAAAGCAGCTGACAAATAAATGTTCTCAGACCCATCAGCTCATATTTTGATGAGTCCTCCAAACTTTTGATTTTTGGGTCTTTGATTCTTTCAAATTTTAATTATTGTCCTCTAGATAGTCTGGCACTTTTGTGGTGCTATTCATCCCAGAAGGTTGGAAAACTTACAGGAGCGAGGTCTTCGTTTTGTTTTTAACGACCATTCTAGCGACTACTGCACCCTTCTTAAAAGGGCAGGACTGCCAACTTTATGTATAGGGAGACCACACTCCCTGGCCACAGAAGTGTATAACTTATGGGGTCGGACACTGACGGAGGACCATCATCTGTACAAACTGCAATGGAACTTTCTTCAGACACTGGCATAGCACCATCAGCTGCTGCAATTGGAAGGTCTAAGCGCAAAGCTCCCGAAAAGCTAGAAAACCGTACCTGTAAAAAGAGAAAAAAGCAAAATAAGAACTTGCAAGAGGATGAAGTTCAAGAACATATAAATAGGCATTGTAAATACACATTTTCATCCCAGGGGGTTTCGGTTGCCGTTGCTTATGAGGACATGTTTTTCATTGGGCAAGTAGTGAAAGTAGACAATGAAGAACATGCTGTGGTACAGTTTTTGAGAAGAGGTATCAGAGATACTTTTAAATGGCCCCAAGTGGATGATGTTGCTACTATTGAAGCAAAATTTGTATTTTGCATATGACTTTGAAGTGCAGATGCAAGATGGAAATCGGGCTGGCATGACTTGGGTAGTGCCAGAAGTAGATTATCTGGAGGGATTGTACAAAGAATATGCTGAGACATACTTCTAGTTTAATAATGACTTGCTTTATAATCAAGCTGTCCTATGGTTATGATTTAAAATACATGTGGAAACACCTTTCTATGCATACAAGTGGATATTGATGTGTATGTCAACTTTCTTGTGCGGACCACAGCTCGCACATGATCAGTTATGAATATTTTTGCTCCACATCTGGCCCATGTAACTTTTTATCTGTTGCATTCAGCTCATTTTTAGTGTGATAAATGGAAAGAGCATCCCCAAAAATAGCTGTATATGAATTTTGGTGTTTGTGTTGTTTATGGTATTGAAAATGCAGCGTTTTTAGTCGGGTGTCTTTCAGCTTAAAATGACGACCTCAAAAGTACCTCTTGACAATGGGTAAACTTGCAGTTTTTTGTGAATTTGAAGAGTTGTAACTTAAAAAATAATTATCTGGTCACTTTGAAAAAAAAATAGGCTTGCAATTGGTATAGCCGTAAAGTGATTTGTGAAATTTGGAATGCATTGATATCTTGGTTTCACTTTTATTAAGGGTCAAACTTGGAGTTTTACGCCATTTGCGCAGCGTCGCGGACTGTCGGTATGAAATAATTTGCATACTTCAAGGTGCATTTTAAAAAAAAAGTTTGCATTTATAATGTCTGTAATTTCATTAATAAAATCCTGGTTATGTATAAAACAGATTTGTGTAACTTAAGCTGTTGATCTTTATTAGTTTGTGAAATATAGTCCCAATATGGCATTTTGTTCAGATTTTTCAAAAACAGAAATATGGCAAAGTCCAGCGTGTCACAATAAAAAAGTAAAAATCTGCCAAAAATAAACCGTTTCAGATATTCGGACCAAATAAAAACTGAAAAATTTCATAATTCATGTAGATTTAGAAAATGCATTCAAAAAACACTTAGCATCAATCAAAATTTTTCATCTGTGATACCTAGTATAAGGCTCTAGGCAGCTACAGATCTGAATATCTGGATGGCTTAAAACTACATGTACCTCCTCTGAATAATTATTATAGTGCTTATTCTGTGATAATATATTTCATATATAATCTGTATTATTTCATGTGTACATTAATTTTAGCCTGGGATAATTTTTTATGGTTGGCTGTAATAGCCTCTGGCAAATGTTCTGTAATTTTCAAAGCACCGACTCGAAATGAAGATTTCTTGTATCTCTTTTGAAGATAACAGTGTGTGCGACACTTCAGAATTTGTGGATACAGTGGTACCTGTCTTAAGAGACCCCTCCAATGAGAGACTGCATATCTTTTTAAGACTGGTATCTCAGAACACTGTGCTATCTTTTCCATGTTATGACACCTCTAATGAAAGACCACCTGTTTTGAGAGACCACATTTTTGCTTGCCCTAGGGGTGGTCTCTCAAGACAGGGACCACTGTATATGCGGATAATTGTGCTTGTCAAGCGCGGATTTGTTGCATTTGAGAGGGAACCCATTTCTAATCACAACTATATAAATTCATCACACTTGTGGTTCTGTGAACTTGAGATAAGATCAAGGTCACCCATGTGCTGAGTATATATGTAAGTCTGACCTTTATGCAAGAACACTGACATGTGCAACATCAAGGTCCAGTTTCATGTAGTTCTACAGTTGCAGTGAAAAATAAAACTTATGTACATGTATGTTGCACTGTGATCCCATAAATGAGATCAAGGTCACTTGTGTACTGGCTAATCGTGACCTTCATAGAGAAACATTGACATGTGCAACTCAAAACAGATCTCAAGTTATCAAGTGAACTGTAACTTTCGTGTCAGTTGTCCTCTGACCTTGGGAATGAGGTCAAGGTCCAAAAATCACTGTAGCATGGCCACTTGCACAAATATGTAGACACTTATAAAAGGTACATTCCTACCAAGTTTGACACAAATCTGACCAAAATGATTAAAGTTGTAACCATTACAAGAAATTCCCATGTTACACTTTCCTATTAAAACTTTTTAAAAAAATCCAAAAATCATTGGAGCATTACCATTTGCACAGACTTGCCTGATAGCAACCTCAGGTACATTGCTACCAAGCTTAAGTTCAATCTGACTGACAATTTCTTCAGAAAAGTCCAAAGGGTCAATTAGCATTGGAATGCCCAATGGATTGACTTACATAGTAATCAATAGGAAAGGTGCATAAATTTACCAATAAGCACTGAATTAAAAAAAAATTGTTAAAAATCAGGAATCCACACCAGTGCCACCTTGTGAACGACTTTGTTTGACCCTTCGACAAGGAACATATCCATCAAGTTTCAGCTTAATCTAAGTGACAGTGCTTTTGATCTGGAGAAGAAACTTGTCCAAAATAGCAAAACACGAAATTAAAAATAAAAATCAAAAAATTTAAAAAAATTGCAGCACCTCATGGTGAACAAATACAGGACTAGGAGTCCATAGGAGTGACCCTTTTGTGATATCAAAGCAATGAGGGGAGTGGTTTTGGAGAAGATTTTTTAAGATTTGCCCCAAACTCCCCTCTCCCCCCCCCCCAAAATGTATGTGGACAGACGATGGACAAAGAACCATCTTATAAACTCAGCTGACAAATCAGCTGAGCTCAAAAACCCTCTTAGTTTTTCAGTGTAACGTGTAAGTTTCCTTTATAACAAAAAAAAAAAAACTTACCAAAGTGTTTGGTTTTGTTGATCCATGTACATGTATTTGATAATGTGGCCAACAGATAATGTTCCAGAACAATTTTCTGTCATTCGTGTGAAAAACACTTATTTCATGGTCATATAGTGAATTATTTGAAGTATTTAAGCCAATTTTGTGCACTAAAATGGTGCTTTTTTTATTTATTTTCCCTCATTATGCTTTGTAAAATGATTATTTCTTTCCCTGTGTGTATTGTTCTGAAAAACATATGGGGAAAGTAGTCAGTTTGCCGTATTTTGACCACTTTCATGGCAGCCAACCTGTCTTGACTTTCACAGTCTGAAACTTTGCTTGAAATAAACATAGAAAGTGAATAATTTTGAATTTGTTGTTTACTTTTACACTTTAAAAGATGTCTGGAATTTCAAGGTTGAAGATCCCCAAGTTTTCAAGATACATGTATGGTTCTTTCAAAAAGGATTAAAATTGGCATTTTCAGCAATGCCACTTGATAAATTGGCCAGTGTCTGGAAAAGGAAATTTGCACCCTTAAAATTCTAATAAAATTGTTCAATGATATTCCTATTAATTGCACAGCTTTATGCTTAAAAAGCATGAAAAGATGACATGATGCAAGGAATCTCTTAATTTCATTTTAATGGGAAAAGGCCATTTTTGAGTTGCCACGCCGGCCCTATATCTAGGAATCACATAAATTGCAGCATCTCAAGAAAGCCTTCATCAATTTCATTAACTTTGCTATCATTGGAAACCTCTCTGAGAGTGCTTTGACATAATATTAAAAAAATAAGTAATTAGTAACTTCAAAATTTGGTGCCTCCCACTACTTTCTGACTAAACCAATTCTTGGCACATTTGGAGCTCGGTCTGCATAACCTGGCCTTTTTCAGAAAAAAAAAAAAATGAAAATTTGAATGCAACCTGGTGGCCACTGCAGGGGGTTAGCCTCTGAAGATTGACATGTACATGTATATAACATAATGTTTCCCCGTAAGTAAAAGGTTCCTTTCAAAAATATGGTTTACTCTATGCGCTTTAAATTAATCTCACATGAAGTAACACTTTTCCCCCCACATGACTGTCAAGGAGCGCCACCTGTTGGATATGTTTATCGTTATTGTTCTTTTGTTTTTAAATTACATGCCATGGATCAAATAACTGAAGTCAACAGACTAAATCATCATCTAGCATTTCTGACAATTTTTGATATCCCATGCTCTCTGTGCATGTTCCTGCTGTGCAAATTTTCTTTTTTTCTTAACTCAAGTGCCACCTAGTGATAAGCATATACAGTGAATCAGTACAAATTTATATTGCAATAAAACACAGTAAAGTAAGCTATTATTAAGAAGTATAAAATTGGTGGTTGACTTCATGCGTTCATGATGAAAGACCATCAAAGTACAAAAATTTAAAACAAAATGCTAAATTGTAACCCCCCCCGTGATGGCATAGAGAGTAAACCATGGTAAAAATCACATTCGTCTGTTTTGTAGTAACAGTGTTTGAACATTTTATTGATGTACCTAAGTGATAATTAATAATAATAAACAGTTATTTTTTTATTGGTAAAGAATGGATTATTATTATACATTCTTTACTCAGATGAAAAAATACTGGCAGTAATTACAGTTGAGGAAAAACTTGAGAATATTGGAATAGAAAGTCCATGGTAATTTTAGAACTTTGCTATCAATTCCTTCATTCATGAACTTAATAAGCTATAACATAAAACAGTCACAAATAAATATTGCATTTTATTTTTGACCAGCTCGGAAAGGATTACACAAGAAACAAACAAACAAAACTGCAAAAAAATTACTTCAAACAAAGACATGAAGAGAATTGTTGAAGAACTAAAGTGAACCTCATTCAAATAAACTATACACAAAGTTTCCTTCCAAATGTAATAATAATCTGTCTATCTGCAGTGATGATTAGAACAAGCTTCCCTCCCCAGGGCATCATCCCATGATTGAATTACATGTAACTCGAAGTGCGCTTCAGATGCGATGTGAGGTGGTCGATCTGCCGCAACTAAGTTTACGAATTCAAAATAACTGCACTCAACATGCTCAAGCAAAAATGGCAAGGTTGACAACATATGCAACAAATATACCATGATACAACTGGCACCTGGGAAAGGTTCAAGGTCAAGTAATGCTGTCAAATCTTATTATCTTGCTTATTAACAATTATTGGTTGGATTTATTGAAGGCAAAACTGACATGTTTGGCGAAAAACAATGCTTTGGATGTGCAAATCGAGTCACAAGACGTTGCCCTTATCGGTATCTTTCCCCATGTCTTGCAAATGCAACAGAAAGCTTCAGAAGAACTATCTGATCTGAGTCCCAATCCTGTAAAAATATTGCAAGTTTTTTGCCCTTTAACAGCATCAAAACAGCCATATTTTCTGCCTTTATCATGCTTGTCAAAACACCAGCATCCATGCGTCCACCAATGGCATGTTGTTGAGACCTTGGCAGAAGTCCTGGGAAAAGTGATGGTCTGGGTGATTTTCATTTCACAAAATCCATGGGGTGAAGTAGACATTTTTGCATCATTTCCTTCATAACGCTATACCGACATTGTAACTAAAAAGCAGGATGTTCATTTGTTCAGTTAAATCACTGATCGTGTGAAGAAGACCATCGATCAACATTATGCTGTTTACATTTTACAACACATATCCAGCACATTCATTGAATTTGAGTCTTCCCAAGGTGCGTTTCCACGTGTTTTGTTCACTCTTCAGCATTCCTGTTTAGTAAAGTGTGTGTGGAATGTTTCTCCGTCAAAATTTAATAATGTACAGCAACAATAAACTTGTTTCACATTTGTCTTGCCAGTTTTGGAAAGTTCACCAGAGAACAGCATCCATGGTTGTTTTCAATTTATGCATTGCTCAGCAGTTATCGGAAACGGAAGCACTTTCGACCATCATCAGCAGCTTTAAGTGCCCTTCTGAAGTAATCTAAGTACCATGTTTGGATCGATGACCCCCATAACCTCGAATGAGTTTCCAAATATGGATATTATCATCAAATTTGATTGACACTTATGGCAGGAAATATCAGCACACATCAAATTTAGCCAATCAAGAGGAGAGTATCCCAAATAGAACAGGCTTTGATCTTCCCCCACAGTATCAAACATTCCAGACATTTGTAAACAAAAACGGCCTTACGGGGAATGCATACTTGTGGAAACTTGCGTTTTTTTTCTGCATGTTTCAACACTTTACTTTCCATTTTGTCATGTTTAAACTTCAATGAGGATCCAACACATGCTAGATTCGAAAGCGCTTGTGCTTAGGACAAATGTGCAACAGTGACCAGAACATGAGCAAGCATCACAACAGCATTGATCTATATCCATATAAGTGCACCAGTTGGAAAAGAGATAGAACAACAAGGCAGAAAATGGACACTTTGAAATTTAGCAACATTTATTCTTGAAGCATGTTTCAAGCACGTTCAAAGTGGGACATTCAATCATGTTTTTCTGTGTTGTGGCAGGCAGTTTGTTCTAATCACCACTGTAACTGTTCTTCCAACCTTTATATATTTATCTATATAGTACAGAGTGAGCTTTCTTGTACATGGGCTACATGTATACAGAGCCAGTTTTGATCAAGTAGGCCCATACATGTAGATCTGAGATCCAGAGTCAGCTCAGTCACCAGTACACTTGCATTTTGCAGAGTGCCTCTCTGCACATGTGTAACCCACAGAGTGCTCTCCAGACTACTTGGTGAGGTGAACAGTACTCAAAACTGACCATGTTTTAAAATAAGCCAGCGAATGTCACTATTTTAACATGTAAATGCATGTGACCTAGGTTACTGGTCCAAGATCTGCAGATTGAGAGATCCGATTAGTTTTACCAAATTTTGTTCTCAGTATATTACTTCTAAGTGAAAGAAAACATGTATAGGTGTTGTTAAGTAAATATATGGAATATATTCCCCCCCCCCCAAAAAAAGAAGTATATTATTATAATAATTATTATTTGCAGTAGATAAATTACAATGAATTGGGTCATATCAATTGTGGCATTAACGTAAATGTATATACCAGCCTCCTTTGAACCATTCATTATAAATGAAGATCAAGTTCTATGCATGGGAAGGGGAGAGAGAGAGAGAGAGAGAGAGAGAGAGAGAGAGAGAGAGAGAGAGAGAGAGAGAGAGAGAGAGAGAGAGAGAGAGAGAGAGAGAGAGAGAGAGAGAGAGAGAGAGAGAGAGAGAGAGAGAGAGAGAGAGAGAGAGAGAGAGAGAGAGAGAGAGAGAGAGAGAGAGAGAGAGAGAGAGCACTCTATAACACAGCCAACAACAGTCCATTGGGATACGATTCCAACAAGTCGTCACTAATATTAATAATAACTACAAAATGTCCCGCTTGTTAGGGTTTTCAAACATGACATCATAGGTGCAGGTACATGTATGCTGGGTGGCAAAGGGTTGATACAAGAAGATAAATGTCGACTGTAACAAAGAGGGACTTCTCATGCAAACATGGTTTGACTGCACAGCTCACCATGTCTGACATAATTTCGGTACCATGGGTCTTTATGACAGATGTATTTTTTCAAGCTTGGTGATCAATGGAAGAAATAAGCCCCCCCTCCCCCCCCCCCCGAAAAAAAAAGGTGAATAAGATAAGATAAGCTTTATTTACCGTCGGATTTACATAATGAATAACGTGAGCAACTGAGGCTCTTTGCCGACACTCGATGTATAAAATGTAAAATCATGCTCCACTGCATAAAATTAAACAGATACACATTCCAGTAGTAAAATTAATCAAAGTACATCATATATAGTTTAATACAATGATCAAATGAAGACATGAATGTCAGATGCATGTACATGTAATATCACAGTATAATGGCTCAAGAAGAAAAAAAAAAAAAAATTTAAGATTACTGTCAAAAATTATGTCCTAAAGCAAAAGTTGCAACTGCACTCTGAGCCATCCCAGCAGTTTAGTAATGTTTTGAAATCTTTAAAACTCATCTGGTCTCTAAAATGTTGTGGTAGGCTATTCCAAATTTTTGCCCCCAAGTAGCGCAGACTATGTTTCCCAAATGTTACAGTTCGAAACTTAGGAGTAGCCATAATATTTTTATTTCTAAGATTTATCGCCTGCAACTTTGGTTTAAAAATATTGTGAAGATACTCTGGCCCGATCTTGTTAACAGACATAAAAACCAGCTGTGCCAAAGCACGTAGTCTGTGTGTAGTTAAAGATGACATCTCGGCTTTTGACAGTAAGTCACTATAGGATACATCTATAGAAGTTCCAAAAACAAATTTTAATGCCCTTTTTTGGATACTTTCCATTTTGTTTAAATTAGTGGCTCCACAGAAATGCCACACCAAAGGACAATAGTTAAAATTTGAAATAATGTATGTTTTATATATTATCATTCTGGTTTTTTCATCCAACAAATGTCTTAAACGACAAAGTACATTTAGCTGTCTAGCAGCTTTTTTACAGAGATTGGTGACATGTTTATCAAATCTAAGCTTGTCATCGATAGTTATACCCAGTAATACTACTTCCTCCTGAAATTCAATTTTTGTATCATTGATTTCAATATGAGATGGCATAATAGAGGAAATGTATATACTTGGACCTTTAAACATTTCCTGTTTAGCTCTTGATGTCGGGCATTCTAATTTCAAAGGATTCATAGCACAATTTTCAAATTTTCATTCAATGTTTTCTTGTTATGAGTGAAGACTAACATTAAAAACATTGTAGAGACATGATTTAACATCCTTGTACTTTTGGGAATTTTTTAAATGGGAAACAACACAAGAACAAAAGGAACACATGTATGTACTTGCATCCATGCAATCCAGGTCAGAGCATTTAGTTAGAAATAAAGTTTACCCATTTCATCGTGTTCATGATATGGTGAGAAATGTGCTCGTGTGCAAAAGCTGAACACAGAACAGTTTTCATGTTAGACATATATACAGTGGCAGTTTAAAAGTTACACATATATACATGGATGTAATCCTGTACATGTACATGTACAGTATGCATGGGTGGGAGAAAAGTTGGGACATGCATGGCAACTGCATCATTTGGTCAGTTGTTCTTGAATCAGTGTCATTAAAACATATCCTGTGATTAAATTTTTGACCATCTCAAATTGCAAAATGACCAACATGTATTAAACAATCTGATTCATTTTTCCATTTGACATATGATCTTGCTTTTCTGTAGTTGATTGTTGATGTCATGAGCTCTTTCAGATTTACCTGAACTATGAAAATGAATGTCACAGTTTTTACATACATGTGTGCGCAAATGTATATATGTATATACACATCTTTGTTTCAAAATTGGGGGTGGGGGCGAGAGATATTGTGTGTGTTATTTTTAGGGCCTCCTCACTTTAAGCAACTTAAAAGGCATGAAACTTGTGTGTTCAGGTCTTGAAAAGGTCTTTCATTTCCTGCAGGCTTTGTATATTTTTATCCAGTTCCTCCTCTGTGTATGACTACCCCCTTTTTGCTATGTGGATTCTGATAAAACATGGTGGGTCCCTTAGCTCCAATGGAAACACTTTTCCTGTTTCAGGGCAACAAGATTCTTCATGGGTGTACATGTACTTGTCCCAGGACAAGTGCCCCAATCATTTACATGTTATTTTACGGAGTTTTCACTTGTCCTGCATCAAATTTTACTTGTCCCAGACAATAGAACATGTATAGGAATTTTCTCGCCCTCTCTTTCTTCCAGCTCACACATCCACTCATTGTCAGGGTGCAGTTTTGGTATAACACGGTCTGGATACTGGTCATGGCCACCATTATCTGATCATGAGGGGGCAGTGTACCTTCCAGGGAGAGAATTATACATGGTGCAATTGAGGGCATGTAGTTACTGTTATGTCAGTGAAACATCATGGCCTCATGAAGTACGTGATTCAAACATTGTTGAATGGTAAAACTACATGTTTTGTAGTGGCTTTAAAGTCTTACAATTTCTCAATGTTGGTGTGAAAAAGGCAGGAAAAATCTTAAGCATATATGTTAGGTTTAGGTTAGCAGTGACTTACAAAAATCGTTACATATACATTGTGAATGTATATATATATGTATATATATATATATATATATACATGTAACCCTTGATTCATATACATTTTAAATGCGATAATGTATATACATGTACTGTCATTTTCTGAAAGCTTTAAGTCTCAACTGAGAAACTGAAATTCTGTCAATTACATGGACATGTGCAATTTTGTAGTGTAGTTCATGGTAATGTTTGCATTATAACAATTACCCAGCAGATCATCATAATTTACAACAGATATTAAAATTTGGTACTGTTTTGTCATCAGACTCAGTTAAAAGTGGCTTCCTTTCATTTGTCATCATTCTAACTACAAATATCTGCATCTCTGGAACAAAAACAACATGTATCTATAATTTGAGGACAAGCTTTTTTCGTGTGCCATGTGTTCTTAAGTTTGTCAAAAATTTGGTGTAGAAATGCATGAAATTGTACAAGCTGAATCAGAAATTATATCAAAGAATGACGATCACTTATTTGCACTATTATAATTGCTGTGCAAAGACTGCTTCCAAGGAACAGTACCCAAGTTCCGTAACATGAATCTTTGGTTTGTGTGCTTTCTATAGTACTGCTTGAAAAAATTTACAGTTTTATACACGGAAACAAATCAGTCAGCACTGAGGTCACTGATACCTACCTAACATATCTTTAAGATCTGTGAGCTTAAAGATGCAGAACAGTGATAACAAAATGTCAAATGGTAGAATCTCCACTGGAGGCTACCTGCATAAGGGGATCAGTTCTATATTAAGAACACCAATTGGCTACAGTGAAACCTGTCTTGAGACTGTGAGGAAAGACTACCTGCCTCTTCAGACCATGTCCCTTTTGCCATTTTCTACATGTTATTGTACCTGTATTGAGAGACCACCTGCCTTATGTGACCACTTGTTGGCCTGTTAACTCATTCCACCCTGATAGATGACTGGCACGCTCTGGGCGCAATGTGCCCAGAGCGTGCCAAGGAAAGCTGTTGACCATGGGCATATAATTTGGAATGATCTTCCATGAATGCTTCATCCAAAATTTTGAAAAATAATTCCTAAATTAATGAAATACAATTAGCAAACAGCGTTTAGATATAAGCTGGAAAAGGTGTCGTTAGGGTGGATTGAGTTTAAATAGTCTTTAGTCAGTACAGTGTAGCTCTCCTCCGTATGCATTGCTTATGTTTGTGCCCTTTGAGTGCAGAGGAAAAATATTGTTTCACTTGCTGTTTTAGCTTTGAACATGTTGAAGCAGTTATAAATGGAAAAAATTGAATAGTTTATGATGTATATATTTACTTTACAGAATTTGTAGTAGCCTGACTAAGTCCAGTGTCCTGTAATATCATTATTGCATAAAAAACAGGAATCAATCATATCATTTTATTATTGTGACCGTGTTGGAACTGAAATATAGATGTTATGAGCTGCCACCATTGGTCTTTATGTCACTAATTGATTACATGTTTTACATGTTCAGTTTTGTTTGACATATTCGTTAGGACAATATGTGTGTATACACCGTTACCTGATACGTGCTGCGGACTCGGCAATTGTCTACAGTCTTTATCATTTTACTGCCGTATACAAGCCCCAACAAGTTTAGACATGATTATATGCATCATGCACATAAAGTGGAAAACTTCTCGGACTGTGTTGTTGTTGACTTGGTTGTTCATTTAGCTCTTCTCGGACTGTGTTATCAGCAGGTGGCTGAGTGTTATGAACATGTGCATATTTTGGAGTAGATCGTAGAGACCATGTGCATACTAAACCTTGGAAACACGGTGCATGTGTACATGTACTTAGTGAATGGAAGGGCCCAGCTTTGAAGCTTCTTCCAATTGCCCATTGAAGAAATGAAAGAGAGCCATGTCAACAAGAGGGCAGTATGGACTCCAGTGTCTTTACAATGTTGGAATACTGCCACAAAGCTTACATATATACAGTACAGGAAACTTGTCTATTCAACTTTTAAATTAATAATTCTTTCTACAAATCAACTGTCTATAGCATGTATATTATCACTTGGCAGAGGAAAAGATTTAGATTATCATGATTATGAAAGTGCTTTAATAGTTGTTGGGGAGTATGTTTGGGTTTTCAGGACTGTAGGCCCACCTTTTGAGAGACTACATGCCTTTTAAGACCACATTTACCAAGTCCTACATGTTGTCCTTTTGATGTTATTTCATCTCTTTTGGGGGGGTCACCTGCTTAATGTTACCACCTAAGGACCTGATCTCAGTTTGGGGGCACAGTGTAGAGTGCTTTACGCCTATAGTATGTGGAGGTACATATATTCAGTTTTATACAGATTTTCATTTACACGTTCAATGCATCAGTGAAATGATTTACAGGGAACCAACATCTACAGAGGAGTTTTTAGTTCTGCTGACCTAAGGTTGACCTAAAATTTGACAGAAATTATGAGCCAAAATGTGTTTCAAGATGTAAAATTCCGTGTTTGGAAAAGTAATTGGATTAGACTTGCTGAATTTAAATGATATATAGACCATGGCCAAAGTTAGAATGTTATGAAGTATCAGTGGCCTTGACGTACATGTATATTTGTGAGGTCACCATGTCTGTAAAAGTTGAAAAGGTGATTTTATAATGGCTGGGTGTAGCTTGGACATCAATGGCAAAGAGAATTGAGCCTCCAGATCAAATTGCAATGCATTACATAATACATAAAACTGTACTTGTGACCTACTTTTTGGTTACTGTGACCCAGTAATAATGGAGTTTGGCGCTTGTCCAAGTTCATTGTGTTTCCTCAATAAACAAAAAAGTTATTATCCGCTTTGAACAAACAGACTATATATGCGAATCTGGATGTGGGGCGCATATTTCAAACACCAACAATTTTTTAATCCGAGTAGAATGCCAAGGTCAAATGGCCAGTTTGAATATTGGGGTCATCTTGTGAATACTCTGCACCCCACAATTCTTGAGATAGGTTCATATAATGTTTAGGAGTTATAAAGTGTATGAAAATCTTTGTCAACACCAATGTTGGTGGCGCCCCCCTATAGTATTATGTAATAGAGAGGTCAAAATGTGAAGATCTTGTGACCGCAGTACTGTCCACAGTTTTCAAGTTAGCCCAATGTAACTTTCTGGACTTCTATACTGGCGGTATAAAAATCCAGGTTCTGTTCGATGTTGGTGGCGCCACCTACAATATTATACAATATAGCCCTGGGTCAAAATATGAAAATCTTGTGAACACTCTAGCATCTTTAATTTTTGGCACATCTTCACCAAATTTGGTGGGATTGTGGGTGAGGTCAAAGTATAAGTTGGTAATGATACTAGTGGCACCACCCATAATTTTATGGAAATTATGAGCCAAAATGTGTTTTAAGATATAAAATTCAATATCTTGAATAGCAATTGGATTAGACTTGCCACATTTATAGGATATATGGACAATGTCCAAAGCTAGAATCGTATATAGTATCAGTGACCATGACCTATTTTTGTGAGGTCACCATATCTGTAAAGTTTAATGAGGTGATTTTGTAATGGCAGGGTGTAGCTTGGAATTCAATGGCAATGTCAGCACAACACCAGGCAGGCCTATGGGCCTCTTGTATTACATAATGTGGGCGTCCTTGATCTTCTGTCCCAAGGTCACTGAGGACTAAATTAAGGACTTCGTCATTGTTGTCTTGGCACATGCAACTATATTCATCACAGGAGTTGCACAAATAAGCTATGTTTACATGTGGAGCAAAGTGCCATCTGATGGACAATTTTTACATTAAGCTTTATACAGTTGTGATTAGAAAAGGGTTCCCTCTCAAATGCAACAAATCTAGCTTGACAAGCACAGTTATCTGCATATATCTGATGGGGTTGACCCAAGACCCCTTGTCACGTTTCGAGTGCAACTGGCGCATTGAGTTCCAATTCAATGTGCCAGTCGTTCTTGAATTTGCACTCAAAGAGGTAATGGAACCAAGCGCAAAATAGCCTGATTATGGCGTCTTTTTGTGTACCAGTATGTGTTTTAGCGCATTTTGATGTGCTCTATTTGCTTGCGTTTTCCCGATAGGCTTATCAAAATATGATTGACAAAATGTTGTGGCAATTTAATTTTGATGTCTTACTAGCAATACTGCTACATAAAAATATTTAATGTAATTAAACAGATGCCTAATTAATGTACCTTGTAAGATGTATATTTTGCACTCTATAGGTTGAAGATTGGCAAAACAATGTAAAAACAGTGGTAAAACTAGAAAAGAAGATTTACTTCAAAGCAAATCTGTCAGTGTGCCTTCAAAAGTTGTAAATATTAAATGGTATAACTTTTGTCCTTTGTTACTTCACATTCCATTAAGTTTATGGCTGGATGAAAATTTCAAAGTCCAAAGGACCTTGACCATTGACCTTTACAGGTCACATGTAAATTGCAAAAATGTACAGTGTTACAATACCCACAATTTAAGTCCACCATGATTACAATTGGATGGAAATTGGCCCGAGTTATGGCTGGGTGAAACTTTCAAAGGTCCAAATGACATTGACCTTTGACCTTTAGGGGTCACATGTAAGTTTCAAAATGTGCAGCGTTACAATAGCTACAATTTCAGCTCAACATGAGCAAAATTGGATAAAAATTGACCAAGTTATGGCTAGAAGAAAGTCACCATTGAAAGTGCCCTTTGACCTTGACATTTGAGATGACCTTTGCCTTGCTATGATCGAACTCCTATACACTCGGAACCAAATCTAATATAATATTTAAGATATTGAAGATTTAAAACGTTAATTAGCCCTCATTTGCATAATTTTCAAAAGCATGACCTCTCATTATAAAAAGGCCAGACTTCATCTGTAGAAGTATAATTATGCCAAGTTTAGAGTTTCTACATATTTACAGTTATTCTTTTCAAATGAAATGTGGGACAAATTTGCCTGTAAAGGAAAAAAAAAAGAAAGGAAGGAAGGAAGAAAGAAAGAAAGAATTATAATAGAAACAATATGTCTGTGTTGGCACACAGAAATAATTGCACTTGATAGTGCCTTTGTAGGACTGTATCACTTGCGGTGAACACCACATGCTGGGTATCAATTATCACTGGAAAGTTCAGAACTTCGTCTACATCAGTAAAACCCTTTCTGGTTGGCTAAGTGTGAATCGCAATGCGGTGAATGTATGCCAAAACATACATCCAAAACGTTGGAAATGACGATCATTTCTGTTAGCGGATGGTGATGTAGTCAGGTCGTCATTTGACCTACATGTATTTGAATAATTACCGCTGACGATTAGTCACGCGGACCAAAAGGAGCATGGAGGTTTCCCAAATGAGATCATTTCTGCGGTGACTTTCGACCAGGTCTCCACACCATGCCGTTGGTGAAAGCAGGGATGCAGGACATGATAAAAGCTGCAGATCTGGCCGTTTTGATGCTGTTAATATGTAAAAACTTTAATGTTTTCATATGATTATGACTTAGATAGTTCTGCTGAAGCTTTCTATTATGATTGCAAAACATAGGAAAGAATAATTCACTGTACATTTGGCACTGATGAATGCAACGTCTTGTGCCCAGACTTGATTTGCACATCAAACACATTGTTTTTGGCAAACATATCAGTTTTGTCTTCAATAAATCATACTGCTAATTGTAAGTAATGTGTAAAATAAGCAAGATAGTAAGATTTGACACACTGGAAATCAATTACATGTGGTAATACTCATTTCAAACAAATTACTGCAGAATAAATATACACAATGCTAAATATGTATGGCACACCGTGACTGGCACTGGGGGGCGGACGAATGTCAAGACTGTGTCAGATTCAGTCAACATGATTATGTAACAGAAACATGAAAACTGTGATGAACACGCTTTTCTCCAAGCTCGTGTAAACAAATTTTATCAGTCCCATTCCTGGGCAAAAAGTTCCAATATGTACAAAGTTGCAAACGCAATTGAATGTGACGACTGGCATGGAAAAACGCAAAAAGTGAATGCAACTATTTGTAGAAAAATTAACGATTCCAAGTGCACTTGAAGGGAACCCATTTCTAATCACAACTGTATGTTCAGAAGCCACTTAAGGACTCACAGCTTTGGAATGAACAGATGCAAAATAGTCATTATACTAGCAGAGCATTTGGCCCATGGGCCTTCTTTTTTCTTCTTCAGTAACGTAACTCAAAAAGTTATAACCTCATTTGAGCAAACAGACTATGTATGGAAAGCTGGATGTGGGGAGCACATTGCGAACACATCAATTTTTTAATCTTGAGTTAAAGGTCAAGGTCAAATGGCATAATAAGCTCATATAACATTTAGAAGATATAAAGTGTTTGAAAGTCTTTCTCGACGTCAATGTTGACAGAGTTAAGGACACCCTCATTGTTATCTTGTCTCAGGCAACAATATCCATCACAGAAATTTCACAAATAAGGTATGATTACATGTGGAGTGAAGTGCCATGGGGTGGACAAATGAGACACTAGAATCACATAAGCTTTATTTGAAGCTGGAAAGATGATTTGCTGCATCGCAAATCAGTGTGTGTGTGTGTCTTCAAAGCATATTGGTATGGAATTGGCTTCTCTATTATAGCCTTGAAGATATTTAAGTTTTAAAATTTTAAATGCTGCTAATTAGCATAATTTAAATTGCTACAACTTTTGTTTCAGATTCATTACATGCACAGAAGTCAATAGCCCCCTAGTAGAAGTTGAAATGACATCTCTGTCTATATTAGTTTTGAAGATATTCAAAATTAAGAATTTCAAATGCTGCTAATTGGCATAATTTAAATTGCTGCAACTTTTGTTTTAAATTCATTAGATGTGCAATGGTCACTAACCCCCTAGAAGAAGTTGGAATGACAGCTCTATCTAATATACTTTTGAAGATATTCAAGATTTAAAATTTCAAATGCTATGTATAATAATTTCAGAGAAAAATGTCAGACAAATTTGCTGGTGAAGAAAGAAAGAAAGAAAAAAATTTCAGGAAAAACAGAAAAGTGTGTGTTGACACACACACTTTAATGAAGATGTACATAGGTGTGGCCATGGTGCCAGCAGCTCATAGGCGTCTTTTTTTTAAGGTTTCAGTGATTTAGTGATGGGATGGTAAGCCTAACATGGTCATAAGCTTCAATCAGTTTTAAAAAGAAAAACTGTAAATAGTGTTGGCATAGTTAATACTGAATGCAATAAAATACCAGACAAGACCAGTGGCACAGAAAACTCAAATTCTAGTGGCAAGCCTGACTAGTTTGGAACTGTAAGTTTCTCATGAGAGACAGTCTGGAAGTGTTGTGTGTTGCTTTGTATAGGATGTAGTTGTGATTAGAAATAGGTTCCCTGTCCAATACAACAAATTTGCATGTGACAAGCCAAATTACAGACCTGCATATATTCACAAAATCTGAGGGGGGACCCCAGACTCCATGTCACGTTTTGAGTGTGAACCACTAGGCTGAGTTCCAATTAAACTTATTTGCATGCAAAGAGGTAATGGAACCAAGGGCAAAATAGTGTTATTATAGCATATTTTACTTACCTGCTTTAATGCATTTATGCATTATTTGCATGTTTTTTCCAGATAGGTTTATATGACTATCAAAATGTTGCGGTATGTTTTTTCTTTTTTTCTATGTTTTTTCGACATCTTGCTGCCACATGAAAATATTACATTTTATTAAACTGATGGCTGATGTAGTCAGATTGTCATATGACCTATTTCAATAATTTACACTGAAGATTAGTCTTGTGGACCAACAGGTATGATAGGAGCACGGAGATTTCCCAAACGATCATTTCCGCCTTGCCTACCACTTAGGTTTCCTCAACATGCCGTTGGTGAAAGGTATGGATGTAGTGCATGATAAAAGTGGCAAATCTGGCTCTTTTCATGCTGTGTATGTGTAAAAACTTGGATATTTTCATAGAATTAGGACTTAGATTGTTCTTCTGAAACTTTCTGTTATGATTGCAAGACACACAGAAGGATATTCACTGTACAGTTGGCACCAATGAAGGCAAGGTCTTGTGCCTGGACTCCACATGCACATCGAAAGCATTGTTTTTGCCAAACATGTCAGCTTTGCCTTCAATAAAATCTCACCGCTGATTGTTAATATTACCTAAAACAAGATGTTAGTAATAAGATATGCTGTGGAAATCAATCACATGCGATGACAGTTATTTCAAACAAAATACTGCAGAATAAATATATGCTATGTTAGAGATGTATCGCACACAGGGACTGGCACTGGGGAACACAAATGGTCAGGTTTGCATCAGATTGACAGTTAGTATGATTATGTAACTGAAACACGAGTACTGTGATGAGCATGGTTTTGTCCAAGCTCGCGTAAATGGGTTTATGTCTGTGCTATACCTGTGTAAAAAGTGCGGACGTGTGCAAAGTAGCTGCTCAAGCCAACAGAATTTGAGCAACGACAAGTAGGAAAAACCTGAAAGTGATCACAATTATTTGTCCAAAAATTAACAATTCCAAGTTCGAAGGGAACTTCTTTCTACACAAAACTGTATGGCTATGACGACCTTCTATCCACGGGTCCGTCCCGGCATCGTTTCCAGTCCATTTCTCAAAAACTATTGTCATGATTAGATGATTACACTTGCCAATCTGAAATTTTTATGGCTTGTAGTCCTTGCCTGCCAGATGTGCCTTTTGATGGTTTTGTGTGGCTAATTATTCCCCTTCATTAGTTAATTAGTGATGTTTGTTAAAGGTCTCAGAATGGTTTGGACCATTTCTACCCTAAACTATATCCTGTCAAATATGACCTATTAAGCCTGGCATAGCTCCTTGGGGTGCTCTCTCAAGGCAGAAACCATTGTATTATACTTTATAGTTACCTGGGCAGGAGATACTGTTAGCATCAGCATCAACTTTGTCATACTGATGGTGCTAACTGGCCAGTGTTAAGTGAAATTCTATATATATGTTCTGGCACAACTTAGAATCTGGTATAATTTCAAATTGCACCAGTACAAGTTACGATCGCAATTTGTACCGGGACAAGTTACAATTGCAATTTGTACCGGGATGATTTTAAATTGTACCAGTGCAAGTTACAATCATAAATTGTCCCGGGACAACTTAAAATAATTTTCCTTTAGATTTCAAAATCAGGATTGGAAGTTATACTGGTATAATTTCTAATTTTCCAGGATGATTTCAAATCATACCAGCACAAGTTACAATTCTAACTTTTTTAAGGTATTATATGAACAAACACAAACTTGTGTAAATGTATATGTTATACAAACATGTATGTTTTGATATTTGGTTGCTGCTATGATGAGCAAGTGACTTGCAAATTAACTGGGCAAGCACCGGGCATTATAAAGGTTTAGCCAACTAGCCTAAAATTAAAGAAATATTTAAGCCAAAGTTGGTTAAAAGCAAAACTGTTTCTTGCACAATTTTAATCAAAATGGAGCAGAGTTTAAAGTGTTTCCAAGGAAAAAATCTAAAAATTTCTTAAGCCAAGTTGGCTAAAAGAGAAAAATTTCTTTAAGCGAAATCCTGATTCCTCTCGCCTATCCCTAACTGTAATGGCTAGTGCAAGCCCAGATTAATAACATTTTCCAATATATTTATTTATATGTTAAATGTCTGGTATCATAATATTTTTTGAAAAACTTTTGTACATTAAACAAAATATATCCTTTTTCAGGTGCAAAAATTTTCTTTGTCCCACTTCAATTCAAAATCTTTCTTGGATGATTTCAAATTATACCAAGACAAATTAAAATCTCTCTGTGATACAATTTCTTTTTGTACCGGTACAATTTTAAATCTGTGTGGGATGATTTCAAATTATACCAGGACAAATTAAAATCCCTCTGTGATACAATATCATTTTGTCCTGGTACAATTTAAAATCTTTCCGGGATGATTTCAAATTGTACCGTGACAAATTACAATTGTAACTTGTCCTGGTATGATTTAAAATTATTCCGGAAAGATTTTAAATTGTCCCGGGACAAATTAAGATTGTAACTTGCACCGGTAAAATTTAAAATCATCCCGGTACAAATTACAATCGTACTTGTTCTGGTACAAATTGCGATTGTAATTTGTCCTGGTACAATTTGAAATTATACCAGATTTTAAGTTGTGCCAGAACATATACATGTCATATATACCTCCATTGAACCATTATTTTTTAAGAATGGGGATTTGGTCGAATGGACATGAGCGTTTCCCATTTCAGCTAGGCGACTGGTGCCAAAGGTTGTAGGTTTGAGTCCTGCTCGTTCTGAAAATAAAATATATATTTTTGGCATTTCCTTAATGCTGGTGGATTAAAGTCCCCGATTCCTGGAAATAAATGCTGACTCAGTAAATATACTGCTAAACCGTGTTGATATGGCACTCGCACATAACTACCTCCATTGAACCATTCTTTTTTAAGAATGGGTATTTGGTCGAGTGGATATGTGTGTTTCCCATTTCAGCTAGGCGACCGGTGCCAAAGGTTGTAGGTTCGAGTCCCTCTCGTTCCAAAAATAAAATATATATTTTCGGCATTTCCTTAATGCTGGTGGATTAAAGTCCCCGATTCTGGAAATAAATGCCGACCCAGTAAATATACTGCATAACCCTGTTGATATGGCACTCGCACATAACTACCTCCATTGAAACATTCTTTTTTAAGAATGGGTATTTGGTCGAGTGGATATGTGTGTTTCCCATTTCAGCTAGGCGACCGGTGCCAAAGGTTGTAGGTTCGAGTCCCTCTCGTTCCAAAAATAAAATATATATTTTCGGCATTTCCTTAATGCTGGTGGATTAAAGTCCCCGATTCTGGAAATAAATGCCGACCCAGTAAATATACTGCATAACCCTGTTGATATGGCACTCGCACATAACTACCTCCATTGAAACATTCTTTTTTAAGAATGGGTATTTGGTCGAGTGGATATGTGCGTTTCCCATTTCAGCTAGGTGACCAGTGCCAAAGGTTGTAGGTTCGAGTCCCGCTCCTTCCAAAAATTAAATATAAATGTAACACTAAGCTATGCATTATAAAACTACCAGTCCAGCACTCCAGAATGATCTGTTAATATTGATTATACGGTTTCTCCGTGATGCAAGCATTCATGGACCTTGCAACTTTTCAACATGCTCAGTGTTCACCTTGAACATTGAGCATGTTGAGGTTTTGTTGGGTTTTTTTTTTTTTTTTTTGTGAGTTACTTTTAGAGAAAGTTTTTTCTTGACCCTCTTTCTTCTAGCTTCTCATAACTGTTTTATGTCAGGCTGTCAGATAATTTTATTGAAGGAGGGCAAAGCACAACACAAAGCTAATGTTTAACATGGCAGAAACTGTGCCTGAACGCGCTTTTGGAAAAGACTGAGGCTAATACCTGCTGGCTACACTTGTCATGAGTTCTGACACTCAAATGGGATTTTTTGTGTTTGTGTGTGTGTGTGTGTGTGTATTGTTGGCATTTTTGTAACAGTTGAGTATCCATGCATGATTCCTGATGCATTGACAGAATGTAACAACACTTGCAAAATGGTCTCATCCCTACCAGATTTACAACATTCTGTATTCAAATTGACCCATTCCTGGTCAGAGTATGACTGAGACTGAGTTCCTTGGCACAGGTTGAAAGCAGCCCATGCCAAGGAATGCTGTTGACCTGGGGCATGCTATCATAATGGTCTTACTTACAAATCTCCACAGAAGCAATTTCAGGCGAAGAAAAATTTAAATAAAATTGTTAAGAGAGGCAACAATAATCTCCGCACTTGCAGGCCATTTGGGCAGGAGAAGGTAATTCATCAAGCAAAGAGTATTGTACCCCCAAAGAGGGTGTCATGTATGAAATACTGAAATAGTTCTGTGGTGCTTGCAGATTTCCAGAAGGCTGCAGCTGTGGTTCATGAGTTCCTGCTCAAGCTGAGTGAGGATGCCGAGTGCGCTGAGCTGCGAGATGCACTCAACCTGGCTTTGCTGCACATGCAGCGATATTATAGGACGTTAAGGAACCGCCTCCAAACACAGGAGAAAAGTAATGGCCATATATTGAGTACTTCTTTACGGGGCTTAAGCCCAATGACTCCATTCAAAGATGCCCCAGATAAATTCCAGTGGAAGTGGGTTAGTTTGGATAACCCTAAGATGATGGGCACGTTACCAGCTGATCTGGATAAAAATGCTGTCCGTCTGCCATTTGTTTTACAAGCTGCAAAGGAAGGAGACTGTGATTTAATGATGCAACTAATTGAAAAAGGTAAGTCCCCAGGCAGTTTTTTTGGTCACCATGTCATGTATATTTACGGTAGTGAATAGAACTTCCCTGCCCAACACAGAAAAATGCAATTGAATGCTGCACTTCGGATGTGCTTGAAACGCACTTCAAGTGTAAATCATATAAAATTTGCTATATTTCAAAGTGTCACATTTCTGAATTGTTGTTCTATATCTTTTCCAGTGCAATTATACAGTACCTATTTCGCATTCTTACAACCCCATGCTAGCAAATAATCTGGCATGCCAGAAATTCTCGCCGGCCAGAATCAGATGCGACTACCAGATGCGAAAACAGAGTTGTGCGCAAATTCCTGGCACACCAGTTCGTCGTGCTAAAAAAATGAGCACGCTTACTTCGCATGTAGCACGCTTGAAATGTTTTTGGTCTCGACCATTAACATGCGCGAATTGTTTCTGGCTTCGCACGCTCGTGTTTTCGACTGCACTGACAGCACTTTCCGCGAAGCGTACCACCGAGAGAACAAACGAGATTTTTGCGCTAAGAATATCCACCATGATCTAAATGAATATGCGCCCATGTTTGTGATCTTGATGCATGGATCCTATGTCATGAGACATTGAGAGGAGGGATGTTTTTTGTGAGGAGCTGTTCTTCAAATTAGTTTATTTTCTTGTAGGACCAACCTTTAACTCCCAGCATGCCAGTTTCCAGTGTACTAGAAGTTAGAACTAGCCTACTACAACAGTGTGTCACTCAAACTTTTGAAGTGGCTGATTAAAGGCCGTCTCAAATTCCCGGTGTCGTTTATTTACATGCAAGAAGGCACGTTTTATTGTAGTCTAGAGAAACGTCAGTTCTTGTCGATGGCTATTTCGATTTTGCATTAAAAATGAATATTTTCCTTCTATGATGATTTAAATCAATGATTGGGCGGTTGTTTGCGACAATTTGAATGAACTAACTTTGCAAAACTACCACACAAAAATTGGGTGACTTCATTGTCGCGGTCTCGACCTTTTTTTCGTCTACCCGCCATGGTCTTCAGATCGTTAGAATGCAGACAACCTAGTCTATTTTAAGAAAGCTCTCCCATTGGCTGAAACAAAAGTATTTTAGGGGAAACCCCGCCAAAACTGCTTCTATTTCAAACGTCATTTTAGTCGGAAACTACCGAAGACGATTCTCCGGTATATTCTAGGTCAGTCTGGGGGCCAGAATCGATCACATGGTGTTCGCCGTCCAATCAGATGTGTCGTTTTTCAACCGATGATTCGTTCAGGAGTAGTCGCTACCTCGTGTTATGAAGTCTTACTTGTGAAAGATGGGCGCCATTTGCGTGAACACAAATGGCGATTACGGACAATTTATTAAAGCAAGAAACAAAATTTAACTCTGTAAATTGGTCAGAATGATGACATACTACCAGTCTTTGCGTACAGTAGAGCAGACGCTCCATTTTTTTCACGGAAAGAGAGTAAAATACGCCAGCCGCAGGTAAACATGGCTCGGGTGAAAATACCGCTGGCGCATGTGATGATACTGTTGACAGTTTATCAGTGACTGCGATAAAGTGCGTTTATCGACTATTTACTGCAGCAACACTCTACCACCATAATTTAATGACAACATTGACACCCGACCGATCTTAAGAAAAATTAAAGAGGAACCATCGTCCGTGACGCTAACCAAGGAAAATGCGGTAACCGGTACCCATGCAATTGTACTCACACTGTGACTGTGAGTGAAACACAGGCTTGGTCGTTTTGATCAATTTGTGATTGAGATCGATAGGCCTATATTCATTTTGTTAGGGTGTAGGACACGAGTTTTTGTTTAAATTGACAACGAAACCACATAGAAATGTAGAGAAGGTCTTACTCAACAAAAGTCATGTTGATCAGTTTGCATGAAATGCAGAAATAAAAAAAGTTACGGCACTTTCAACCCAGCACATCACATGTTGTGCAAAAAACAAGAAAACCTGCCGGTGTTGCGAAGGTCACGTGACGAGAAACGAGACCTGAAGCGGAGGGGAAACAAAGATAGCGAGCGTGGCCTGCTGCTGGCACGCTATGCCCAGTCGAGGTGAAATACCTGTTCACGCAATTCATGTAGATGAAACGCAACTCGCGCGGCTATGTGGCGTGCCAAAAATTTGAGCGCAAGAAATTGGTGTGCTATTTGCGATGGCACATCCAGACAAAAAAGCTAGTAACTGAGCACGCTCAAATGTGGTGCGCAATGCGAAAATGTTTAGCTAGCAAAAGGGACCCATATGGGAAATCAGTACTGTATGCACCTCTACAAATTCTGTTGTGATGTTTGCTCCTGTTCCGTTCACGTTTCCACATTTATCATAAGCCCAAGCGCTTTCAAGTCTAGTACATGTGAGATCCCCATTGAAGTTTAAGTGTAACAAAATGGAAATGGTGTGCACAATTAACGGGCACTGGGATTATGCTGTTGACATAATTACTATTACTTTGCCTATTTATCGTAGCAATGCCTTTATATAGGTTCACTCTACTCGAAATAATTCTTCATGTAAAAATGTGCAATGGACACAGCAAAACAGTCGCTGTCTGTTCCCACATTGCAGCAGGTACGGTGTGGGTAGTATGACTGATTCAGCATCATAGTTTTCGGTTGTGACATTTTATTTATTTGCCTATATACAGTATTTAAAAATCACATTCATTTTCTGTGAGTAAAAGTGTTGAAATCAGCAGAGAAAAAAAATGCAAGTTTCCACAAGTTTGCATTCCTTATAGGGCTATGTTTGTTTTCAAGTGTCTGGAATGTTTGGTACCATGGGAAAGTCCAAACGCCTGTTCTATTTGGGATACTCTCCTCCGATTGCCTAAATTTGAGGTGTGTTGATGTTACCTGCCGTAAAAATCGGTCAAATTTGATGATAATATCCATATTTAGAAACTCACTCGACGTAATGGATCCAAATATGGTACTCAGAATGCTTTGGTAAAGCACCATGGGCTGCCAACGATAGCCGAAAAGTACTTCCGTTTCCGATAACTGTGGAGCAACACATTGAAAAGAACAAAAATGGATGCTGTTCTCTGATGAACTTCCCAAAACAGGCAAGATAAATATGACCCAAGAAGTTTATTATTGCCATCCGTTCTGAAATTTTGATGTAGAAACATTCCACACAAACTTTACTAAAGGGGAAAGATGCATAGTGAACAAACCATGTGGACATGAGCCGTAGGAAGACTCAAATTCATTGCATGTGCTGGATCACTTTGGATATGCATCATTAAAATAATGTAATCAGGGTAATGTTGATCAATGGTCTTTGCGCTATCAGTAATTTCACCAAATAAAGGCTCCATCCTGCTTACCAAATTTGGTGGGATTGTGGGGGATGTCAAAGTCTAAATTGCAAATGGCACTAGTGGCGCCACCTTTAATTTGATGGAAATTATGAGCCAAAATGTGTTTTAAGATGTAAAATTTCATATTTCAAAAAGTAATTGGATTAGACTAGCCAACTTTATAGGAGATATCTACCATGGCCAAAGGTAGAATGTTATTCAATATCAGTGACCTTGACCTATTTTTGTGAAGTCACCATGCCTGTAAAGTTGAAAAGGTGATTTTGTAATGGGGCATTCCCACGGTGATGGGCGTTACATTCAGACACATAGTTTTACTTTGGGGCAATGATATCTCCTGGTAAACTGACTAGAAACATTGCAAATCTGGGGTGGTTTTTATGAGTCACAAAATATGAATTTTTGCAAGAAAAAGAAAATTCGGACTAGAAAAGAAGATTTGCCTCACAACAAATCTGTCTGGGTGCCTTCAAAATGAGAACAGTTTGAAATGCTATCCTTTGCCATTGTTCAACATAATCTAAATTTTGTGTTTAATTTTAATACCAAACGAGACTGTTGTGCTCGCCACTCTTCTAGTCCTTTGCAACTATCTGTACTGATATCATTGTGGACATTTACAAACAGGTTAAAACCCTTAAACTTTTAATTGCTATAATCGCGGCCATTACCGCGGTGATCATTAGGCCCCCACTACCCTAGCATTGATCGGTGCTATATATGTGGTCTGTACATCCCCAAAATAATGACACCTTATTTTGTTCCAGTACTGGTGGGAATGAGTGTCGCTATATATGATGGAGTTTCTGTGCTTCAAATTTCATTATCATGCATATTTAGGAGATATTTGCAATTAGCTGGAAGATTTGACGTTTCAAAACTGGAATATTTCATTATTTGTGAAAGACGCATCTTCCACTGTGTCTGTGCATGTCAGCACCCAACCTGCTGCTAATTTCATTCCATAACTTTCGTCACTATTTCAAATTCTTTCATAGGACCTTTCCGCATCTTAATCTGATGTAGAAAATGTCACAATGTTACGTTGTTGTCACACAGAAATGAGCAGTTTTGCTGTCCTTTTGCATATACATTCGTCATGCTTTCCATTACGGAGCTGGGCAGAAGAAGTAATTATAAATTATAATGTAAAGCAGAAGTTGAAAACCACTTTTCCTATTGGTTCATGTGATCAAACGTCAGAGCTAATTATTCAAAAAGTCATATGATGATCTGCATTACATCATCGTTAGCCAATAGAAAAGGGTGGCTAAAACAGCAACTGACAGATTTAAAATATGGCCTTTCTCGAATGAATTAACTGCATTGAAGTAACTTTTAACCAATAGGAAATGATCTAACTGATAAGTGGAAATCCAGGGCTTCAAGATGGTACCACACATGGCATGTGTTCATCTGAGACAACAGGCTATAGCACAATCAAACGAGTGAAATTTTGCCACGTTTTTGGCATTGTTTTGTTGATTTTTAGCCAGCAAAGCATTCAAAACATGCTGTAAAAGAGAGTCTACATCTCAACAAATAAAGTTGATATCTTTATAAGGTATTATCTTGGTATGCTGGGTATAGGGGAATAGCCCCCCCCCCCCCCCCCCCCCGGGAGACGGTGTTCAAAGGTATGTTTCCAAAACTGTGGTGACACTCCAATTTGGAGCTTGGACCCCCTGCTCCCTGTCTGATGGTTTCTCAGAATTTTGGAATGGTTTTTTTTTTTGTACATGATCCCTAACTAGAAGTTGACATCAAAGTAAAATTCATTCAATTTTGAAAAGTTATTTCAGTACAGTTCATTGTGTCCCTACTGTGAATGTTTTGCTTATAAGAGAAAGAAACTCCTCAGCAGTAACTGGCTGAGCTACAAAAGTAATTTTTGTCCTCATACTATTAAAAAAAAAAAAGTAATTAAATTTCTCATGACTGGCAGGAGTGTTACAGGCAGGCTATTTATGTAAGGACTTGTGTAGCATGCAACAAATGAGGCCAGTTCTTTTGCCTGATGTATACATTCGTGTTTATGTATGAGTATGTAAATAGTTACACCCACAACAGGTACAATAGAGCTTTCACCAAGTGCTGACGTATTCAAAGAAAGGCTTGCCTGAGGTACCGTGTATCATGAGTGCCTCATGCATTTTTAACTCATTCTGTTCAATGATATAATGAAAGAAGTTGTGAGCCATGTTGGCAATGCTCTCCTTGTATCAGGTACAGCTTGACTAAATGCCAGATGATGCCTGAACCAGAGGCATAGACAAATCACTGTGGCACCTGCTCTAAAGACCACCTCGTGTGAGAGACCATCTATCTTCCCCTCTCTCTCTCAGGCTACAAGAGTCTGGATAAATTGACTTGTATTTTAAGACCACCTGCAGTATGAAATCACTTTTTGTTGGCAGCAAGGGTGGCCTAAAATATATGTTAATACTGTGCACGTGGTTATATTTGAGTGAGTGTGCAATTGATGATAGCCCCGGTAATATACACCCGCCTCCAAAAAATAAGAAAAGAAATCAGTGACCACATGTACTGCATGTAGTGTAGAAAGGGTTAAAGGTCCTGTAGGGTGTCTAATAAATATTGATCTACACCTGTATTGATGTCTGTTGTCTGCATAGCACTGACACTTATTTTCCTATTTCATCCATGCACAGCTTGAATGTTGGTGAAAGGCGATTGGCAATCATACATGTACATGTTCGTCAGGTGCTCTTCATCAAGGAGATCATGCTGATTGGATTTGGATAATCAATTCAAGCTCAAATCACCCCCCCCCCCCCCCCAAAGAACCCAGATGTGAAAGCATACCTACTTCAATATGTGTACCTATAATTTAACTACCTTGTTTTTAAAACATAATGTTTTGAGTGAGGCTGGGTTACAGGTACATGTAAGATCAAGCAAGATCACAGATCCCAGGTCAACAGATTTCCTTGGTTGCATGTTGGTTGAGTGGTCAAAGCATGCACAAAGAAAGCTTTTGACTCAGTTGTATTCAAACCAGGAAAGGGTTAGCACTACAATACATGTACATACATGTCTGCTTTGTCTTTTGTCTAAATGTATTTTGTTAAGATTTTAAATTGTCATGCAAGTAAAACCCATACAATTTTTCTTTTTCTTTCTTTTTCTTTTTTCTTTTTTTTTTTTTTGAAAGAAAAAATGCATGTTGAAAATGGCACAAGGAAATGATACAAAAAGGTGTTATCATTTAGATATATATACAATTATTGATATAAACTGGAGATTTAGCACCTGTTGTCAGCTAATTGACTTAAGAACATACTAGTACTATATAGATCTATACATATGCAATAACTAAATATATGAGGCCAATGTTATATTCACTCAGACATAGATCTATCTTGCATTATCCAATAGCTAACTTGGCTGGCTCTTGACCAGGGTGAAAACCTCTTGGCATTTGTTCAGAAAAAAGGTTTTGTTTTCTCAGGGGCTAAGTTACCATAATATGCACACATGTGAACCCTATGGCCCACTCTAATAGTACTCCATTGTCCATGAACAGTGTATTTGTTGAGCAATCAAAGCTGCTTAAATGGATAAAATATTTTTTGCACTCTACGTTTTACATATACAAGTGGCACCAAACAGATAATCAGCACATATATCCCATGCGTGCACACAGGAATGCGATCGCCAACATTTCTGGCAGAAAGTCAGAGTATAGGGCATAATGAACTTGTTTTATAATGTTCCTAGTGTGATTAGGACAGATTTTAATTCGGTCTCTTTCAGTTACTATTTTTACAACTTAGGCAAAATTTGCAGGGTGTGCATCTTTCTGTGGTTACCGTGGTTACCAGACTCTTTCAGGACAATAAAAATAATATATATTTTTGACCCAAAAAATACATTTTGACACTTCTCATGTGCAGTTTTCTTAATAAACCAATAATAATTAGATCTGGGAAGGTCCAAGGAAGCAAGCAGCTTACATATACATGTATACAACCAAAATAAGTGAGAAGGTCATAATGATGGCCACCATGTAGTCAGGTGATGAAAGTTCAGATTATTCAGGGCTAAGTTACGTACTTAAATTTGGTTAATATATACAGTCCCAGTCTTGTGGAGATAAACTACCTGCTAAGCTCACCCAGGTGTGATTATTTTTTTGTCCCGAAGTGCATTTCTGCATTGGACGGAACCATACCACACCTTAAAATAGGGAGATTTTTGTAAATTTGAAAAATCCTTGGGGGAGATTCTGCCAAATGTGCAAAATTTTGCACGTGATTAAAAGAAAATTTGGGTGAAAAGGTGGGAGGGGGAGACTTGACAGATATGCAGAACATGGACGGGTTTTTTGTCACAAGTGCTGATAGTAGCTGTTATGTGCATGGTATCAGGGGCACTTCATTGACTTATCGTATTGGACTCCATTTATTGTTTGTGGGTTGGAGTAAATACACTCAAGTGACTGCTGAATTTTAGTTACTGGTACAATGAAACCCAAATCAAAACTGCTGCACTTTGCCTGTTTGGTGGTGTCATATTCGTACATGTATGTATCTGGGAATTAAAACAGTAGGCCTGTACTGTAAGCAAGGTGTGATTTAGGAACCAAACTTGTGCAGCAAAGTTTGTACTGTACACATATTTGCAAGACATACATGTACCGAAACAGATCTGTCCCATAGTATTATGATGACAGGGACACTTGGTGTCAAATGCTAATGTTTTATTCATTTGGCTAGATAAATTTACAAATGGCTAATTTATTTTGACTCTTTCAGTGCCTAATTTTGGACTGAGTCAACAGCTTTTCTCGGTGCGCATTGGGCGCAATGCACCCACAATGTGCGCCGAGAAAAGCTGTTCACCTGGAGGTATGGACATGCTGGTACTTGAATGAAAGTTTTGTTGTTGTTTTTTTTTTGGGGGGGGGGGGTGTTTTTTGTTGTTGTTGGTTTTTTATGAGGAATATGAATCTGAATCCTAATGATGATTGAGACTAGTTTGACTTAAGTAGGTCAACTTTAGTCATGATTGGCACTGTAAGGGTCATTAATATGAATTATAAAAAAGGTATGGTTGAATTCTGCCTTGATTGCTGCTTTATTTCCCGATTTGGCTACACATTTTTCAAGGCCTAGAACTGTCCCTGTAATGATAGATGGACATGCATGGTATTATAGATTTAACATGATCTCTTTTTTGCAGAGCTCACATGCACATGTATGTGGTGGTTATTCATCTGTCGTCTGCCCATCCATCGATCATATCATCCATACTGCATGTTGTCCCTCAGTGTCCACAATCCACATTTTTGACTTTTTCTCCAAAACCACTTTCTACAATCATGTAGATTAACTTTGTTCACCATGTGGCACTGCAATTTTTAGCTCAGCTGACTTGGTTGTCAGGTTTAGCTTTTAGGCTCAGTCATCCGTTTATACCTTAAATGTCATATGCATTCAGCTAAAGCTCAACATTTAGGTCTTTTCAGCTGGAACATTGATTTTGTGGGACAAGCTTAGGCCAGCTGAGCATGGGTTGTTCACGCAGCCTTCTAGTTGGATTTTTTATGATTTTTGGGGGGAAAACCTTTAAAAAAGTTTTAGTAGCTAGGAAAGTTTGACTGAGTAATTTCTTGTAATGGTTATAACTTAAATATGTAGCTCCAGATTTGTGTCAAACTTAGTGGGGATATACCTTTGATAAGTTTCTACCTGTTTGTGCAAGTGGTCATGCTCCAGTGATTTTTTTTACCTTGACCTCATTCCCAAGGTCACAGGACAACTGACATGAAATTTCCTGTTTTTACTTGATAACTGGAGATCTATTTTGAGCTAGGAGCTTGATGTTGCACACATTAATGTTTAAGAAGTACAAAGGTCACACTTAAACAGTCCATGACTGACCTGGACCTTATTCCTGGGGTTCACATTGCAACATATATGAATTTTACTTTTCACTATAACTTGAGAACTACTTGAATATGGACCTGGATGTCTCACTTGTATGTTAGTGTTCTTCCATAAACGTCAGACTTACTCAGTACATGGGTGACCTTGATCCCATCCGAAGTTCATAGAACCACAAGTGTAATGAATCTTTAGGTCAGCTGAGCATGGGCTGTTCACACAGCCCTCTTGTTGCTAATGACATTTCATTTGAAATTGTATTAAAATAATAATATTTATTTGTGGAAACTACATATGTCAATAATAATTTTCAATCATTTACAGTGCATGGTAACAACTGTTGAAATCTGCAAATAGATGTCAAATTTAAACACATTTTTGTGCGTCCAGTACGACCAAATTCATTTACAAATATTTTGACTGTTACCACCAGAAACATCAAAGTCCATTCTATTTGGGCATACAATACTCAAATTGGCTATATTTTCATTCATGGATGTCTCCCACCATAATAAACAAATCATATAAATCTGATGATTATTTCCATATTTGGATTTCAACAGAAACAAGTTTTTGGGGTCTGCAATGCAAATATGGTACTCAGAATACTTTGGATATATGCAAAACTATGATATATGGAATTCATGTACATCAACACCATCCGTAAAGCACTTTGAGTTTCTGACAACAGCTGAAATTTAAAGCACCTCAGTGTCTGACAACACACAATGGTAAAGCAACAGTGCAAAAAAAAAAAAAAAAAAAAAACCCACAAAAATATATGGATGCTTTTCTCTAATAAAGTTTCCAAGTGGTCCAGATAAATATGATGCAGCAAATACATGTACATTTTTGTTGTACAACAGTATGAAATTTAGATGTGGAAACTTCCTAGAAAGAGGCATGATCAAAGCGTGGACATCATCGGAGCCACCAGATGATTCATGTTTTTTGGCTGGTATAAGTGCATAATCATGGTAATGTTGGGGCCTGGCTCATCCAATCTGAATGGGAAAGGGTTAGACCTATGCATTATGCATGAGAATGAGTTCCACAAAGGTGAGCTGCCAAATGTTTATTTCATGACTTAGGAGGTTGAAAAGTGGGGGAAGGTCCTCTTTAACAGTCTAATCTTCCACTTCTAGCTTGTCCGTTCTGATACCTCAGTTTGCTGTTTTATATGACTCACAGGATTCACATGCTGAGTGTAGACACAAGCATACATATGTACTTGCCACTACTGTGTCAAAGCAAAAATGTAGTACGGTGTCCTTTAAGTTGCAAATATTGCAGGTTGAAACGTAATACATGTATAGGTCTGCACCTGAGGTGCACCCCAAACACACGTGAAGTGCACCCTGTTTGTTTGCATACAGCTATGCCCAGGTGTTTTTGGCAGAGACATAAAATTTCTAGATGTGTAGCCTCCATGATGGTACAGTACTGTGTAAAATATTACTGTACTGTCCTGTCTGAGCACTCAGATCAAATTTTCAAATTTAATGAGAGGAAATTTAATCATGTACATTTGGACCTGTATGTTTATCACACATTTACAGCAGAGTCAGCATCATGGTAAAACAGAAACTAGTACTCATTATTTCCTAACATGTACAGTGTAATCTATTGAGTCATTTTCTTTCTTAAATGTTCTGATTTTAATGTTTTGCTTCAATAAGAATCATCTGGCGAGATCACTAAATTTATGTCAAAGAAATGCTGTAAGCTGTCCAACCAAAAAACGTCACCCTTACAAACTTCCCTCTGTAATTGTAGAACATCACCTGATATATACAACAAATTCCCAATGTGCTTCTTCCATATTTGGTAATCTTCTCTAACTTCCGAAACCTTCTTGAAAAATATTCCGTCTTTAATTGCACCATCCTGTCTACATCATCTCTATCTCTTGGTTTTTATTTTGGCCCGCACCTTGATCTCATCAGAGTGGATCGACCTGAATCTATGTATGCTTTTGAACCTGTGACTCCAATATACACCAACTTCAAACATCAGAAGTGTTGAACTTTTATTTTTACACAACGAGAAGTACAAAACCCACCATACGTTACATGCACGGTCTAAACCAGAGCTTTAAATCCGGAGCTTGGTTACAACAATGAGAAAAGAAGAGGTGCAGACCTATCATGTTTCAACCAGGTCATGGCTGAAGAAACAGGCGTGCTTACCACCATTTTGTCATGTGATCACTCATGTTCGTCAGTCTGTCTGTAAACTTTTGTTTCTGAGTGTAATGCAGTCCACAGTTTTCAAGATAGCCACATATAGCTTTCAGGACTTATCAAATGTATGAAAATCAAGGTTAAGTTTGATATTTAAATATTGTTGCACCATCTATGATAATAACTAATATGTACATGTAAAGGCCAAAATATTTAGAATTTTGTTTTTTGGAGAGTTTTTCATGAATCATGAAATTTTGTGGGAATGTCAAACAGGCAAAAAGACAGACATGTTAACTGCTGGCACCACCTACAGTGTCATGTAAAATGTGGACCAAAGATGTTGAAAACACATTAAATTCAATTAATATATATGTTGAGGCAGAATGAGGCCAGTGATACCAAATATGTATCTTATGTAGAAGTTTTATGTTCCATAATATGGATGACTTTGATCCACTTTCTCAAGGTCGTGGAGGGAATACATTTCAGGCAGGTTTTTTAGGGGGGAGGGGGGGGATTCTGGTCATTACAACTAACTTGGGCACACATATATGTACAAGTACAGAAACCTACAGAAAACAGTCAATGACATACAGAGTCACAGGGGCGCCACTGGTGGTATTTGGTATAACTAGCATCATAGGTATTAAAAAAGCACCTTAACTTCATTATTTTAATTCTGAATTGAGATGGACCTAATAAATTTATACCAAATACATGCATGTATACATGCATTAGGCCAGTGATCATATTTTATAAAATTTTGGGTGACCATGACTAGTTTTTCAAGGTCATGAAAGCCAAAGGAAAGATCACCTTTTTCTTTATGAGTTTCAAAAGAGAACACCTTTAGCAACATTACTGTCAAAAGAAAAAAAATATCTTCATTAAATATCTGAAATGAGCAGTAAAAGGTGCTGATATCACCGCTACCTGTGAAGACTAGTCTTCATCACTAACATGTTGAGGGCCCAGGGAAAGCGTAAGTGGCGTAGTGACCTCAAGCTCATGAACACAGCCCGCTGGACCAGCTGATCTGGGTGAATCTTCTACTTCATCAAGTTGTCGAGTTACCCTCATAAAAGTTTCTCTTCTGACACATCATTATAGATGATCATTTAGAGGGATTTGCGGTATAGCCTGTATATATATTTACAAGAGATGAGGGCAGTTCAGTAAGGAAAGTGCTTCAGACTCTGAACCAGAACAGGAATGCAATAGTGAGCTGCTGGCATACTGACCAAAGAAGTATTATACTGTATGTATGGTACCTCTATGTACTGACTAACAGGTAGCCTGTCTTTTGAAGTTAAAATGCACTAGCATTACCACAATCTCTGGGGATTAAACTAATATCAAATTTATGGTCGTCCAAAGTTGAAGAAACTGAGAGAAAGAGAGAGCAGGAACCAAAACTCTTGATCTCTCCCAGTGAATAAAAATTTTGAAGCATATCTCAGCATTTACATGTGTGTGCAAAAGATTTGCTGGCATAGACTTGGGAAGTGTTTTATGCACAAATAGAAGTGTTTACCCCAATTTACTTTGGGAAACACTAATAGTTACCGTGTATAGTAGTCAGCATGATCGCGCCAGATAATTACATGTAGCTGAGTTAATTAGGTGAAGGAGATCATATTGCTGCTGGGACCCACGGGATGGGGTGAGGGTGTGAACAACTGCCACATGGGAACACAATACACAGAGATCCCCACACAGTGTGGCTCATGTTTGGCAAGATCACTCCATGGCCCACACAGGCACAGCATTCAGCATGGTTGCCTCTATTGTTTAAGACCATACCTTAACTTCCAGGAAGGGCCTCCAACTGAAGTTTTCTATTGTTTCAGACCATACCTTAACTTCCATGAATGTGGATCTCCTATGCAAACTGATGACTTACTGTTTTAGAAGTACTACTTTTGAAGATCAGACATGACGGCCTGAAATTTTGCAAAGTTCCTTACACTTTTATCCAAAAATTAGAAATTTATGAAGGCAAGAATGGGAATTGAACCGCGGCAGTTTTTCCTGACCTACCTGCCTGTCGTGCGGTCTCCTAGGCACTGGTCTAACACGGCTGACAGGTAGAAATGACGGTTCTGCTTGTGTTCAACATGTTGAATGCATTATGCATTGCTGGTGCATGGTTTCAGTATTGCTTGTAAACAGGACGATGTTGCGCATTGCCACATCTGAGTGAATTGGCAATCAAAAATAGTTCTATGTAGCACCTTTGTAAATTTCCATCAAAATATTTGTATGCACAATGCAAATATGATAATAAGTCGGATGTTAAGTTAGATCAAATAATAGAAATGTTCATTAAGATAGGTAAGGAACTTGGTGCAGGTCCAAAGACGTTTTGCTGAACCTGCTCGATGAATCAAAGGACACGCGAGGTGCAACCGAGCGTGTCCTTTGATTTATTTTGCAGGTCCAGCAAAACACACATGGACCTGCACCGTGTTCCTTACCTAACATGTGCGTCACGATTTTGGCCGGTGCCGTGACATACAGCTGTGCCAAATATGGATGGTGCAGCGATTGATACTTTGTCACTGAAAAGTTGCAAAATATTGATGCTCACTCGCAGATTGTTTTTTCTCAACAAGAATATTAAAATTAAGGTTATGAACAAGTGTATTGGATGCAGAAAGGGACCTGCCTTTCCTTCGGCTTTAAGGACATATAATAGAGCACAATATAGTCTGTCAACCCTGAGGTACGGAAGGGAATTTCTCGAATATTTTGTAAATGCCGGGCAAAATACATAACCAAATCTGAGCAGTTTACTTTACTCTTGAAAGAAATTTGCTTGCAAGGTGGTTTGTATTTATTTCTGTAACCAGCAATTTTTAGCATTTTTGCAGTCTAGTCACAAACGGTGCCGGGAGTAGTAAAAGGACCTGTTAATCACATGTGCGTACCCGCACTTATCATTTCTTGGATCATATGGATTGTGCTAAGTTTTGCTTGCGACCGCAGAAATGCCCCCAAAATGCAGATGAAAAGAAATACAAAGTGCATATAGCTACCACATATGCCTCAAAAGTAAGGTACATTGATCAGAAAATGTTATGCATTAGATATGTCGGCAAGTAATATTCCATTGTTGCAACATTCACAAAATCAGTTTCCATTAAGGTTGATAGACTATAGCTTTGACAAGTTGAGCAATAAGAAGGCTAATGATACCAAATGTACCACAAATGTGTACCATATGTAGAAGTTTGATATATGTGTAATATGGGTGACCTTGACCTAGTTTCTTAGGTCATGAAGTAATGCATATATCAGGAAAATATTTCATTGTTATGTCCATGACGTACATTTGTAATAAATTGAGATAGAACCAGAAAACTTGGACCAAAATATAAATATGGTCAAATTTTGTAATGTGTTTTATGACGTTGACCTAGTTTTGAAGGTCAGTAGACACTTAAGAAAAGGACACTAAATTCATTATCTTGACAAAGAATAAGGGGAATGATACCAAGTATACCACAAGTTTGTGTTCATTTGGAAATTTGAAGTGGCATCATGTGGATGAACTTGACCAATTTCTCAGTCATTGAGGGATTCATGCATTTTTTTGATGGTATCAGATTATTTGTCAGCAAAGCATTAGAACCGTGGATCCCTTGTTAATATTTTTTCCAGAAAAAATAAGTATATACATGATATATATATATATATATATATATATATATATATATATATATATATATATATATATATATATATATATATTATCTTCATGTTTAGGCAGTGATCACACTGATTTTATTATGTTGTGTCTTTCAGAACCAAACTGTGTGTATGAGGTAGATGCCTTGGGGCGCACAGCTCTCATGTATGCTGTTCACTTTGGCCACCTAGACATGGTACAAATGTTGCTGGAACATAATGCTGAAGTGGATGCAACTGCCAATGGTAGGTTTTTCATAATTAGATCTTTTTCAAAAATTGGTTGGGTAATATAATTCCCAGAAGGCAACTTGCTGCCATGCTTTCCACCAGATTGACTGACCGATTGTCTCGTTCTTCACAGTTTCTGACCACGCTGTATTATTAATTCATTAGACAATGTTAGAAGTATCAAGTTGAACATAAATTATATTCTCTCATGTCCCTGTATGTCATCAAAGTGGCGTGTGACTCCTTTTTTCAGGGACATGCAATCAAATGGACACTAGTGGATTTTAGTATGTTAGTATGTTCTGGATTATTATGTTTTGTGTCCTGCAGATGGCACCACAGCTGTGCATCGTGCCTGCCACGATGGAAACCATGAGGCATTACAGATACTGATTGAATATCGTGCAGACCTGGTCACACAAGACTCCCATGGTCGAGCGCCTGTGCACTGGGCATGTGCCTCCCCAAACAGACAGTGTCTGAAGGTACTCCACACAATAAGAGTGGCAATTTTGAAAATGTTTATATAACAACGTAAGATACAATATATATTACTTGGCGAAATAGCTGTTTCCTGGTGGAACATTGTAAAAGTCATGCTGTTGCAGTGCCTGTTTCTTCTACTTCTTATGCTTGTTGTTGTTGTATGTCAGTATGGAAAATACTATTTGCCCCCCTGTATTAGCTGCGGTGCTGCCTTGGTCTGTATCATTCAGCATTCAGTGAAGTCCTTGTATCTATGAATCCCAGTATCAAACATCATCACATGGCAGAATGTGGTGTGCAGATTGCAGAACTAGCAGCTTGAGTAGAGTTAACTTTCACCATGTTTTCAAACACACACTGAGCTTGAAATTATAAGAAGGAGGCATCATATGTTTGGAGTGTGTATTAGTTCTGTATTCCCACAGACATAATCTAAGTCTTGTGACTTTCTAGATTTGTACGTATCAGTATGCCCATATCATGGTCATTGATTGTTTCCATTGCCTAGCGACAGGGTGAGATGTTTAACCAGGAATTTAGTATGTATGTCACATATTGAGTGCAGGTTCGTTGTTGTTGTCACAGCTGACTTTTTGTTTCTCCCACAAGACTTAAAAACAAAGTGAAACCCCGCCATAACAATCACCTATGGTTTCAGGTAGAGATGACGATAATTTGGGAATCCCTACAATTTTGGAATTTCAAGAATACTATAGAGTAAACTTGTTTCTCCTAAAAAAAGTGACCTTAATTGAGGGATTGCTGCTTTTATGGAGTGACGTGGGGGTGGGGGTGGGAGGGAGTGTTCCCCTGTACCAACCACAGTAATGACATTGCTTACATATTATCTTGGTTTGACATTCAGCTGTTGATAGAAAATGGAGTTAGTGTCAACACGCGAGACCGGGAGGGTATGTCACCTAGCATGTGGGCCTGTCGTCTGGACCATATCGAACACTTTGAGCTGCTCAGTGGTGTTGCTAACCAGCATGTTGATGAGGAAGATGGCTTTGAGCGAGACAACTTGGGCCGAACATGGATGCACTGGTCAGTAAGGAGAACTGAACCACTTGAGTGTCTGAAGGTGAGAATGTAGTACAGTAGCCAGATCATGTGAACATTTTATCTGTCTAGGCTTCTTAGTATACCATAAGGTGATTTTTGTTCCAGAGCTTGTAATTTTCCAAATTAACCCCAAAATAGAATTTCAGTTTTCTATTTCAGAATTAGGTCTGGGTTGTCTTCAAGTGCTGTGTAGAAGAAAGAAAGAAAAAGCAAATCACATTATTGCCAACTTGACCTACATGTACTTGGGGAAGAATAATGGGCATATTTATGCTTCAGGACAAATATGAAATACAGTAACTCTAATAATCTGCAAAGTACAAGTACAAGTCAATTGTATTACTCCAAAGCATAATGTAGTTCTACATTTTGAAGCCAGGAATATTTTACGGGCATGTGTTTCTTATAGTGGCTTCATGTCTGAGTTTAATATAGAATTAGGACAACTTGAAGTGACACGTATGTTACTTAGTTATACAGTGTATGTATATTGCAGACTCTGCTGACAGAGGACTCTGCCTGCATGAAAGACTATGATGGCAGGACAGTCATGGCCACTGCTGCAGAAATGGGTAAAGTGTATCCTTTATTTGATAGCTTTGAAAATGGCAGCCATGTATTGTTTGCATGCAAGATTTTGCATCCATGGGTACATTCTAAATGAATCATTGTTTTATACAGTGAAGGCACATTGTACAAAGCACTTGTAACTTTTCGAATGGCATCTCAGAGCAAAATGTATAGAGTACATCCCATAAATAATGTGTTTCTATTGCTGTGTACCTTATGATATCGGGTCTAAAAGAACCAGGCTCAATTTGTTTGCGGTCAGGTACCAAAATCCCCCTGTCAAGTTTTTAACCTTTTTCAGTTTGGCCACCAAAGGCTAACTGCATGTATGGCCCTTGTTCAGCACACACTTTGGTGAATGCAGCAGCCTTTTCTTTTATTTCAGCTTCAATGCCCACATAAAATATGAGTGTTATTTAAGATTAACTGGGTATATGTTGTCACTCAAGACAGTTTTGACAAAAGCGGTTTCACGTTTTTCTGCCTTGAGAAGTAAACTTTTGTTGAGGTTCAAAGATCCATTGGGCAAAGTAGTGACATTTCGAAGTAGGTAAGCATTGAAAAGAGGTATAGCATTATATATAAAGAGGTTTAGGGTTAGGCTTTGCTGCAAAATCAAATCATGAAAGGGGGGAAAAGATCTGAGCACAGTTGAACTGACACACACACCAAGGAAAGCAGTTGGTCTTGAGGGTGAGGAGAGGTGGATGCTATTCATAGATCTTATGTAGAGTTTGACTGAAAAAAAAGTTTTCTATGAGCACTGATCTAGATGGAATTGTAATCACCTTGCATTTTGGGTAGGGTTAGCTCTTTGATACCTTACAGACAATATTTCAACCATGGAACGATCAAATTACAAAATTGTAGGTCAGAAATTTTAATTACGGTTAGTGCTTGTGTTCAGGGTAACAAAATTATGCAACAGCACATCTGGCATAAAAGGAAACACTTTGAGAATATTGTTGAACAGCTTCGCCCAGATTTATTTTGCTCTCCAAAGTGTTCTCTATGCATTGCCCAATACGTTTTCCATGAATGTTTCAAACACATTGCCCAAATGTTTTTCGTACTACAAAAGTCTTTCAAACATGTTTCATTGTCCAAAGCATGTCAAATGTGTTACCAAAAGTGTTTCAAACACACTGCCATAAGAGTTCCAAACACTTTCTCAAAATATTGTTTTACATGCTATCAAAATGTTGCAAACATTTTGCCATACATTTCTAACATCATGTGAATAGTTGTGTTGACTTGTTTTGAATAACCATATGCAAAGGGGAAAACTTATTTACCAATTATATAAAAACCTGCCGGTACTTTCGGACCTGTATTAACTATTGGGGCAACTTTCTTCCCGAAGCTCCATCTTTCACTTGGCAGGTCCGACCAGCAGTGCTACTTAATTCATAGCCTGGGGGTGACTTCAGTGTCTGATACAAAATCCCTTTTCTGGGATCCACAGATGCCTACAACTACTATTTGTATGTCAGTGTATTTACAATTTCAGGTAGTGCTCACTCTGGAAAAGTCACATTACATATTGTAGATTCCATTCATTTGAATAATTAAGCTTCCCTTAACACTAATCACACATGCATTTTGGATACTACCTCTTCAAAATATCGAATCGAGACTAGCCCATAATGCCTGCCATTTTGAAAATTGTGGATTCCGCACCCAATGGTTTGTAATAAATGAGGATAGTATTGGGACGATCTTAGGGGCTATATATATGAAACCAAAAGTATATGTTTTACCAATATCCTAGAGCATCAATAATGGTATGACATATGCTGTGGCTGCAATTTACTTTGCTATCCATATCAGACTTACTTTTGTGCGACTGTCCCACCGCACAAAAAGTACAATCTTGAAATGTCTGCGATGTTGGTGTAAGTTGTAGATATTTGTAATGCAGACATTTTCAGGCTTTGGTTTCGAGATTAAAGCAGGTGATTGTGCCTTGTGAAAAATGGTGCTCACCACAAGTGTTACCAACATGCATGATTTGTAATGCCAGGGCATCATGTTGCATTTGGATTTGTAACTAAAAATGATAATTGCTTCAGACACAATTAAGCAGGCAGATTAAAGTTCAGATAGTAAGTCATGCTTCAAAAGTTTTTGAACAACCCTTTGCCCTGGTAACTCGGAGAATGGACACCTGGAAACTAGCGAAATAATCCAATGTAATGATCACCAAACAACTGAGGCTGTAGCGCTTTCACTGAACTGAAAAATACTGTGTTTAAGTTGACTTTACTGCAAAATAAAGGCACACGACGGCTACTTTCTCGATAAAATCTTCCAGCCACAGTCGATCAATTTTAAGTACATGTAGGGGTGGCTTGACACCTTTTTTTGTCCTTTTTTTTTAATGTTTCATAAAATTTATTTCGGGTTGAGTTTTTTCAGTAATCATCATGATGGTAGTGTCAGTCAGGTTAGCAGAACCACACGTTTCTGTTATGCCCTAGTTAACTTTGACATTTGTTCAAACATGTTTAAAATGTATGTTTTTTTCCCCTTTTACACATTATCTCCATTGACGTCAGTTTACAATGTACCTGGGCACAGCCTGAGGCCCTTCTTCTAAATTAAAAATCCAAAGCATTAAAAAACATATTTTGAAATTTAAAAGCCCAAGGCATTAAGAAGAAAAAAGTGCATTTTGAAACTCAAATGCCAAACTTTCAAACAATCCCGTAAAGTCATCACAATCTGATAGAACAGGACCATAATGTTATATGCTCAAGGTGTTTGGAATGCATAGCGTTTGGGATGCATTGGAATGTGTTGCTCAGAGTGTTTGAAATGCAGTGGAATGCGTAGTGTTTGGAATGCATTGCTAATAGTGTTTGGAATGTGTTGGGCACAATGTTTGCAACTCTTTGAAAACGCAAAGGAAACACTTTGGAACATTTTGAAATGCAAGCAGGACAGCAGCAAAATGGCAGCAATGTATTTTCCAGCTAACCTAAGATGGGGGTAACTATATACATCAAGTTATTGTACTTTGAAATTTAACTGAAAAATGACTTGTATTTGTAGGATCTCTGTCAGCGAGCAAGTTGGTCCTAGAAATAGCAGGCAAATCATGTCTGGACCACCGTGATGAGCAGAACCGTACACCCCTTATGCTTGCCACGATTGGAGGACATGGAGAAGTTGTCAACTTTCTGTTGGCGGAGGGAGGTGAGTGGCTTACTTTGTATTACAGGAGTAATTCGGCAGGCTTCCGGGTAGAATGATTATAGAGTGCATATTAGAAATGACCCTTACAGGTACACAGGGCTGTGTCTTACATAATTCTGACCACAGTTACTGTAGCATATTTTTTATCTGTGGCGAAGCCACAGATATTGTAATCAGTTCTGGCAGCCATTTTGTTTACGTGTTCCCATAGCAGCGCCCCAAAATTTTTCAGATTCATGTGTATGCTAGATGGGACTTGATGTTCAATTTGAAATTCTTCATGTTCAGGATCTGAAGAGTAGGAACAGACATTATTACAACTGACAGGCAATTTAAATCATCTGAAAACTTGTAACAAAACTATACGTGGCAAGTGGGACTCGAATGGGGCAGCAGACTCATGGTTGTGAATCAAGCTGTCAGAAGTGAAAAACTCGAGATTCAGATTCTATCACAAGTGAAGCTTCTAGCATACAGCACGGGGAAGCAGTTGTCGTCATGAGTGAAACTCCAATGTAAACACAGTGTTCACGAGTGATGCAGGGCCCGCCGGGGATCTCACCATCACGCAGTGGTGTCGCTCGGCTAAAATAGAAGGGCGCTGCGCCCTGCCCTTTTATTCGGCGCCCTACCCTTTTGTTCCACGCCCTGCCGATTTTTCCTGCGCCCTTTCATTTTTCCAGTAAATTTTACGGCCAATTTTGCCTCCCAGTTCCATTTTCCAAGCGAAGATTGAACCAGATCCCAAACAAGTAATTAGATGCTTCGGCAGTAGGGGCTGCGGCTGTCCATGTTATATAATACTTTATTGCAGTGTTATATCTCTTCCTCCCCCTGAAAAACATTTTGCTGCTGTTACGATGCAACGGGTTACAGGGCGTCCTGCCAAAAATATCCAGCCTGAAACGTCACATTTGGTCCAGAGGATAGATAGTTGTGCACCACAAATGAACAGAAATTAAAAAAAAGTTGTGTATTTTGTGATTTAAGTTGTGAATTGTTTACTTGAGCGTTTCCTTCGTGCCAGCTGACCGGGGAGGAGTGAGAGTATGCCAAGGTCTGTGTGACCTCAGATGAGCGGGTGGTTACCCTGTTGAAGTAAATCGTCATTTAAGAGTTGTAACACCATTTTTTGGGTACATCTTTTTATGAGAGGCTATTTCGTATTTGTGTTTACACACGACTTCTAAGAGAAGTGCGTAATTGTCCAACCTAGGTGCGAGTACAGCCGTGCCACCGGAGAGGAGGGAACTTTCCCCAAGACCAAGCGATCAACTGTTGCCTGTTGGCTGTTGCGCGTGCAGTTCGGTGGTGTGTACATCGCCACTTTGGGAAACAATCGCATTTTAACATTACCGCAAGGCTTTTGTGTACCAATATTTGCTGGTACACGAAAAAAATATGTTATATAACTTTGCTTTTAGCCAAGTTTACAGTTTCAAGGCAGACTCTGTTCGAAAACTTTGGCACATGTTACCGCAACACAGAACGTGAAGACGAGCTTGCGCTTCCCTGAAGGCTGAATGATTATTAACCTAAATACTGGAGTTTGCACATCCGGGTATGCAAATGAAGATGCATGGTCATCTGTTTGCACGAGAACGAATCTGGTGATTGTTGTGTCGGACTCTTTGGATTGCAAACACAAGAAAGAAAGACCAAAGTTTAATATAGGCACATCAGAGCACTGTCCGCATAGAATGACAGAATCTGTTGTATTCTAGCAACGGATAGAGTGTTCAAACGATCGCAATTTCACCGCAACCCATATGAGGCCCCAGCATACGCTATGCAAAGCAAGGGACGATCAATATTTCTGCGTGCTATGGGGCTCCCTTTGGGATGTAGGATATTAAATCAATTTAATGGAAAGCCTTGATATTTAATAGGCCAAAATGTATGAATCATGCTGTGCAGCTGATAGATGAAATTACAGTGTGTGTGTCAACACACACTTTTCTTTCTTTCTTTCTTTCTTTCTTTCTTTCTTTCTTTCTTTCTTTCTTTCTTTCTTTCTTTCTTTCTTTCTTTCTGTCTTTCTTTCTGTCTTTCTTTCTTTCTTTCTTTCTTTCTTTCTTTCTTCGGCACTTTCCTCGAACACTATTGCACATAGAAACTCCAAACTTGGCATGATTGTACCTCCATACAAGAACTTTGACCGTTTATACAGATGAATGAAGATCTTCAAAATTATGCAAATACGGGGCATTTGAAATTTTAAATATTGAATATCTTCAAAAGTATAATAGATAGAGATGTTATTCCAACTTCTACTGGGGGGGGGGGGGGGGGTTCTTGACCATTGCACATCTAATGAATTTAAAACAAAAGTTGTAGCAATTGAAATTATGCTAATTAGCAGCATTTGAAATTTAAAAACTTGAATGTCTTCAAAACTATTATAGACAGAGATGTCATTTTAACTTCTACAAGGGTTTTAATGACATTTGCGCATTTAGTGAATCTAAAGCAAAAGTTGTAGCAATTTAAATTATGCTAATTAGCAGCATTTGAAATTTCAAAACTTGAATATCTTCAAAACTATTATAGTTAGAGATGTCATTCCAACTTCTGCTAGGGGGTTGTTGACCATTGCACTTGTAATGAATCTAAAACAAAAGTTGTAGCAATTTAAATTATGCTAATTAGCAGGATTCGAAATTTTCAATCTTGAATATCTTCAACACTATAATAGATAGAAATGTCATTCCAACTTCTACTAGGGGGTTGTTGACCATTGTGCACCTGATGAATTAAAAATAAAAGTTGTAGCAATTCAAATTATGCTAAATAGCACCTCTAGAATTTTAAATCTTGAATAACTTCAACACTATAATAGATAGAGATGCCATTCCACCCTTTACACCTGTGTTATGGAATAGTTGTACATTGCTCTACCAGTATGCTGTGAAGACACACACACTGATTTGCTATGCGGCAAATCATCTTTTCTAGTTTCTTTCTTTCTTTCTTCTTTCTTCTTTACCAGCAAATTTGTCCAACACTTTTCTCTGACACTATTATACATAGAAACTCCAAACTTGGCATGATTGTACCTCCATACAAGGAGTTTGACCGTTTTATACAGAGGAATGAAGATGTTTAAATTATGCAAATTAGGGGCATCTGAAATTTTAAATCTTGAATATTTTCAAAAGTAAAATAGATAGAGATGCAGGGGTAGAAATAAACTGATTTTAACCAGTAGCAAAGGTTTGCTACTAAGTTTAATTTTTGGTAGAAAATCTGAGAATTAAGTAGCAAATCATGTGGGTTTGGCGAAGCCCACCTAGGGCGTGCAAGTGCATGCCCTTCCCCTTTTGAAATCAAGCATGCAAATTAGTGCATTCTAAGGCACTTTTTCACATGAACTGAAGAGCTAAGGCCAGCCTTAAAAGTATTTCTGTTTCGTATAACAGGGCCTTGAAAAATTTGATGAGGCAGGGAGGAATTTTTCTTTTCAATTTTTTAACTACACATACCTACTACGTGTTACTGCAATAAGGGCATCATGCCAGTACGGGGACTGATGGACTTAGTATAGATACAAGATAAACAAGATTCCAGGTTGAAATTTTTTATTAAATCTGTATTAAAGCAAGAGACTCTGCCATAGATGAAGTCGTAGCCGGACAATATTATGCTTCAGGCTGGTTTGCTGGCACTGAGACAGAGTAGCCCTACTGTAAATACACCTCGGCTTGGCTTGAATTGGGGTGGGTCTTTTGCTATTTTAAACATGTACATGTACAGGGCTTCAAGAAACAAAGGATTAGCATAATTATAAAGTTGAACTTTTTTAAAAATATCACAGAAGAAAAAGAATAAGATATCAAATACAAATGTGTTGTTTTTATCTTCACTTGACAACAGCAGGGGACGGGAGGGGTGTATGATGAGGGTTCACAGTAAATATTAAAAGTCATGAACACACCTCTTTTATGTGTATGTGCGGGGATGTGGATTAAGAGTTTTATTGCTCCATGGTCAAACTGAGAGTACAAAGCAGGGCTCGGCAATTCACGTGTGCGATGGTCCGGGGCAAGTAAATGAATAGGTACTTGCCCGGTCGGGCAACCAACTTTTTTTATTCGCTGGGAACTCTATTCCTCAAATTTTCATGACACAGTTACAAGTTGCAGTTGTTTGCAAGGCTGCCTACGGGGGGCGGGGGGGGGGGTCTAATCACTTAAAAAATCCGAGCTTTTGCACCACCTGCGTGGGGCGCCGATAGGTGATAATAATCGCTAATTGATAAACATTCTAAGTTTAAACAATTACTTGGTCCGCAGTTGTATTCATCATAACTTTATTCTGTCAACACAAGCAGACATTTTCACTGTCGTACATACGATAACGTTACGATAGCAAAGCCAAAGGTACCAGCAGTAATTGGCTTGCTGAGCGGGGTCACACTACTCACCGTCAGTGTGATCTGCCTCAGCGATGTCAAAGCAGCGTCAAAATAGAATAAAATTTGCATGGCGAATTCATCTGCAAATTAACATCAAATGCCATTTATCAGTGGGTTCTAACAATGAATGTTGGAAAAAAAAGGTGCCTTGAGATGACTTCCCAGGCAAAAACAGGAAACAACTTCCAGTCACACGCAAGTGACAGTGTGGAGTGGACCTGCGGTGAACTGACCCAGTCTCACGGACTGATTTGGGACACATTCGGCTATTCCCGCAATCCCCTACCTTTGCGTATATGCCTCTGCCTCCAAATAATTGTTGCAACAAACACTGGAATCTTTATTTTCGCATGCAGCAATATAAACAAAGCTTCCCGTCTGTGTGTTCCCTCCGTAAATTACGGCAGATTCAAACATGTTCACTGGGCAGAAGCCATGATGAAAACACTGTAACACGAGCCGTGATTGGCTCATTTTTGCATGTGACTCAATTGACCAATCGGGTGATGTGTTGTGCGTCAGACCACATGGCCAAAGCAGCTGTTTGTGTACAGTTGCAGGAAAGATGTAGACGGTGTGCACACTCGATTTCTGTATTGAAATATTAAAATTTACGTTTGAATTCGATCTAGGAACACCGTTTATTGCAAGGAACTTGCCAATACTGTATACGCAAATTTACTACGATGTACCGATAGCATTCATGGTAGGTACGCAAACGATATGCGTTTACAGAACTGCCACACGGGGCGTGCGAGTAGCGTTAAATCAAGCCTGAAAAAAATTTATTTTGCACTGTTGAAAAAAATATTCCAACCGCAACGTTTTGCGCACACCGGGCGCGTTATACGATACAGAAATATTTTTAAGGCTGGCCTAAATTTGTGATTTTGACCAGGAAAATTTTGGTGGCAAAGGTCTGCTACCGCACAATTAATATAGGTAGCAGATCATAAAAGTTAGTGGCAAATGCTACCAATGCTACCGCTAATTTCGACCCTTGAGATGTCATTCCAACTTCTACTAGGGGGTTATTGACCAGTGCACATCCAATGAATTAAAAAAAAAACAAACGTTAGGCCATGCAAAATTAATAAATAGTTTCTCAGGAACTTTTTTTTCTTTTAAATGATGAGGCAGGGCGTTTTTTTTATTTTATTTTTCTCCTGAACAGATTATTTTGATGCGGCAGGGCGTTTTTTTTTTTTTTTTTTAAATCAATTTTTTTTTCTATCAATTGAACATAAAGGTGAGTGGTTTGCCATAACATTTTAATATGAAATTGGTGCCAATTCAGAAAAGCACTTATTAAAGAGCTGTTTACACACATTAGTATGTTTTGGAATGCTTTTATGTTCCAGGTTTTCACAGAACCGAATGGGATGCTGTTTGGAAGTTTATTACAGATATTGTAGCAACAAATTGGTACACTTTTGGCATCAAACATGCAGGTCCCAAGACAGATAAATGGGCAAGCAGTTTGGTGAAATTCTGTATTTGGAAGGAATATGCCCTGAATTAAGGAATGGACTCACTTGGCCAGTGTACATTTCAAAGAATGCAGGGCGTGAAGTCATCTTTATAATTATAGCCAAAATCATTACAGAGAATAAGACTATCAAAAGTCAACTTTTCCTTCTAATGGTTAAAGGGGAAAAATGAGTGTATTAAATCCAAAGTTCACAATCGCTGAAACAAAAGCCCAGCCTTCTATATGTTCGAAGTGACTTCAAATCCTGAAATATATATATACAAGTTGAAAATAACATTGCAGCTCCATTTTTTATAGAACTTTAATAGACTTAATACAAGTATGTGAAATGACAGATCCCCAGATTCCTAGTTTGACATCATGACCCCAGGCCTAAATATTATGTCTGGACTCTGAAATATTCAAAGAGTATATTCAAGCATTTCTCTTAAGCTTGTTGTCAATGGCATTCCGTTTTGCCTCCCAGATGTTTCTTTTACGCCTGTGTGGCCTGTCCTTTTCTTTCTTTGATTGAAAGCATTCTTCACAGCAGGGATAAAAGTCCTTCATATTCTCGCCTGCCAGGAGCCCGGTCCTTGTGGCACAAAAAATACAAATATCTTCAAAACTTTCAGACGAAAAATATGGCAGCTCAATGGGGGTTGAGCATCTTACGTTTGCTCTCGCAAACGCTTTGTTGACTAACGAATTTATAATGGGGGTGCTGTTGTTTGGTGTCTGAAGGTCTTGCAGAACTGTGCCACATGAGTACTCGTACAAAGAGAGGAGTTTGTCTAGGTCCCTAAGTTCTGTCCATGACAACTTTCTTCTGGCATACAGAACTCGTGGTTTTTGACACTCAGAACAGTACACTAAACGTTTCACTGCGTTAGCAGTTTGGGCACTGGGTGAAAATGGGATCTGATGTCCATTATCAATTTTACACTTCAAACTTGGGCGATGTTCCTCTGTGGTAGTCTTCCCATACAATTGTTCAAAAGGACGGTTACCGTAGTGATTCTCATCAGCTGCAAGAAAATGGTAAACAAAAACACACTGTAACACAGGTGCTGCACTGAAGGCAAAATCACGAGAAATTCATTAGATTTCTTCAGTATCCTACAGTCAAGAAATGAATTTGGTAAACATTTTTTAAAATTTGTTTTTTGTAGTTCGTTTAACCTTGATTTGAAATTGAAAAATAGTTACAAAACTCTACACAGGACTCATCAGAAATAATTTTAATATATGGAGAAACTACACTGTATTCGTCATTGCGATGTAGGAAAGCCCAAATTATCAAGCTAGGTATTTACATTTGAATTTTTTCACATATATTAAATGGTAGGCAAATTTTAGTAAGATTCAATAAAGGTACCCCTTAAACAAAGAATAGGACACAAGCAAGGCTAGCTCCAGGAAACTAAGGCAAGGCAAGGCAAGGCAAGGCAAGACAGACGCCATTCCCACAAAATCAGCGATTTTCTACCCGCAAGTCATATTCAATTTTCACAACATCAACATTTGTATTCTGTGTTTTAATTTTTATGTCTCAATTTTAAGAAAAAAAATTTGATATTAGACGAAGAGACCACCTCATTCCTCAATATTTTGGCAAAATACGGCTCCATGCCTCGTACTCGTCATGCTCGTAGTGGAAGCTGTCGCCAGTGTGGTGTGAATCATTTTGTCTACAACTGCATTTATTCAGCCATGCACACTTTCCAAAAATTGTCTTTGTCTTGCTCTACTTCTACATTTAGCATTTTGATATATAACATCGGATGACAATACTTTATTTTCCTCCTACCCGTATAAATATCAGTAACTGCGATGCCCGATTACTGCCGGTCCGACTTCACAAACTGTGTCACTCCACATTTCAATATAGATGCAAATAGCACGATTAGGACGGCATGCTCGGCATAAAAGAACGGCCAGCATAGGTGCAAACAGCGCGACGAAAATGGTATCGCCGTAATTATGAAAGGCAAAAAAAGATCTGAGGTGGGAACAAATAGCCATGTGGGCAGGCGGGTTTTTGTTTTTATTTTTATTGAATTTTTTGAAAAAAAAGATGTGAGATGGGCCTTGAAGATCGATGCGGCAGTTCCTGAGAAACTATTTATTAATTTTTTATGGCCTTATAACAATTTAAATTTTGCTAATCAGCGGCATTTGAAATTTTGAAACTTGGATATATTCAAAACTATTATAGATAGAGATGTCATTTCAAGTTTTACTAGGGGGTTGTTGACCATTGCGCATGTAATGAATCTAAAACAAAAGTTGTAGCAATTTAAATTATGCTAATTAGCAGGATTTGAAATTTTCAATCTTGAGTATCTTAAACACTATAATAGATAGAGATGTCATTCCAACTTCTTGTAGGGGGTTGTTGACTATTGCGCACCTAATGAATTACAAATAAAAGTTGTAGCAATTTAAATTATGCTAAATAGCACCATTAGAAATTTTAAATCTTAAATTAATTCAAAGTAATAAAAGATCGAGATGCCATTCCAACTTCTACCCCTGTGTTATGGAATAGTTGTACATTCCCATACCAATATGCTTTGAAGACACACACACTGATTGGCTATGCAGCATATCATCTTTTCTAGTTGATTTTGCATGTTGTAAAACACGGATACCATGTAAATTAAGGATTTGCCACAGATTACCCTATAGGCCCTTGGGCCTTGTTTCTGAAACTGACAGGTACAGTGTGCAGTATTTATGGACAGGTCAGCTTTCAAATATGCAGCATAGTAACTGAATACACATGGCCACAATGTGAGTACTCTGAGTCATAACGCATGGCGGCATGACTGCTGTCAGTACTTTGGCTGTAGCAAATGGTAATATCCTAAAATTTTCCCAATGATGACTAGGTTTTATTGTACTTAGATGATTCAGAATATTGTAAGGAACAATTTGGCATAGGACATGTTTGGGTTTATAAATTATTTTGGAAGGTAGAGACTGCAACCTGGTTTATTTACATTTTTTGCAGGTTGAATTTAATTTACTAGCGTAACACCGTAACTCAGTCAGCATTATCAGAATCATAAAGATCATTATGCCCCCTCCACCCCACCCCCATCCCCAGGCTTTCACATTGCACAGGATTATCTATAAGCATTAGGTCAAGTTCAAAGTTGGTTGACCTTGACCCAATTCCCAAGGTCACAGGAAGAGCCACATTTAGTGAATTTGGTTTCCACGTGAGAACTTGAATAATGAGCTAGGGATTTCACATTACACAGGGTTATAGTTCCTTGCATGGACTAGGTCAAGTTTAAGGAGGGATGGCATTGACACAATTCCCGAGGTTGTACAGTCACATTAGTGAATTTATTTTCCATATATTTTATGTTCGGAACGAGCGGGACTCAACCCTGCAACCTTTGGCACTAGTCGTCTAGCTGAAATGGGGAACGCACATATCCACTCAACCAAATCCCTGTTCTCAAAAAGAATGGTTCAGTGGAGGTAGTTATGTGTGAGTACATGATAACTTGAGAAGTTTTTGAGCTGGGGCTTTCATATTCCACAAGGGCTTAGTCTCCTATAAGGGTTAGCTTAGGGTCAAAGATTTCATGTTGCACAGGTTCCATTTGTCTGTCCATCCATCTGTGCATCCAGTTCTGCGTGATCACTAGAAAGCTTTTTGAATTAGGACCGTCATCCAACTTGTACAGGCTTATGAACCACCGTAAGGCTTAGGTTAAGTTCAAAACCCAGTGGCCATGACCTCTTTTGTTAAGGTCACAAGGCAGTTTTTAAAGATTATGGTTTCCAGTGATAACTAGAAAAATTTCTGAGCTAGAACTCACAAATAGCACACAATTATGCTTCAGTGTCTTTGGTTTCTGGATGCTGGATGACATGTTCAACGCTTTGTTACTGCATATGGCTGAGCATGAACCTGTGTCCAAGGTCATTGACCCAGTGTCCAACATCAAGTGATATGTACATGTAAAGATACTGCAGAGGATGGCACACTTTCATGTGGACTTTACAGTGCTGCAAAGTTGTAGATAATACATCTCATAACTGCCTAACCTAATCATGTTACTACAGTGGTACCTGCTCTAAAGACCACCTCCAATTTAAGACCGCATGTCTTTTTAAGACCACTCTTTCAAGACCCTCTGCTGTATTTACATGTTAAATATACCTTCAATTTAAGACCACCTGCAGTATGAGACCACTTTTTGTAGGCTGTAGGGGTGGTCTTAAATAGCAGGTACCACTGTATAGTAATGCTTCATTGGTGCAAGTATTATACCATTTCACGTTACAGTATGAAACATTACATGATTATCACACAAGTTTTTTACTGTTTGTGATTCCAGTTATTCCAATTGAGACAAGTGATTAGCGAGGTTATCAATGGGGCAAGAGGGTCATAAATCCAGCAATCTCTGATTGTGATTCAATTTGAACTGTTATGCTGATCAGTTGATGCTACATTTGAGGAAAATAATGCAACTATGACTGACGGTTTATTTACAGCGGACCTGTCTTGTTTGGACAACTTTGGTGCTACAGCATGGAACTATGCATGTGGACGACAGCTCCACTATTGCATGCTGATCATTGCCTCGTATATACGGCAGCAAGTTAAAGAGGAGGAATATGAGGAGCCTATGGACAATTACTCACAACACCTCGGTGTCCCAGATGGCATGGAGATGGCTAATCAGGTTGGCATTCCTGGATTGATTCAAGACTGAATTTTCCCATGTTTTCCTAAATTCAGGATTTTGTTGCAGAAGGTTTTATTTTAACTCTGTCAGTGCCAATTATATCTAAAGTGGATCAACTTAAGTCAGACAAGTTTGAATTATCAATAGGATTCCAGATTCGTATTCCTTGTCAAAAGACCTTTCATTCAAGTACCAGTATGCCTATAGTTCCAGAGAGAATACCCCAGGTCAACAGCTTTTCTCGGTGCATTCGGTGTGCCGAGAAAAGCTGTTTATTCAGTTCAAAATTTGGCACTGAAAGGGTTAAAGTAGGTTTCTTGTGAGTTGTGAGTGTCAAAACTGATGCAAAAGCTCAAACATTTTCTCATGGGGAAACTTGTTGAGAATGGCCATTGGAATGTATTGCTATTAATAATAATATGCAGATCAGATCAGTTAATATTGATCAGATCAACAGAGTAGAGGAGAAGTTATGGCAGTTCTTAAGTGCAGCACATGTGTTTGGAAAAGGATCGGCTTGGAGGGATCACTTCCTTTGCAGCAGTGAAGACCTGGCAACCTGTCAAAGCTGATTTTAAAATATTGACAAATACATCTCATTTTTAAAGAACACCGCACAATGGTACCCAGGACCACATACAATCCATACAGTTTTAAACATTGAAATATTGGTAATTTTCCCATAAGGCCACTGTGTTGTCATTGTTGCATTATGGGAATGATATTTGGCCAAGATGGCCGACCCCAGTGTTCAGGCAAAACTGTCATGTGAACAGTGCACATGTATTTCATTTGATCATAGCTTCTGTTGTACCTTAATGATTTGCATTATGTTTAGATCATAATAAAATTTCCCTATTCTCAGTTGACTTCATAACAAAGTAGATTTTATGTCAGGTTAACCTAGACTTTAAAACTTTGCAATGACACATTCTGATTTGAGCTAAAAAGTGCCACATGGTTCCAAATCACAGTTGAAAATTGTTTGAATTTGGAAGACAGAAAGAATGCTGAGTCCTTTCCATGGATCAACTTCAGGTACTATGTTGCCCTGTTTCGTCAATGTAAACATTTAAACTTGGCTATATACTATGATTAGGTAGAGCCATATCAAATACAATGCAAACATGGTGGGCTCACATGTCAGTTCTATTGATGCAGCTACCATTATTACCTCAGCCGAGGTTATAGTATGGTCCATTGTCCATGATCGCTGTATGTTTGTCTGTTGTCTGTCCACAATTTCGACTTCTGCTCCAAGGCAGTGTGCCAGATTCACTTCAAACTTGGTGGGAAAGTACCTTAGGTGGGTCTCTACCAAGTTTTGTCAAGTGGTCACAGTCCAGTGATTTTTTATTTTTTTATGAATTTTTTGTTGGACTTCATTTTTTGGCAAAATCTTAAAAATTATTCTCCAAAACTGCTCAGTCAATTGTTTTGAAATTGCATAGGGACACTTCTTGGGACCCCTAGACATTTTGTTCAAGAGGTGGTGTTGCAATTTTTTTTTTTTTTTTAACGAATATTTGTGTGTTAATGTTATTTTAACTTCTCAAGAGCTGTCACCGAGATTGTTCTGAAATATAGTGGACATGTAGCTTGTGGGACGTGTAAACAAAGTAATTCACTAAGTAGTGACACCGCGGATCCCTGATTGTTACCAATTTTTTTTCTTTTTTTTTTAATTTGGGTATTTATCGGTTAATGCATGCATTCCTGTTGATTACTATGTATATACTAAGTCAATGGGGATTGCAATGGAAATTCATATTTTCAACTTCTTCACCATAACTATCAACCAGATTCATTTTAACATTGGAGGGAGTGTACCTGAGGTGGGTGTCTACCAAGTTTGTTCAAACAGTCACACTCCACTGATTTTTTTTGTTTTGCTATGAATTTTTTGTGCAATTTTTATTTTAATTAAAAAAAATCATCAAAATCACTGCGCCAATAGTATAAGGACACTTCTGGGAACTGACAGACCTTAATTTATTCAACAAGTACATTGAAATTTTTTAAAACAAATTATTGTGTATTTTCCCTATTTTCAACTTCTCCAAAACTGTCACTGAGATTCTTTTGAATTTTGGAGGAAGTGTAGCAGTGGGACGGTTAAACAAAGTAGTGATATTCTGTTTCCCTAATTTTAACCATTTTTTTTTTTTTTTTTTACCAGTTTTTCAATTTGGATACCAGTACCAGTCAATGGGGGTGCAAAGAAAATTCACATTTTACACTTATTCCCCTAAACCGTCAACCAGATTCCCTTGAAATTTGATGGGGATGTACCTTGAGTGGATCTCTACCAATTTTGGTCAAATGGTCATGCTCCATTGGTTTTAGAGTTTTTAATGATTTTTTGTTTAATTTTTTGGCAAAATCGTTAAGACATTGTCCTCTCCAACACTACTCAGCCAATTCCTTTGAAATTGCATCTAGTGATACTTCTGGGGACCCCCAGATGTTTATTTGTTCAACAGGTGGTACTGCAATTTTTATCAATTTTTCAAGAGTTTTTTGTGGGTTTTCTTTTTCCATTTCAGACGTCTGCAAAACCATAACTCAGATTGTTGAGAAACTTATTGGAAACATAGCTTGTGGGAGGATTAGGATCAATTTGTTTCACCAGGTGGTGACACTCTTAATCCCTGATTTTTAACTAAGTTTTCAACTTGGGTACTTAATTGTCAGTTAATGTGTGCATTCCCATTGATTAACATGTACATTGTAAGTCAATGGGGAGTGTAATGAAAACTCTAAGCTTGACTTCCTCTCTAAAATCCTCAACCCCTAGACTAGAGTGGAACTTATTATGGGTTGAATGTCAATGTCAGCTGAGGATGGGCTGTTCACACAGCCCTGTTGTCACCATTGAATACACGTATACATGTACTTAATAATACAGTACCAGTAGCACAAGCATCTATTCTTACGAAAAAACAGATAAGGATATTGCCACAGGGCCTGTGGTGCAAAAATCTCAATGAAAGGTTGGAAACCAATAGAATTTTGCCTACATGAACATGGCCTCAGATCCACTAAAGCTCAATTTATAAGGCCAACTAGAGATCTAGATAAATAAATCTTATCTATCATTATTTGTTTTCTGCAGACAACTGGGAGTGATAGTGATGGCCAACCTATGTATGAAAGCAAATCTGTGACGCCTCACCCTCCAAGAAGACCTCCCACCCCCAGAGGAGGAGGTCTGACCCCCAGGGCCCCCACAACCCCCAGAAATGGAGCCAGGACACCTCGAGGTGCCATGACCCCTACAACCCCACAAGGCCCTCCAGGGACGGCACGCAGTGTTGCAACTCCCAGGGCACCACTCACTCCCCGAGGGGCTCCCCGAGCTCCGAGTGCCCCAGCAGTCATGGAGGATGGGGGACAGCCAATGTACGAACACCAGGAAAGAGATGTATCTAGTGCCGGTAGTGGCGGCAGTAAACGCAAGAAGAGTGATGAGGTGAGGAAAACTCCAGGTTCTGACAGTCAACTCGCAAGAAACTCCTATGATCCTTTGGCCAAAAATGGGAGTCTTCTGCTAGTGTAGTCATGGTCATTAATAGTGCTTGAAACATCAAGAAATGTGTGTAACTCTCTCCAAAATTAGAAGATATTTTCCAGGCCCTTTTTTAACATTAATTTTGAACTATTGAGGTGTGTATTATTTTCAGTTTTCCCCTTCCTAAACTGCTGAATTTTGTGAAAGAAAATATGGAATATTCCTTAAATAGAGGTCAATAATATTTGCAGTGAGTAGTTCTTAAAACTTAAAGAGTCAATTTTCATTCAATTTTAAGGAACATTCCTTATTTTGCTATACATTTTTAGAAATACACAAGTCAAAAAATACCATTTGTATACATTTCAAGGAAAGTTCTTTAAAGACAGGTAAGACACCAAAAACCTTTGCATAGGTGATTTTTAGATTTTAACGGTTTTTACAAGATAAATTGTTTCTAAAAGTTGGCAAAATTTCAAGCTCCTAACTAAAGCAGAAATATGAGAAAAACGCAAAACAAACCCGCACACACATTTCGACATCTGAACATCCATGTGTCATTGCATGTATACTCCCGCAGTGTGTATATTGGAATCTTCATGACCTTCCTTCCATCCGTCCGACTAACGACTGCAAAAAAGTGAAAATGTACACAGGAGTGAATGAATGTGGATTATATATAGCACAATTAAGTGATATTCTACTAGACATTGACAAAATCAATAAGAATGGTGCCAAATCAATTCATACTTTTGATTTCTCAACATTGTATACAAAGATCAACTTGACAGACTTAAACAACGTGTTAATTTCAATGTTAGATAAAGCGTTCAAAGGTAGAACATGTCAGTATATTAAAATATCTGGTGCTGAGGCTAAATTTGATAAAGGTAAGAACAAAGGAATATCTTACACAAAGCAAGAGTGTGCTCAAATGATAAAATACATTATTAACAATGCATACTTTTGCTTTGGAACCAGTATCAACAAATAGTAGGCATACCAATGGGAACAGATCCAGCCCCATATATTGCCAACCTTTATTTACATTTTTATGAATCAAAATGGAAGAAGGAATTGGCAAAAACAAACTTTACAGCTGCGAGAAGACCATAATCTCACACAAGAAGATTTCTAGATGACCTGTATGCTTTAAACAATGGAAATGAAATAAAGGGGAATTGGAAAAACATATATCCCAAAGAACTAATATTAAATCTGGAAAATGAAAGTGATACAAAAGCTACTTTCCTTGATCTGGATATAGAAATAAAGAACAACCAGTATGTAACGAAAATATTTGACAAGAGAGACCAGTTCAAATTTGATATTATCTCCTACCCTGACTTGACAGGAAACATTCCAGAGAAACAAGCATATCGAGTTTGTATCGGACAAGTCATACGTGTTGCTAGAAACACCACACTTTTTAGCGATTTTGTCAATAGGGCTAGAACTTTGTTGCATAAACTACAACACAAAGGTTATAAAAAATAACAACTACACAAAACTCTGTTAAAATGTTTGCAGAGATATGACAAAATACCTAATAAATACAACACTAACTCAAGAACATTAGTCAAATTGTGTCAAGATGGAGTTTGAAATGACAAAGTATAGTCCTCCAAGTGTTTAAAGTGGTAAGAGGGAAAATACCAGGGGTAAAGTATACTTAACCCACCTAGAGAATTTTCTCTAGTCCATCTTAAGTCGGGAAAACCATGATTATACTCACTTTTTGCAGGATTTCTTTCTTTTTAATCTTCATACAGTACAGTGGAAGAGGTGGCTTTCAGCTAATACCTTAGTACACTTTACCTCATAACACCTCTAGTCAACTTTATGGTGCTAAAATTGTATTACTATTTACCGGTTTATACCAGTGTCGGTATGGTGGAATAGTGTATGAAGCTTTTAAGTTTCAAAGGAGATGTCTGTGCTGAGGCCAAATTTGATAAAGGTAAGAACAAAGGAATATCTTACACGAAGCAAGAGAAAACATTATCAATAATGCATACCTTTGCTTTGGAACCAGAGTCTATCAACAAATAGTAGGCATACCAATGGGAACAGATCCTGCCCCGTGTATTGCCAACCTTTATTTACATTATTATGAATCAAAATGGAAGGAGGAATTGGGAAAAACAAACTTTGCAGCTGCAAGATCATATTCTCACACAAGAAGATTTCTAGATGTCATTGACCTGTGTGCTTTAAACAATGGAAATGAAATAAAGAGAAATTGGAAAAACATATATCCCAAATAACTAATTTTAAATCTGGGATATGGAAGTGATACAAAAGCTACTTTCCTTGATCTGGATATAGAAATAAAGAACAACCAATATGTAACAAAAATATTTGACAAGAGAGACCAGTTCAAATTTGATATTATCTCCTACCCTGACCTGACAGGAAACATTCCAGAGAAACAAGCATATCGAGTTTGTATCGGACAAGTGTTACGTATTGCTAGAAACACCATGTGTGCTTTTTAGCAATTTTGTCAATAGAGTCAGAAATTTGTTGCAAAAACTACAACGCAAAGGTTATAAAAAACAACAACTGCGCAAAACTCTGTTGAAATGTTTCCCCAGATATGACAAAATACCTAAAAAATACAACACTAACTCAAGAACATCAGTCAAACAATGTCGAGATGGAGCTTGAAATGACAAAGTGTTGTCATCAAAGTATTTGGAGTGGTAAGAGGGAAAGTATTGGGGGTAAAGTATACTTAATCCACTTAAAGAATTTTCTCTAGTCCAGCTTAGGTCGGAAAACCATGATCATACTCACTTTTTGCAGGATTTCTTTCATTTCAACCAACATTCAGTATTAATAGTGGAAGAGGTGGCTTCCAGCTAATACCTTAGTACACTTTACCTCATAACACCTCTAGTCAACATTATGGTGCTAAAAATTGTATTACTATTTACCTGATTATACCAGTATCGGTATGGTGGAATAGTGTATGCAGCAGGTAAGTTTCAAAGGAGACGTCCGTAACACTGAACTTGTATCCGCAAGTACATGAAGTTCCAGGATTTTCATCTGATCCCTTTCAAACTATGCACACTTAACTCGGGTGATATGGACCAGTGCATATCACATTGCAGTGTCACTGCTTTCATTTTTTGAATTTTGATAATTCATTTAAATTTTACAGATCCGAGGTAAATATACATGTTCATATTTATGGATGGGGCTGAACTTGTATCAGCCAGTTGTCCCTCAGTTTTCACTGGATCCCTTTCAAATTTGGCACACTTCATTGGCATGATCTAGGCTAGTGCATATCACATTGGCATGATACTGCTGTCAATTTCTGGTATTTTGTGTGTTTTTTTAAATGATAGGTAAACATACATGTTAATATTTATGGAGGGGGCTGAACTTGCATCCTCAGCTAGTCTCAGGTTTTCCAGCAGAAGTCTTTGAAATTTAGTAGACTTCACTGACATGATGTGTGTTAGTGCATATTACATTGCCATGGTGCTGCAATCATTTTCTGATTTTCAATGCTTTTTTAAAAAATAATAAATGAACTTACAAATGAGTATTATGTGCAGCGCTGAATTCAGGCTTTATATGTGCTCCCCATTTTCAACCATGCCAAATGCCTTGGGGATACACTCTTCAGGGAGGCTCATATATAAGTGATGGCAGGCGTGGTAGTATATTATCGTGTCATCGCTAGATGACACTTCACTCTAGTTGTTTTGGTTTTCAGCTGCCTAGCAGAATAATGCCACCCGTCAATCATACTTAATAGTCAGTCACGTGGCTACAGTTGGCAACGGCCCATGGCAAAACGAGAGTGATATCACAGTGGTGCCGTGAAATCAGGCAGCTTGCCGAAAGTGTGTTTGTGGACAGGGAAATGATGCCAACATACAAACTTGCCACAGCCTTAGTGGTTTACTTTATAGTTATCTTGCTTGTTTTGCATTCAAATTAAGAAAGACTTAAAACGTTCAGGAGTAGTGGGAATCGTCAGACGATATCCCATCAAAGGCCATGCTGTGTTGGATTACCCCAGTGGCTCTGCACAGCAAAGGCAGGCATGAAATACTGGAACTTTAATCAGCAATACCCATGTACATGATAATATTTTATTGAACCCCCAAGAACGAGAAAATAAAAGTACAAATAAATACATTGAAATAAGCACAAACGTGAACACAAGGGAAAATGAACTAGATAGCAATACAAGCTCAGGTTGGAAAGAGAAATGAAACTCATTGAGAAAATAATTACAAAATAATGAGAAGCTAGCTAAGTAAAGTATACAGGCAAGTCTTTAGAGCTAAGAAAAAAAAGTATATAGATAGGAAGACATACAATAAAAGACTGTCCCTAAAAATGGAACAAAGAGGTGGGTGCCTAAGGACTGAACCCACCACCCGTCTACTGGCCATGAGCAGCCTACGGCCGCCCGACTGAAGCAAGGCAACACAACTTTCGTTGCCAGGCTTGAGATCAAGAGACCCAAAGGCCCGCCTCCATGACGTCACACTTTGAAACCAGATTGTTGCGGTCCCTGTTTGACAGATTGCTACAGAATGTTAACCGTACCTCAAAGCCTCTTTTATTCAATGACGTGATTAGCCAATAGTTCATTGACAACCTCACCAAGTGTTAACAGGTTAAGGGATGATGTTTACTGTTATTTCTACAAATATCAGCTCAACTTGAGCAGACGGTATTGTTGCAGGCAACTGATCAACATCAAAGGCCTTTGATGCTCGTTTTCTCAGAAAGGATAATAGGATGAGAACCCCCACCTTGGAATGGTTATTCCAAGAAAACAGCTGAGCGAAATTGAATCTGGTTTACTGCCTTTGATTCTGTAATGTCTGCATCGTCTGAACTGCCAAAAAGATTCAGCGATTCGCAAAATTTTGCTTCGTTCTTTTTCTATGAAATGAGGAAAAAGAGAACATCCTGGAAATCAAAGGAAAAATTTAATTGTCAAACTTTGAGGATGGTAACAGAAAAACTAAGCCAAACATAAAAAAATTGCAGGATCTTTTTTTTGTTGTCAATATGTCAGGATTAAGATACAAGTGTAATTATGATTTTTATCACAAATAATTAGTAACGTAGATCAACATTTATGGGGTGGATGGTTTGCGATCAATTTTAGATTGTTTGTTTAACAATTAACATCACAGACACCCAAACACAGGATATATAAATACTTTGGAGTGTGATGATTAGACACATATATGATTTGCTTTCCTAACGCAAATACATTTTGAGCTGCATGTAGGATTGATTAAAGTGCGATTTATTTTTGGTGTCCTAGCTGTCCTGAAATTGTCAAAATGGCATCTATACAAATTTTAATGACATTACCTTAATCTGCCAATGAATTTCTTTGCATTTTAAGGAAAATTTGTTAAATCATTCATTTTGTTAAAAACTCACATTTTTTAATACATGCAGTGAACCTGTGATCTGAAACGAAGTAAAATATGCATTTTTCCCTTTTGTGTTTTGATATATTCTATTATCCTTCTTTGGAGATCACTTGGTTCACTTGGACTAAAGAATATTAAAAGCTGTAAAAATGGAGGGGAACGAAGCTAGTTTATCAGCGGTTTCGAATCAGATTTTGTCCCGTGTTACATGTAAGTTACCAGCCTCTGGTATTCCATATTTTTTCAGTCTGATGAAGATTACCAAGGTGCTGCCACACAGGAAATGTTGATGTCAGTGGGCAGCATGGACAGTGGGGAGCACCACAGTGGCTCTCCACATACAGTGCCACCTATGCATGCACCCCAACAGCAAACAAGCCCAAGCCATTCGTACCATGGACAAGGTAGTCCTGCCCACTCTTATCACGGACAAGGCAGTGCCAGCCACTCTTACCATGGTAGCCCTGTCCAATCCTATCAAGGACATGGTAGCCCAGTCCATTCTCACCAGGGCCAGGGTAGTCCGCCATTGTCAAATCACAATCAGCAGAGCCATTTACATGGCATGTATGGAGGTCAGCATGGTACGCAAGGTGAGCTGTTGGCATGGCATTGCTATTTGTGTGTGGCATAGAGAATCCAGTATTTATGGCCCATTGAGGATAACATTGGGATCACAAGTTTTTGGCCTTTCATGTTGTTTCAAGCAAAAACTTGAAAATTTAACAAAAATTGATTCTGATGTTATCCCCAATGGGCCACCCATACTGAATATTCTTTTTGCTATGTCTGAAAAGGGCAATTATGCACCAAATCAAAGTCCTAGAGAGATAAGTTTGAAAACGATGCCATGTTGAAAGTGAGAGGAGTCAGTATTTTCTTAAATGCACCATGACCTCTCACTGGTTTTTATCTAGTACTTGAAACCCATGAGTGACAAACCAAATGAAAGATTACAATAACCTATCCTTCATACCCATGCAGGATGACCCATTCAGGATAACCTTGATAGGAGAAAACCAAGCAATAAGGTTGTTATGCGCACTACCAAAGTAATTGCCAGACAGCTGTATTATTGATGGTTTTTTTTTTTTTGTTTACTGGAAAGCAAATCTATATTGTGTGAACGATGCAATGGATTTGTCACTCACTATAACATGCAAAGCAAAAACAGCCTATGTTTGGTCAATATTATCATGTTTATTTGTGCTGTAAGATGTAAAAGAGTGACCAAGCTCAACAATGTTTTTGAATGTACTCTTTCAACTGTAAAGGAGCACTTAGAGACAGTGGGGCACCTTTGTAAAAGTTGCCTTGCTATTGCCACTTACACCATGTACAAGTCATGTCCGCTCTTTGTTTTGTGATGTGTAGAAGGTGCCGCAGATGACAATGAAGACGCCAATAGTTGTGTAAGTATAGGTGCTATGGACGTGTCCGACCTGGAAGGGGAGGATGGCGACGATGAGCGAGAGATGCATCACATGGACCAAGAGTTGCACTCACCACCACCTCACCCCCCACCACAGCCACAGCCTCGTTATCAGCGGCCGCACCATGTGGGGCCTCCCTCACCTACATACACCCATCCAATGGTGAGCTGCTTTCACAGGCTTCACACTAACATTATGCAGGTCAAAGGTCACAGACATGTAGAGTGGCATCAAACAGCAGTTGTAGCATTAGATTTAGGCAAATACAACTGGGCAAGACCGAATGAAACAACTATTCAATCTATCAAGGCGTGTAAAGTCTGACCGGTTTCAGTGCTAACACATCTCATCAAAGACTGAAGTCAAGGGCCCCTGGTCAGACTTTACACGCCTTGGTAGAGTGAATCATTGTTTCATTCGATCTTGCCCAGTTGTGTTTGCTTAGCATTAGATTTTGGGTCATTCAGGGTTTTGTGATTTTGAAATGTGACACTAGATGGTCCCTGACTTATTTCTGGTTCTGTTTTCTGTCATGTTTCATGAAGTGCTTTCAAGGGCACTAGTGAAAAGAAAGAGGGATGGGGGGGGGGGGACGGAGGAAGGGTAGGTAGGATTGGAAGAAGAGGTTTAGCTGTGAGAAACCAGAGACTCTCAACAGCCCAACAGTCCCTGATAATGACCCACTAGAGGCGAAACCAATGGGACTAAATTCTGTCAATTTTTCGCCTGTCAGGCACTTGCGTGGTCATTTCATTAGCTCTTAGGTAAGTCAAGTTCTGGAGAAAAACTAGTGGTCATTCACCTTTCTATGCCTTCACAATGCATTGCTCAGAGGGTGAGCAGTGGTGTAATAAGCCCCCTGCAACACAGTGACCAAACAGGGTCAGGGCAACAGCCACTGTCACCCTGAGCCCATTTACCTAGGAGCTGCATATTTGTAAATATGCAAAGATCACCCTGAGCCCATTTACCTAGGAGCTGCATATTTGTAAATATGCAAAGATCACCCTGAGCCCATTTACCTAGGAGCTGCATATTTGTAAATATGCAAAGATCACCCTGAGCCCATTTACCTAGGAGCTGCATGTTTGTAAATACATGTACGCTATACAAGGTTGGCTTGGTTAGGGAAATATTAGAGTATGTCCTTAGTCTTCCCCAAGGCTCTCGATGTTTCAGGGTACATGTAATACAAAATAAATCTTGCATTCACGGTAGAGCCAAGATGTCTGTTCATGGTTTGAAAGAAACATTTTTAACTTCAGATGATTATGAAATCTTTTTTTTAGTTTTCATATGCAGAATACATTCCCTCTTGAAAATCTTTAAAGAAAATGATTTCCTTATAAATGTAATGTGACAGGAAGTCGTTAAACATGGCGCCACCATAAATGCAAGCAGAAGAGGACTTAAAATAAAATGGGCATACATGCAGTTGTCTACTTGAATCACCCATAAAAATTTTGAAGAGTTTTTGAGAGACAGAATTTTATTTTTGTATGATGTCTCCATATATGTTATTTTAAATTAGCTTTTTTGTTCTCTTAAGCTCAGTTTCCGATGCTGTAAATTCTCATGCACACAAGCAGTGCATCATGGTAGGAGCTGCTTACAGTTACTGGCTTGTAAATACACTATACAAGAGAACTGGTGTAGCTCGGAGACAAAGCAAAGCCAAAGGCTCATATCGGACACAAGAGAGGGGGTCAAAGGCTGTGGCAAAAGGCCGAGGGACAGACTTAAAACACAAGTCATGTAAATTTGGAAATAAAGGAAGCATAGTCACAAGTTGAATGGATATTCGTTTAGGTTAAATTAATTTGCATCATGGTGTATTACGGGGAACTCCTGTGAGGATGGTACATGTACATATGACACAGACAGGTGGAGGTAACAGTTACAAGGTGGGGGAGAGGACTTGTACAGGAAATAAATCACAAGGTGGTTGGGGCTGAACGGCTGACATGGTCCGGCATGTTGTGTTGACTATGCATCGACACAAACATTACCTCCACACCCCATCAACAGGGTCAATACCACATCACCTTCAAGTTGGTTCCTTGTCATGAACATTACCACAGGCCTTGATAAAGCAATGCTTTATCTGATTTTAGTATGTTTGTGGCTGTGCTCTACACACTGTCAAGGTGGACAGCGTTCAAGTCAAGTCAGTACATGTACACTGCCGTCTGTTTGCTGATATTGTATATTCCCAGATACACCATAAACACATCGTCACAGTTTTGTTACCAGCCAATGTGTCAACAGAGCCAGTGTTTTGTTGCCAAATGAATGATGTGCTGTCACCAAATATTCCTGCGTGGAAAGTTTTATGTCACCAAAATAGATGTGGTGTGTCACTGAAGAGATCTTGAATGACCTTTCACCAGTTTGGATGTGTGATTTCTGTGGAGTTTGATAAGTCACGTACAGTGTCTGTTACAGTCCACAGTGATACAATGTCATGTTGCACACTGCATGTCTGCACTTCCAACATGTACAGGACTGGTATAACTTAAGCCGAAGGGACCTGCATGTAGCAGTCATGTATTCACATCCAACTTTTTAATTGTTACTATGGGGATAGCAGTGTAAAAGCAGCCATTGGCCACATCCACTTCAAACTCCAAACTCTATGGGGATGAACGTTGGATGGGTTACTACCTTTTTTTTTTAACCCAAGTGACCAGTTAGACAGTAGGCTTGTCCAATGTAAAAACACAATGGTGTTACATCACCTCATGTACAAATAATGGATAATGTGGACACGTAAAAATTCAAGGTAAAAAATAAACTCAGCAGTCTTTGGGCAGTCTCTGATGAGTTCGATATAGAACGAAACCGGTCAGACTGACCTAAAGTCTTTACCCAGGCAAAGCTTCGCAAACAGGCATTTTTCGCCGTCTTGGCCCTTGCCTAGTCTTCTTATTATGGGTTACTACCATGTATATTCAAATGGTCACACTCCACTTATTGTTATTATTTTTTCTATATGAATTTTATTTTCCATTTGGGAGGAAATCTCCAGAACAGTGCATGTCATTCTCATATAAGGGCTGTAATTGCTTTGTGCTGTGACCTTGAAACATCACGCAGATGGGTTTGACAGTAAGGTTATGTTGCTAATATACTTTTACCTCAATTTGGCACTAGAACTGGGTTCAAGCTGCATTGAACTCAGAATGTTTACTTGTTCAGACCAAAAACTTACATGCCCTGGACAGCAGGTCATAAGGATACATAAATGTAATAAATCATGTTTATCATATTGGCACCCTTACAGATTAAAGGTCTGCCATATTGGTCCGAAGCTTTGAGTCTTGGACCAATATGGCAGTCCGAGGGTCAGAAAGGGGGCCAATATGAAAACACATAAGAACTGACAATTTTATTAATTGACCATAATTCAGTTCCTTTGATTCCTGCTTGCTCTAGCTCATCACGTAGTTGATCTTCTGATAACAGTTTATAGCGAAGAATATCCTTGGCTAATATATCTGTCATCTATGACTCTGGTAAAATATACTGCAGGGAAAGCTATATCTATGTTTGTAACAGGTGCTCAAAAGTCTGTGCGTGTTGGCAGTGTTATGGTGCAGGAGCACATAAAAGACACAAAGGTCACATGAAAATTGTCAAACTGAACAGGTGATGGGAAAATGAATATATAATGTATGTCTTAAGAACAGTTATCTGACAGATGCAATATGAACAGCTAGGAAGTAGAGTTATATATATATATATATGTGTGTGTGTGTGCCCCCCCCCCCCCTCCTCCATTTGTTGCACTTCTCTCGAACTCCTCCATGGCTGTTCTTTTGTGAAATCATTGGCACAGGTCCAAGTGATATCGCTCATACAGACCCTGCAGTATGGTTCCCAGTCACATCGCTGAACAATGCACCAAGTAGGCCTGCATGAATCCAGCAACCACCAATTGATTATAACAACCTATACAGGCCCAGTTTTTCTCATATTTTCCCTGTTATTTCAATGTTGGCCCTGTTTTGCTCATACTGGCCCTGTTCACTTCATCGTACAATGGCGACTGCAAATAATGTATTGAGGTTATATTATCCTTAGTTAATTAATAAGAGCACTTAGGGATCGTGTACAAATAAAAACCTTTCCAAAATTCCAAAAAAAACAATGGAATCTGATTAACCCCCTCCCTCCATGCCCATTCCAATATCACCAAATTTTTGGAAAACCAACATGTCAGCTGCTGCAGACATACATCTCAACCCATACATTCTTTCACCCATATAATGGAAAAACAACAGGTATGTGTCACTTTAATATATTCTTTTAACTCCTAGCACTATGCCAGTATCTGGTATCGCACACAGTGTGCCACCGGGCAGTCCTCTAATCGCTTGCGCAAGAGAGGACATGCTGGATTGAACGTGCCTGGGCTCTGTGAGTTTTGCGATTTGATCCTAGTGATCAACACAAAGTCGGTCCGAAATTACATGAGGTATAATTCTGTGCAATTTTTATTTCAATTTACCCCCTAAATTTTTTTTATGCTTTATGGGATGTCAAGCGTCTGGTCACCTTTTTTTTTTTACCAACAAACACGGTCACAGGCCGTACAACACAAGCGAGTGTGAACAGGCATGAGTCCGGGCATGGTTTTCCGTCATGTGCGTATATTTTTCCAGACCTTCGGTCATAAATTTCATTCCTCATTTGTTCTTTTATACAAATTTTTATCCTTTCAGACATTTCAATCAAATTAACGCAACAAACTTTGGATAAAAACATCGTGCCCTGACGTATCTGAGACAGCGATTGACAACACATCGTGTTTACGCAACTCTCAATCAGGCTTATCTTCGTCACTGTGCAGTGACGGAATCTGCGTATTTTCCTTGCCTTGCATATGGAATTTTCATTCCTGCCTTTATCTGTGTCTAGATCTGTTCCATCGAAGTCATTTTGCAAAAGTATGATGTCAAAATTTCGCATCTTGGTCCTATAATCTTTGCGTGAATGCGACACAACAAATCAAAGTTGACTCAAGCACATGGCAAACAACGAGTTTGATTGGACAGTGACTTGCACGTGACCAAATCCATCCAGTGAGAAACCTGGAAATGACCCAACGCATTTATAATGAGGTTCGATTCTCATTCTGGGCTATTTTTAGAGGGATACCCCAGGAATATTTATTTCTTAGCCAATAAAAGAGCTTGTTACATTTGGAGACGAAATTCTCAGGATTCCAGAAGTATGAAAAACAATGGCGGACGACGCAAAACACCGTGGCGGCAAAGGGGCAAAGTTACAAAGTTTTAGCGTAAATTTTGGGAGTTGTATCATTCAAAATGTCACGTAAAACGGGTAGTTGTTTCATTTTTATCCGTATAATAAAAATATATTTCTTTTTATCTCAAAATCGAAATAGCCATCCGTAAATAATGAAGTTTGTCTACGACAAAATGCACACGCTTGACAGTAAAGAAACATAACGGGCCGGTGGGAGGCTGTCGACGGTCGGCGTGCTGTGTTGGCGGGTATAACCGCCTACGGCGACAAACGATCAGAAACATGTCGAGTATGACCGCCGACGGCGTGCTAGGTGTTAGTATCCTCAAAAAACTACACCTCCTTATTAAAACAATACATGAAAATTAAGTTGCATTGGAAAGGTTATGCAGACCATGCACGATCAGGCTGGTCTTTAAAAATGACCGCTACCGCTACCGCATTATTACATCGATAATTTTGAAGCTTTCCAAAAAATTGGTGAAATTCCGATTTTGCCATTAACCCCCTCCCTCCATTCCGATAGTTTCTCGGAATATTGGAAAGGTTTTTATTTGTACACAATCCCTTACACTACGTGCCACTTGCTTGTTTCCGGTTAGGTTTCCCCAGGGGCTATAAGTAGCAAGCAGCAGCCTACAACAGCTACAAGCTTGCCTAGCTGTACTTGATATAGTTAAGAAAAATTGTATTTTGATTGCATTTTCTTGACTTGAAAGTTCATCATTCTCATTCTGACTTGCCCTACAAAGTTTTCTGTTAATATCCAAAGATTGTTTGAAAGTTTGGCTGCAGTAATTTTACAGATTTTATACTTGCCTGTTTTGCTACTTAATTTTATCGTTTGACATCATTTTGTTTTAATATTCACCTTTCAAACACTTTAGACTTGCATGTTTTCTGTCATGTTAAACCCCCAGGAGCTATCAGTTGCAAGCTGTGGCCAATGACAGTTACAAGTTTGCCTAATTGTACTTAAAATCTGGTTAAGAAAATTGTTTTGATAACATGTTTTTGACTTAAATGCAAGTGACTTTCATTCTTTTCTGACATGCCTATGTATACATTTAATCAATGTCAAAAAATGGCTCAAATTTGACAGTATTTACTCAAATGTCACAAACCTGACCCATTATGTTGAAACATTGACACAGGGTTGGTAGTGAAGTAGATCTTTATTGTTTGGAGACTTTGAAAGTGAGGATTAGATGTCATAATGCGGTTTGTTTTACATTTCTGGGGCAGGATGTCCATTGTTGCAGTACTTGTTAGGATTTCCCTTGGTTGGTACAGGTGGTGCAGCTGCAACTGTCTATTTTACCATCACTGGGACGGAATATAATCACCCAGTTTGTTTCTACTTCAGTTATACACTGGCAGGTGGTTTAACTAAGATAAGCTATCCTGCAGTGCAATATACTTTCTGAGGAAACCACTGGCAGTAATAAGCACACGGTCAGTGTCATTCTTGTGGGATGTAACATGGTTGGGAATAGCTAAGGTCAAGATCAGTTGGTTCAGGTGGTTTGTCACTTGAGGGCTCTGTAGGCAGGAGGGCTAGGTCTGTGTAATCCCATTACTTACCATTATAATTTGCACCGAAATAAATTTAAAACTGCTGTGTTTTGAAACACAGAGTTTGTTATCGGAAATTTTGATACATAGTTGAAATATTTGTGTAAATTTTATCACCTCAAGTGCAAAACTAGCCAACTTACTGAATATCACTCTAGCAGAGAATGTAATGGGAATACACACATCTAACCTGCATAAATTTTTTGTATTGTATTGTGTATTCAACTGAACACACATAAAATTTCTAATTGTGGTCCCTCCTGTTGCAATGTTCCATCTGTCCAAGTCTCTTGTCTGTTGTTTGCAAGAGGAATCAATGTTGGTTTAAACATATTTATTTTAACAAAAAAAAGGTGACTGGGAAAATGGGCACAGCCCAACATGAATCCCTTTCGTAAGACACTCTTTGCAGTGGAAAAACTAAAACATGACTGTATGAATCAACATGGCTCCAAATTTTTGAAAAATGATGACTCCATTTATGTGAACAGTATGAGTTGGTGACTAACATTAAATGCGATGATTAGCACAATGAAGAGGATCAAACTCAATAGTAAAATGATTTGTATGTGTTTGTTTCGCAGTATGTACATGGTTACTATATTTCAGGGTCCTCCATATATGGCAAGTCCACAGCCACAGATGGAGGCTGGCATGGAAGGTCACATGACCCAGGAATCCCATCATGCACCACCACCAACACCAAGACATCCACCATCAATTCCTACACAAGGTATGTGCTCCACACCCAAATGAGGTCCATGCCCCACCCTATCCCCATTCTGAAAAAAAAACTGATTATTGATGCCAGGAAAGACAGTTAAGCCTGTCTAAAACTTAACAGCCAAATGCATTTTTTGTGTCGCAAAGTGTGGTTACTGGGGTTGGTAAAGGTTGTAAAAGGTTTGCAAAAGGTTGACAAAGGGTTTGTAAAAGATTGACAAAGGGTTTCAAATGGTTACAAAAAACATTTTAATCAATAAGGTTGAGAAAGTGTGTGAAATGGTTGGTAACCATTAGAGAAAGGTTTAAGAGTGTTTTAAAAGGTTTTAATGCAATAAGAGGAAATGGTTTTGAAATGGTTTGGAAGGTGTTAGAAATGGGTGTGAAAAAGGTTTGCCTTTCACTCAATAGGTTGGAAAATGGTTGAAAAGGTTGATGTGTTTGGTGACTGTAAACTTTAAGTTTATTGGAGGCTTAACTGTAGGTCTTATTACCTTCAGTGTCAATCTGAATATTAGTTTTCTCTGAGGTGTTTCATTTGTAGTATATTGTGTTCATAAGGTTTTGCAGGTCAAAGAAGGAAATTTTATGTTGCTGCTATTGTTGGCAAAATATCGTTACCGGTAGTTTCAGGATGGTCGTTGTTGGAGTGTACATTATAATTTAAATAGAGCAAGGTCATTATTGCCCTTACACTAACATACCAATAAAGTATACGCAGATTAAATCAGTATAAATATAGAATATATGTAGTAATAAACTTTATTTCTTTAACGAGGATTGGGCAATAGCCATTGGCTAATACAGGGCCCTTTCCTCAAAAAAAAAGAAAATATGTTATATTTATGTCGAGATTGCCCCCTTATTCTATCTCTGACACTTTTTTGCAATGTTTCATTCCCGAATTAGAATACATGTAGCAACCATACTTATTGCAGTTTTGTTGTAACATTGTATCCACAGGTGTGGAAATGCCTTCTGCATCTATGGAAGAGAACAGAAGGGTGGTACCCCCTGCACATCTTTCCCCTCTCCCAACTACGTCCCTGGCACCACCTCCAGCAGGGCACAAACCCAAGAAAAAGAAGAAGAAAAAGAAGGATACAGGGCAACCTTTACCTCCACCGATGGCGCGAGGGTACGGGGCGCCAGGTGGACCTGCACACCCCCTGCCCCCACCAGTTGGAGCACCACCAATTCCACGAGAGGCAATGGGGCCTCCCTATGATAACTCCACTGCATACCATGGACAGGGTGGCTCTGTTGCTACTAACCAGCCAGCCCCCCTGCAGCAACCACCCAGCCCAAGTCTGAGGCCAGCATCACTGAAACCACCGAAGAAGAAACAGTCAGTACATCACGAACAGGAGCAAAGGTGAGGACACGATCTATCACTGCAGATCACACCATAAGAACATACACAATGTATTCAAGGATGGTAAATAGCATTCTGCAAAGTGTCTGACTGCAAGGTTATAATAATTATACACACAATGTAATTGTGCAGATCTTATCACAGGACTTTTTTACTTTTTCTTTTATTTTTTACAATATTTGTTTATAGCTGTAGAGTGATATAATCTAAACAAAGTGAGCTTTGTGATGAGATAACCCTTATGGCTAATTTCCCAATGTGCAATTTTCTGAATCTGACACAAAAAATATGCTGATAATATTTTTGCAGTTGCAATATTCAGTAACAAAACAATTCCTTGAACAGGGTTTTTGTTTGAACAATATTGAATGGTGAAAGGCAGATAGACTGACAAATGAACAGTATCACACATGATAACAAACTTGCTTTTCAACAACAGTGTGTAAAAGATAACTGCTGGGCATTGTGTGTTGATTTTTTTTGGAAACTTAACGAATAGGAATTGAATAAAAGGTTTTTAGTACATGCCATTTTTTATAAAGGTAAAAACAGAATGTTTCGCTGTTTTACTTGGGGTACAGAATGCTTCCGTGAGGACATTTAGTCTGTTCACAATTTTTTACAGCATCCCAGAACCAGTTGAAAACTCTATGTAAGTCTTTTCACTTGCCACATAAGTGTAAAGTTGATATTTTTACTTGCAGGTACATTTGTGCACGCAATAGGTCAGAGATGCACGATCCATTTTTATACACACGCATGCACACGTACCGACAAAAAAACTTAAACTTTCACTCTACCCCAGTTTTCATGATTGGTGCTGCAATTTCTATAGAAGATAAACTGTCACAGTTTTTAACATTGTATCACATTTTTTATGCCCCCTCCTGCCGGAGGAGGGGCATATAGTAATCGCTTAAGTAAGTCACTAGGTCAAATATCTGGGTCACAGTGACATATTCGTGTAAAATCTTGTCTGGCCATAATTCCTTTACCATTTAAGGTGATTTCATGAAACTTTACACACATACATTATCTTGACCTAAGGGTGTGTCATGAAACAAAAATAGGTCACTAGGTCAATTATCTGGGTCATGGTGGTACATCCATGTAAAACTACATAAGACTTCATACCCGGGCAGTAATTCTGTTGTCCTTTTGCATAGAATCATGAGACTTTAGGCACCTGTGTATCTGGACACAAGCATGTGTCATGCTTAAAAGTACGTCAACAGGTCAATTGTCTGGGTAATGGTGATAGCCTGTTTCTATTGACTACAGTCATTCGAAAGTGAGACCTGTGAGTAACAAGGCTATAAATGTGGCAACAGGGGCATGGATCTCTGATTGCCCTTTGATTTCTCTGTTGTTGTATTTTTGAGTTTCATGTGGAAGCTTTGTTGCCTCTTTCCCATTTTTGCCTGGACCAAACAGTCCTTCTATGCATTGAATCAGCTATGTAACTATAGATTGTATGTTGTGTAGGTGTAAACTCCCAAATCTCTGTTATTAGGAGATTTTGATAAAAAGTGCATGAAAACAAAGAAAATATCAATTTTGCCGCAAAATGCTGCTATTTAATCAGTTTTGAGATCTCCAAAATGAGATGCTCCCAGTGGGAATGGGGGAATTGACAGCAATGATCTTGCTACCTGGTTAATAGGCCTTGGGGTATACACTAATGTGGGGCTTGTGGTACAAGATCACTATATTGTGAGTTGGAAATGTTTCACAGCAACAAAGCAAGATGGATCACAAAAGCGTTCTTGGGAATAAAGCACCAGCATTTTGGGGTCATATGAGTTGCCGAGAATTCAATGATAGTTGCCCGTCTGTTTTTGGTGGGTACCTTATTGTAAAAATTTTTCTTCTTTTTTTTTCATATTGTTTGAGACCAGTCCATCCGACAGTTTCATTGTCAGTGCAAAATTGAACTGCAGAGCATGCTTGGACCACCATGCATAAACTCCCATGTTTCCATGTCTGTGATAAATTACATAGAGTATCACCACATCGAGTGAATGAATTGTTTTCAGTGACAGTAGCTGCACATTGAGTTTGCAAACAGGTGACCTTGACCTGTCCATCTATATTAACATGACAAAAGTGAACACAAGGCAGTATTTCATGTTAAAATATTTGGAACAAGTCAAACCTTACTTCCCATGGATCATCATGCCAAATATTCGAGTCACAAGCAAAAGAAACTAAACCGAGTACAGGACTAACCTTGGCCTTTTTGCATGGTCATGGAAGCCACGCCATAGCACAAAGCTAGATTGGATGACCATATATTTGATGGCGGAACAAATATTCCATGGAGGAGTGTTTTGTGTGCTTGTATACACATGACTGTGTCATTACATTACAATGACAGACTCACTGCTGTGAGTGGGGTGTTGAATAATATTTAACCCTTGGTTTCATAACACATTACTTTTGTTACAGCCCCAGTGGTCCCACCCCAAAACCTGGGTAAGTAGCCTGTAGCTAGCTCTATGTGCAGTAGTTCAGAAATCGTGTCTCTTCATCAGAACATGTGTGCGCAAGGTACTTTTTGTAAAGTACTGGGCCAGGCTTCATTGCTTTGTGCCATTGTTTATGGGGAGACTTGCTTCAGTTACAAAGGCAGCTTTATTTGCACATGAACATGATGAAAGAAGTGGAGCAGTGAGCTTGCAAAAATGAAGAAAGTGTTCAGCAGGCGGCATTATGAAAATAAGTTGTAAGGGGGAATGTGTTCAGCTGGTGGCAGTAAGGGTGTGCTGCTCCTGTGCAAGTGCAGTGTGGATGTGGTTGTAGACAGCTGTTATTTATCGTAATGCTGATGTCCGTGTACACAGATTCTGTTATGTTTGTATATCAAAAGTACCAACATCAACTACCTTCCTTCCACAATAAATCTGTAAAGATAATTTCCACTATTTGAATTATCACTATGGAAAATATGCCGATGAACTCAAATAGGAAGATATATTAATAGTGTGAGTCAGTGTGTCCATGTAACACAGTGGCAACTGGGGGTGGGGGTGGGAGGTAGGGTAAGGTGAAATACTGCGAGTCTGATGAGTAGTCAACCAGTGGAGCTGGCAGACAGCCAAAAATGTGGCTTGGTCACCTGTTGTTTGATCAGGGAGCTGTGGCTCCACTCTGATAAAGTGGCAGTCTTTAATAATAGGCTGTGTGGATATTGCACAGCTGGGGCTCCATAGAGTAAACATACTTGCATGCAGTCTACTCCCAAAAGAGGGTTGTAATGCAATCGGAGGTATTCATATTAACTGAGATCCTGTGCTGCCACCTAGGCTGCAGCAAGGACCTTTATAAGAAAGAGGGCAGACAGATGTACTAAGTAGGTTAGATATGCTTCTATGATAAAAATAACAACTCCAGAAGTCAAAACGCTGAGGAAAGTGGTTCACTAAGTTTTGAAACGTGCCAAACGCCAAACACATTTAGAAAATTTCATCTGCTTGGTGGAAAAGTTGTTATTTACAGACAGTTTAGTTACATAATTGCCAATTATTGGTACATGTGCCCTGATCATGGCTGAAGCATAGTTCCGTTGCCCAGCAACTGAGGGGACTAGAGAATGCCTGCAGCTGATATTGTTAAATAAGAATACCTCCTATTATTTTTGAGAATAAAAAATATATAATTATTTGAGTGAATGAAGTGGGTAACAAGTAGAATGTAAAATCAGACATTCTCCATAGCATGCACACAAACTAGATTGGTGTAGCGAAATGTCACATAGGCCATGGGCTATTTAAAAATATGACTGCATGCAGAAGATTTCAAAGTGACGAATTTTTGACAAGTTCTACATGCTCAATGTCAGTGGTCTCGGGATCAGAATGGGCTGCAACAGATTCCCCGAAATATCAGTTCAAATGGTTGCTATGCTTCCCAAAGGGGTGTATCATTGTACATGTTGTTACTTGAAAAGTTTAAAGAATTAAGGAGCAAAAATAACATATCTGTTATGAAATAAATCTCTTACTCCATTTTGCCATTAATTTGGGACACCTTTGGATGTGGCAAGTGTGTGTACATCAGAGACCATACCTAGCAAACATACTGGCTTATACTGGTAAAACTGCTCCAATCAGCAGCATAGCTCAACAGAAGAATTAATTACCTGTAATTATAGACTAAAAGATATGAATGGTAATATGCATGACAGCACTGTCAGCAGATATGCACATTTGAGTACTTGTCACCATGCTAACCCTAAGACATATAAACTGAAACTAACAAGGTCAAGGCATGAGACTTTCCACAAAGTTTGTCTTATTTAGGTCAGTTTAACCCTTAAAGTGCTAATCACGGCTATAGTTTTCTCATTACTGTTAAACATGTAATGGTTAAAAGATTCACATTCCTAATGAAAACACCTTTCCTACAAATACAAGCAAGCCTAGGCTGAAGGAAAAGTAGTCTTAGTCAACAACTTTTCTCGGGGCGCTTTGCGCACAATGCACACAAAGTGCCTCGAGGAAAGCTGTTGACTCAAGCCTTAAATCAGCACTTTAGGGGTTAATACTCCAACTGCTTCCCAGGAGAGGACAGGACCATCATGGTCTTCTTGTTTCTGTGTGATATTCTATCTGTATGAGACGTCAGTTTTGTTCAGCATGTTGGCAGTACTTTCACACTTTTCTCTGTTCATATTCAAGTTTCTTTTGTTCACTCCTGCTTCAGTTGAGTGCAGTTCAGAATCCATTTCTTTTAGTATGCACAGTGCACATGTATGTCTCTAACATTTCAGTGTAATGCAATTTTTTTCGCAATTCCAGGCAAGAAGTGGCCTTATTCCTCATTGAATCTATAATATTTACTTGTCCTGATTGAAAGTTACTTTACCCGGACAGTCTTAAGGACAAGCCCTGTTACAAAATGATAATATGTATTACACATCTATTACAGACCATTGGCTCCTTTGACCAGTCCCGGGTAAGTTAGCCTGTCTTCTCACCCAAGCTCTGGTTTTGCTCAAATAGCACAGTGTGTGCAGGACAAAATCACAAGCTTCGTCTCCTTAGGACACAGTCACACAGTGAAAGTATTATATAATACAGATTTAAATATGTTTCAGGAAACCATGAGCTAACATCGTAGCTGACCCATACATGTATCTCAGGTGTTGGGTGGTTTGTGGAAGATTAATGGTGGCATATTCTCTTTAGTTGGGGGGATATCACAGAACGCTTCAGCTTCAAATAACTGTGTGAAGTTGCACCTTTCTAATTCAGAATTTTTATGCGTTTTCAGTGGGTGCTGTTGTACCATCATCAAATTATATTTCTAAATGATACCGTTGTCCATGTTGACAACAATAACCCTTTCCCTCTTGAATTAAGGCTGAGTCAACAGTTTTCCTTGGTGGAGGGGGTAGGTATAGTGCTGAGAGCAAGCTATGAAAATGCATTTTCAAGCCTCCCATGTGTTGGTGTCATGATATGGTCAGGGATCTTTTTTTTCTTTTTTTTTTTTTTTTTTTGAGTTTCATTCATGTAAGATTAGAGTGTGGAACACAGTCGTCCCAACTGACTTGAGTTTCTCAGTATATTTACTGCCATCTATTTAATTTCTAATTTTAACTTTCATTTTTAAACATTATGCTTATTTGTAATATTTATATATCCACATACATGCACTTACAGGTTATGATGCTTCCAGTGTAGTTTCTGTGTTTTTCTTTTAACAAGATATCATGCTGTTTTATAATTTTATGTACTTATACCCATACCATTATCATATACTATATTCATTGTATCTATATGTCATCCACATTGTAGTTTATTATGGTGGGCCCTGAGGAAGATAAACTATTGTTTCTCAGGTTACCCTCCAAAAATAAAGTGTATCTATCTGTCTGTCACTCTACATGTACTGTATCTGTCTGTGCATGTATGTACCTATCTGTCTATCTGTTTATCTATCTGTCTATCTATCTATCTATCTATCAAAATGTATGTATCTGTCTATCTACATGTATCTAACTGTCCATATCTATATCTATCTATCTATATCTATCTATCTATCTATCTATAATCTATCTATCTATCTATCTATCTATCTATCTATCTATCTCTCTCTCTCTCTATCTATCTATCTATCTATCTATCTATCTATCCTGGAGTTTTGCTGTTGTGTGCAGGCATTTTGAAAGTACTGAACAACCAAGAACTGATGAAAATCAATTAATACATATCTAATAGACTAAGTATTTCCATTGGAACACCCAAAGCTATCATAACGACATATGACCAGAATGTATCCCACTTATCATGAAATACCACAATCACGCTGAGCGATCCTGGTGGCAGAAATGAGCACCAGACATGTGGGTATAGAGGTGGTGCCAAACCTTCCTCCAGGAAGTTGTTGGCACGGAGCATGCTTTTATGATTGGCGTTGTCTACAGTTTTGTTCAACTTTTGCTTCATTAACCCATTCCCTATGGAGCACAAGTACATTCACCTGTCTATGAGTCATTTTGCCAGTTTCATATTCGCCTTTCATTCAAGTAACAGCATTCTAGGTTTAACAAAATTATTTAAACTCCCTCCCCCCACCAAAAAAAAAGGATGTTTTTAAATGATCCAGATCAACATTTTTCCTCAGCACACTTTACTTGCAATGCATACAAAGTATGCCAAGGAGAAATGTTAGTTCAGTCCTACATTTGGCACTTAGCGAGTTAATACTAAAAACTTAAATTTATATAAAGCAAAAAGCAGTCTAAGTCAACAGCTTTCTCTGGAAACTTTGCATGCATTGTGTGCAAAGTTCCCCCAGAACAGCTGTTCACTCAGTCTCAAATCAGCGCTTTTAGGGTTAATGAGCAGATCAGGTGGAGTCAGTGTGTAAAAGATTTAGTTGTGTGCACGTATATACTTTTCCATGATGGCCTGGGTTGTCTACAGGCAGATCACATAACATCAGACCAGATAATAGCAAGCACAAGTAAGCTCTTATGGTTACGTGCGTGTGAGATTACAGATGAGATCTATATAGTGATGAATTTAAATCTGGTTGGTCAAAGATTGCAGCAAATGGACGATAATATGGAAACTACTCTGGCTCTCTAGGTAAACGACGAATAATTGTCAATTTTTTAAGCGCTCGCAAAAAAAGTACATGAATGTACGTGCCTGTATTCTTTAAGTGTATAATTGTATTTAATAGGAATCAATATCTATTTCTGTTTCTATTTTGACAAAATCCTGACCATTGGAGCACTGGTTACAGGATGGTGCCATGGACTGAACTTTGGAGTTCCAAATGCAAAGTGGTTGCCAAATTTTGACTGGCCTTCAGGTGACTCACAATAAAATAGGCTACACATCCATAAGAATGTTAAAGCTAAGCTCGCTTTTTACGGTGCTAGCTGTTTATATATTATGATACAACTGTAGTCTGGAACAATCGCTTCATTTCTTCATCAGAAACGGTTGTGAAATGATCCACACTACCATTACCATCTGCCAGGTTCCCACTGAATCAAGGTTGGCACTATAGTATACCCAGCAGTGTATTTAATCTTGGAAAGTGATTAGGTGAAAGTTGCTGGTGATGTATCACTTCATAACTCGCATGCTACATAGAGGTCTGAACTGGATGCATGCCAAGTATGGACTGGGTCCAGTGACTCAGAGACAGTAAAAGCAGTGGATCCATGTGCTTGGAGCATCACATGTGATGTTGCCTTGACCAATAGGAGAAATAGAATCAGTCCACTCACATGACAGTCATTGTTATGCACATATACACTTAGTCTATATTATGTACGTTGGTCTACAGGCAGATCAGATAGACATCAGTCTAGATATTAGCATTTGATGCTTTGCACATATACATTGTTTATGATCTAGGTTGGTATTCATAATGTATGCAGATTTAATTGGGACGCTCTAGATACTATCCACTGTTTACATAATATACTGTCTAGTTGGCCTGCATTATGAGTCAGTAGATCATGTGGTACATGTATCATTCTTATTAAAATTTAGCGGTCTACATATACATTGACCAAGGTTTGTCTACATATTGTAGGCAGATTAGCTGCCAGACTTAGTAGGCCAGTTTTCCGGGACTGGACAGATGAAATACAGGTGGATACTGCTGAATTGACATGTACAGTGGAGTTGGGTATCGTTACTAATTTCTGTACCACGACACGGTACAGAGCCATGTATCATGAGACGTATCAATATATATCATAAGGGTGTAAGAAGTGATCACACTCTTTGAATTTACATAGAACACTAACAACAGTCAGTATCACAGCTTCTGTGCTGGTGTTTTGATACGTCAACCTGTCGTGTCTACACACACCATCAATGGATTGATTATGTAGGCTGTGAAATATGTTTTAATGGCTGAGCATCTCCATGCAGGGATGATTTTCCTAAATTTCTTCATGTAAAATTCATAAGTTGTGGTAAAAAAAGTTTTTTTTATCATATCGTGAAAATCTAATACACCAGGAACCTATCACGATACAGTTCAGTACAGGGTCTGTATCGCAGTATTTCAGTATTTCCATATTTTGTCCCAAGCCTAGTGAACAGGCAGTGAGATGAGGCCAGCAATACATGCACAAGTCTTGGTTTTAAAAAGGTACTAGTGCTTCCGGGAGCATACAATGTAAGGAGAGAGTGCAAGCTCTGTAGAACAGGGAAACTTACCTGGCTGAGAGTGAGTTACTTATTTCCCCTTCAACAATGATCCAGAGTGAGAGAAAATTGTAGTTCGCTCTCCAGTCATGGAAGATTTTGTTTATTCAATCTTTACAAAAAAATATGCCCTAGGCCTACTGTCAAGGCCAGCCTGGTGTGCTGTGTCTGTTTAAGTTCATCATAGTTATTCAACATCACGTGTAATGTTTTATCAAACGTCCCTCATTCACATTTGATTTTGTCTGTGTGTTAATGCACTACATCTCAGATGCAAATGCATCACAATTTAGTTGTGAGTAAACATGTTTAGGATATTTGATGAACAATGAGTTACTACTTTTGAATTTCACTCACTCCAGACAGTGATAATTCACTCTCAAGCATAGAATAATAATGATTCTTCCATGCTGGGACCACTCTGACCATTTGTCAATTAGCCAGATGGCAATGTTTCTCTCAAATTTGGCTGAAGAAAGGTGTAAATGACTAAAATACAAAAAAATGAGTAATTGGAAGGCCACAACAGAATCTTTCGTAATTATGCCTATATTTCCAGTTTTTGCTTCAGATCTTTGAAATCCAGATCTGTCGCTGACAACATGTACATGATATATCATACCAGATCCCAATGCAGTGCAGTGTTGATGCGGTAGTTTCGGGCTCTTCAATTCATTATGTATCTTGTCATGTATTTGTAGCTCCTTAGGACCCCTTTCAAAGCCAGGGTAAGTTTGCCACTATATATCGGGCTGGTTTGTCATTTCAGCAGACCCATCGGTGACTTTTGTGTTCTCACAGGCCACAGAGCCCAGCTCTGATACCACACAGCTAAGTGTGCTCTTGTATCTCAAGCGTTAGGTTGAAGTCTCATTTTCATTACAACTAAGATTATGTTAAAGCATTAAAGGCCTTTTATATCTACCTTCAGCATTTTGAAGTGATTTTTCATTTTGAATTTTAATAGCTAGCTTTTTTTTTTGTTTTGTTTGTTTGTCTTTTTTTTTTCGGGGGAGGGAGGGTGGGAAATTTCGTTGACTTTTGGTAAGTCAGGTCATACATGATCTTGCTTTGGTTTTTAAATCTCACTGTGTGCCTTTATGGTGTCATGCTACATCAAGCACAGCTCCAAATCTCATGCTTTTACATTATGTGCAGTGTTTGATTCCAGTGTAGAATTTTTAACAATAAATATGGCTGTTTCCTTAAACTCATCTGATCAATACAGTGGTCCCTGTCTTGAGAGACCACTCCAATGAGAGACCATTTGGCTAGAAAGACTGCATTTGTCAGGTCTTTGCTGCCATCTTTTCCATGTTATTGTACCTCTAAAGACAACCTGTTTTGAGAGATCACTTTTGGGTCTTCTCTGGGGGTGGTCTCTCAAGACAGGGACCACTGTAACAAAGTAGTTCAGAGTGTCTGAAACCCCATGAAGCTTGTTCATCATTATCATACATATGTGTGACAGCGGTCCCTTCAATTCCTGCAGTCCCCTTGGCCCTCTGCCCGGCCCTGCTGGTACTGCTTCCAGCCCCACTGGCCCATTGTCAAGTCCAGGGTAAGTTGAAGTCCTCGGTGTTGTTTTGCTTGCTGGAAGATCACAAAGGATTTGAAAACACTGTTTGCTTAAACCCTTGAATAATTACAGCTACGGTTAATACATTTATTTTCATGCAATGGTTTTAATTATGGCATTTTTTTTTATTTTTTGTTTTGCATTTTTACACCTTTCACTGAATTTTTAAATTCAACAATTTTGTTGTAATTCCTATCCGTGCTATGATAAAACTGCTTTCACTGGGTTCTTATTTTGGTGGTTTTCAAGCATCAGCGAAATAAGTGAAAAATATAAACACAGCGAAATTAAACAAATTCACAGTATTGTTTGTAAGTGAGCTCAGCACTTCATGTTTGTTTCTGATGTATTAATTTTCGTGACTCAACAACACATATGTGTATCTTGCGCGGTCTGAAAGACAGGTCTGAGTCATTACAGTATGCTGAACAGGTCAATCACTGATCTAGACGGTCAGGTGGTGTCTTACAAGCTACATGTAAAGTGGTTTGTTAATACCATAATATCACTATTTCAAAGGTGTCGGGCATAAAATCTGTGAGAGTGATTCAAGTACTGCATAATTAGTGGCAAGAATGTATTGGTTCCAAAGAGATATGCTGAGCAGGCAAATCATGTTAATGGAGACTGTCTGAGTATTTCGAGCTGTTTTAAAGAGGCCAATATACACCTCAGTATGCCACGTGGCATAATGGAGGGGGGGGGGGGGGGGGTAGGGACAATGGGCTTGGGTTACTCACTACAATGACAGGCACATGGCTTGGCCTTGTCTGCTGTTTGAGTAACAAAAGCTAATAGCTTACCCCCACTAGCCCATTGCCCCCCTTTCAGCACACCAGGTGTTATTGGGTCTTTATGGGTCTAGAACTGGTTCACAAAGACGTACAAATTATTCCATCAATCAATTGATTAAAATAAATAGTGCTACAAATTATTATACTTTTTTTAGAAATCTACCAAACTCATGATTTGTTGTCTGACACAGCATATGTATTCTTTACCCTATGTTTATACAGCAATCAGAAAAAAATTACATTATCCCATTTTGCCAAGAATATATGGATTCAACTTTTTTATTTAAAGGAATGTTGTCTTAAATTTTTGTGAAAAAATAAAGTTTATTTGATTGTACGTGTCTAAATGGTTATTTTTTTGGTGCCTATGGTTTTGTTACTGAGGTATAATCATTTTAAGTTGAATAGACAACCCCATGCTCCACATATCAAAGCAACTGCATGGGCTTTGACTCAATCTTTGGACAAAACTAAGCTATGGATTACAAATCCAAAACAACCTTTCATGATTTACATTGTTTCAATGAGTTTGCCACAAACCTTATGGTGATATGAATATAAATTGAAAAGTTGTTTCCACATTTCTTTGAAAAATGGGATGATGCATTTCTATGATTGCTATATAAATATGGAAGAATGGATGCATATTACTGTGTCAGAAAAGAAATCACAGGTTTTTGGCTCTCCAAAGTGTATATAATTTGTAGCACTGTTTATTTAAATGTATTAAAGGATGCAACAATTTTATATGTGTCTTCGTGACTGGTCCTGGATCCTTAAGTGTTGCCAGTACGTTCGATGTTTCAGAGACATCGGGCATAAAATTGGCACAGTGATTCAAGTTACTTACTTACGTTGGCAACAGTGTACACTGTACACATATGTGTCCCAAAGTGATATTTTAGAACTCTCAATGTGTGGATTATTTTTCTTACAGGGCACTTCGGCCATTACAGGGTCCTGGGTAAGTTGGTGACCATCAGGAGAGGGCCTCAGTTTCTGTCTGTTTTATTGTTCTCGTTGGTGGTTGCATACCCACTATCACCCATGCTCTGTCTTAAGTAATCTTGATGTTCAAACTGAAGGCCTTACAAAAAAGAATAAAATTGATTAGCACACCAGTATTAGAGAGTATACAAGTATACAGTGCAGCCCATGACTTTTGGTCCAGTCATGTTGGCCTATATAATTAGTTCCTTGCTCGCATTTGTAGCATAGACCTCTCTTGTGATTGGCGAGGTTGGTGTGCCATTGGTGGGTGGTATTTGCGTAGAAGTAATATTTTTGCATGCTTGCCTGCATGCTGACCAAATACACAGTGTGTGTTTGGTGGGCTAGCAATATTAGGCAATTGCACGATCGATGTGAATTGCCATTCATTTTATTTGGCACAGAACGCAGTCCCAAACACACATTCCTCGCGTCTAATGCCCGTGTTGCATGGTAAAAAGAAATTATGAAGCTGGGAGATGGTCAATTTTTTGCAAATCAGCTGGCGAGCATGTTCATGCTCAAAGTAGGCAATGGCCAGGTGCATTTGGTCAATCGCATCCAATGGCATTGCATAGCATTGTGCAATTCGAACCCCAAAGTAAATTTGCGCATTGCCAGCCTGTGCCATTGTTCTAATGACCACACTTAGCCCGATGCGAGCACATAAGGCTTCATGCTGGTAAAACTAGCATTATTTGGTCTAGTTTGCACAAAGGCAAAAAACGATGCTAGCAATGATGACCAAAGTCATGGGCTGTACTGTAATGAACTTTATTATCACCAACATATTTAGGAGTACTATTAATATATTTATTTTCATATGTATAAATTTTTAACTACAGGTTTTTCCAATCATGGTATTTAGCTGAAGTTTTAATTTCACTATTTTGGACATAATTTTCATTAAACCAATGTTTTCACAAGTGTTTAATAAGCACATCTTATCTGATCAGTTGCACACAGAGTAAAAAAATGTGCACAGAGTGGTCACCCTCTTATAAGGCCCTCTAATAAAAGGCACCCTCTCTTCTGGTCCCCCTCTCAAAGGGCTCGCTGATGAAATGTGATCCTGTCTCATCTCCTCCTCCCCCCCCCCCCCCCCCCAATAAGACCCCCTGATGAAAGGCCCCCCTCTCTTGTATAAGGCTCCCGGATAAAAGGCCAGTCGCTCTCAGTGGTCTCCCTTCTATAAGACTGCCTGCTGAAAGGCCACCCCTTCATTTGGTACCCCCCCCCAATAAGACCCCCTGATCAAAGGCCACCCTTTTATGTGGCCCCCTCCTATAAGGCCACCCTTACTACACACTTCTCCATGGGACCAATTGTGGTATTTTCTAATTTTCCTCCTGCAGAGGGGTCGTTCCTCTTGTTATTTGTGGTGCACTCAAGGTGGCCTTATATGGGGAGGACTGTTTTGTGATAGTCTCTGAGATGGACGCATTAAATGAATTGTGTCTTCCTGCAGTCCTCTTGGTTCTCTCACAAAACCTAGGTAAGAATACAATTTTCAGAAAACACATTCTCACGGACATCTTCACATATGTTTTTATGGGTGTGGGAAAGGCAAAGACGGTTTCTGCATGTGAAGAAACTTAATCTCTATTTCAAAAAGGTTTAATAATTTCAGATTTCGGGAGAGTATTGATCAGAAAGTTAGGTGCATTTTAAAATACAAGACCACAGATACAATGTTACTTTTCTGTTTTGGCTAAATTCATATCAGTTTGGAAGTTGTTGTGCAGTGAAACCTCATAATGACACTCAGATGTCTGACATGCATGTTCACTTTGGACACTAGATTTGAGAGATTTAAGATTGAAAAAATCTGTTGAGCTTACTGTTTGACTCATTTATGTGACATATGCGGATGTCAAACCTATTTTGCAGGTAACAGATGTGTCGTCATAATGAGATTTCACTGTGTTAGGTTTGTTACTGCAGTCATAGTCTGACGCTGATCTCATTTGACCTGCTGGCATGTTATTGTGTGTCACTATTGCCTATAGTAAGACTAGCTTGGACTGTTGTGTACAGGTCACCTGCTCTGCGTGGCCACCTTTTTAACTGGCTACAAGAGTCAATTTCAATTTGTAATGAGGTTTCACTGTATTGGGGGCTCACAAGGACTCCCAGACATCTACAAATATATTGAAGGTTGTTGCTGTCCATGGAAATAAAGCCTGAAGAAATGTAAATTATATCTGACCCATTTTACGGGGACCAGATGAGTCAACATTAATACGAGACAAAGCCAGAAAAGCTGGCATGCTAGCTGTAGTGTATTCTTGTGCGACGTGTTTCGCCCTCGGTTGGGCTCATCAGGCACACTCTACAACTGTGTAATTTCTAACGGAAAAGCTGATGTATGGGTTCTTTTACACGGCAGGTAACATTGCTAGACACACTAGTCAACATCAACTATCATGACGTCACAGTCATGATGACTGCACTTAGTTTGAACTGGTTGTTTGGGGTCTGCCAAGTGGCAGGACGTCAAACAGAGTGTAGATTCTTTTTACACCTGCCCAAGTTCAAAGTACAAACTGGACCTCAGAAAAACATTCTTTTTGTGGCCCTTCAGGAGAAAGATTCCCTCCACTGTTGAAATGTTTTGTCTAGATATATTGAAAAATATAAATGAATAGACTGTGTGTCATGTGACAGCTCTTGTACGTGTGATTGCAGCTATTAATACGAGACATGCATATAAATTTTCCGCCACAACTTCATACCTGATCAACTGCTGATTGCCTATCCTCGCTTGGCGAGATATGGCGGGATACGGGTCAGTACCTGTGTGGCTTGTGGGATATTACTAAGAATACTTATTAAAGGCAGATGGAATATTTTTCTTATTATACGGCTCGGAAAGTACTAGATGAATAACAGTTTGGCATTTATAAACTTGAACTTCTCAAAAGCCGCTAATTTTGTGAGAAGTGAACATATGGCCATGTCTGTGACAGTGATGTGACCCGCACATCCCCCGTGATCGCCAGGCATCAAACCCGTGTTTTGTGGTAGGAGATTAATATGCATACAGTGTATTATCTAGTGTCACAAAACTGAGTTAGAACAAGTGAGTGTCTGAGAAAATTACCCATAGTTCCACGTTTTGCATCCCCCTCCCCCATACAACCAAATGGAAGACAGTGGTTCATTGATAAGTGCCCAGGGTATGTAATTGGAGGACTAGAGGGCTACACCGCGCATACTACAGTGAAATCCCATTATAAAGAGGATGGAATAACATACTCACATCCCAACACATGTTTTGAGGAACTTAAAGTCAGTTTCCTCCTGTTTGACTCAATTATCATCATGTATCATGTTTATCAGACATAATCAGATACATGATCCATTTTTCAGGGAAGAGATGGTGTCATTAAAACAGTTTCACTGTACGTATTACACGATGTGCGTGTAAAGTAATAGCTCACGAGGAGCTCCAGATATTTCTGTCATTGACATGATTAAGCTGGGTGTCCTAACATAGGGTTACAAACAAACCATAGCCACTGTAGACCACGTGCATACATATGTACCTGAAAAAGTTGACCCAAAGCATCTGTGAGGCTTGAAGTTCATGTATGGAAATGGCATGACAGGAGTGTATCCCCCACAAGGAACCTCTCGCCCAGCAAGCAGTCATGCAGACATTTTTTGCTATGCTCCTGTCAGTCACCTTGTGACTTTTTTTTTCCACTGAACGTCACGGTGTGTGCTTCTCATGCACATGTTCATGCACCACAGGAATCCTGATCACCAATTATTTGTTGCGTGCTGTTGTTTTCACTGTGCTCAAACTGTGATAAATCGCAAGCAGACACACAAGTGATTTTACGTTGCTACACATATGCCATACAAAAAAATTCTGCAAAGGTCACTTCGGAATGATGTTATATTTTTCAGGCTCTGTTACCATGCTTACATGTACATGTATATTAACATTAAACTTTAGCATGCACTTTGTGCATGAATAACCCAAAATTACATTTTTAGCTCAGCTGACTTGTCAGTCAGCTGAGCTTATCTTGTGGCCCTCTGTCTCTCTTCCGTCGTGTGTCAACATTTCACATTTTTGACTTCTTCTCCAAAACCACTGGTCAGATCCACTTCAAACTTGGTGGGGTGTGCCTTGGGAGGGTCTCAAACAAGTTTTTATCAAATGGTCACGGTCCAGTAACTTTTGGATTTTTAATGAATGTTTTTGTTCATTTTGGGGGGAAATCTTAGAAAATCTTCTTCTCCGAAACCGCTTGGCCAATTACTTTGAAATTGTATAGGGACACTTCTGGGGACCCCAGACCTAAATTTGTTCAACAGGCGGTGCTGCGATTTTTTACTTTTTTTTATAAATTTTTGTGCGTTTTTGCTATTTTCGACTTCTCCTCCAAAACGATATCTCAGATTGTGTTGAAACTTGGTGGATATGTTCTTTGTGGAGGGGTCACACAACGTTGTTCACCAGGTGGCATTGCTGTGGATCCCTGATTTTTAACAAATTTTTCAATTTGGGTACTTGTTGGTCAATGCATACATTCCTATTGTTCACTATGGAAGCTAGTCCATGGGAATTGCAATTATAGTTTACACTTTCAACCTCATTTAAAAAGCGTTAGCCAGATTCACTTCAAACTTGGTGAGGATGTGTCTCGATCGGGTGGGTCTCTACCAAATTATTCAAAGGATCACGGTCCAGTGATTTTGGTTTTTTTTAGGAATTTTTCTTGTTTACTTTACATGCCTATTGATTACCATGCAAGTCAATTGGGATTGCAAAGTCATTAGGGTTTAGAATACTAATTGACGATTTTTGACCTCTTCTGTGAAATCATCAGCTAGTTTCACTTCAAACTTGGTGGGGGTGTTGCTTGGGTGGGTATCTACCAAGTTTGTTCAAATGGTCACAGTCCAATGATTTTTGGATTTTTTAATGATTTTCTTTTTGTTCATTTTTTGGCAAAATCTTCAAAAGTCTTTATCCTTGTATATACTCAGCCAATTGCTTTAAAATTGCATAGGGATACTTTTGGGTATGAGGGTGGTACATGTACAGTACGTGAGTGACCTTGACCTTATTTCCAAGGCCACAGGGCGAGGTGCATGAAATTCACTGTTTATATGGTAACTTGAGAACCATTAAGGGTAGGACATTCACATTGCACATGCTAGTTGTCCTTAATAAGGGCCAGACTCAGACAGTAGATGAGTGCCCTTGACCTCATTCCCAAGGTCATAGGGCCACTTGCTCAAATTTTACTGTTCACCTGACAAGTTGAGAGCTATTTGAACTGGGACCTTGATGTTGAACATGTTGGTTTTCCTGAGCAAAGGCCAGGCTTAACCAGTACATGGGTGACCTTAACCTCATTCCCAAGGTCACTGGGACCCAGACACTTATGTGAATTTTTACTTTTCACTTTGTAACTTGAGAACTGTGGAAGCAAGGACTTTGATGTTGAACTTGTTGGTGGTCCTCTATTTACGAAAGATTGGGACTGTACATTAGTGACGTTGACCTCATTCTCAAGGTCGGAGGGCCACTAACATGGATTTTGCTGATCACGTGATAACCTGAGAACTATTTGTACTGTGACTTTGATCTTGCCCATGGGTATGGCCCCCTATGAAAGTTAGATTCATAATAGGTCAGTGACCTTGACCTTATTTCCAAGGTCATAGGGCAACTTAGTCAGCTGAGCACAGGACTCTCACAGTCCTCTTGTTTTGTATTTTTTGTATCTATTATATAATTTACGGAAATAATATATATACATGTGTAAACAAATATGCAAGTTCTATGGGCATTATTGGTATATATTGTGTTCCAGTCCTCTTGGTGCTCTTTCTGATGCAAGGTAAGTTTCTGTACTGTCATCAAGCAGGCACAGATAAGCTATTAGTGGTTCAACAAAATACCAGCTTTGGCAAGTTAAAGTTAAATTGAGTACAAAAAGAAGATACGTATTTCTTTGCACTAACCATGAACCCGGAGCATTTTTATTTGACAGGTTATCTAGTAAAACATGCATGTACATCGATTACAATAAAAGTTTAAACACAGAGAAGCTATCAGTTTGAGGGTCGCAAATTAATTATGAAAATATTGCGGGATGACCCCCGACTTTGAAGAACTATAATCTGCTTCCACTGGCGCCACCTATCTTGCTGGGATATGGCACTTCAGACAAAACAGAAATACATGCTATGGATGGATTAGCAAGATGTTGAAATAAGAGCACCAACATTAGTAAGGTTACAGTCACTGATAAGAACAAATATAGCTGTCCTGTACTGTACATTGCTCTTGGTGAATAGGAATAAAAAAGAATTCAGTATATGTGGGAAAGCCACGATGTGAGAGTGTAAATGTCTTGTGTATGATGACATGACATGACAGGTCATTAGTATCTTTATTTTAAGGTACACTTTAGGATTCCCATGGAATAGGGCTTAATGGTGTTATGATGCAACCCCTGTTGGGGGATGCATAAAAGTCCCGTGGTGGTCTGCCACCTCCACCATGTATCTTATTTTCCTTATATTTATGTCCCCTCATGAGCTTATTGCCGCCTAATTTGGTAAAAATAATCTATGGGTGTGGGAAAACCTTCCCATCAGATAATACATGTATATAACCTTGAGTTCAAAGGTCAAGGTCAAATCCTTGTTGGATTTTTCTGCTGACTCAGGAGCTTTCACATATTGGCTTCTACCTTCTTAATGGTGCATCGTAGGGCCAAGGTTACTATTAAACATTTATGGGAAAGTATCTATAGGCTTTTGATTTGTATTTTTATTTTAAACCTGTGTGACCTTGAAAGGTCAAACAGCACACATTCCTGTTGATTACTATGTAAGTCAATGAGGATTGTAACGCTGATTCACATTTTTCAACTTCTCCAAAACTGTTGGGTAGATTCACTTCAAACTTCTTGGGGATGTACATTGTGTAGGTATATACCAACTGTTCAAATGGTCATGCGCCAGTGATTTTTTTTTTTTTTAATTTTTGCATTCTTATATATTGACAAGTCAATGGGGTCTGCAATGGTAGTTCACGTAAAACTGTAAATAAGATTCACTTGAAACTTTTGGTACATATACTCCATAGACTTTGGGAATATTTTTTGGTATGAATGTGTATGACTTTGAGGTCAACTGGTCACAATGGCTTGCAAACTTAAATGGTTTCCCTGCCACATCGTCAAATGAGTATGATTGAATTCCATCAAACTTGTTCATTATTTACCCAGGTGAAACTTCTCTTCTATTTGCTGAGAGGTGACTTTGAGGTCAAAGTTCAAGGTCAAACTTTCTGCAGAAGAATGGTGGCCCTTTTAGCGGGGTGGTCTCTGGTGAGAGATGCCTGCTCCGGATGCGTAATGTTTTTCGCATGAAAAACTTGCTTTTAGTTTGCATATAATTATGTCACCCATATTGGGACATATTGTTTTTGCGTCCTCTTCTTCTTCTTCTTGTTCTTCTTCTTCTTCTTCTTCTTCTTCTTCTTCTTCTTCTTCTTCTTCTTCTTCTTCTTCTTCTTCTTCTTCTTCTTCTTCCTCTTCTTCTTCCTCCTCCTCCTCCTCCTCCTCCTCCTCCTCCTCCTCCTCCTCCTCCTCCTCCTCCTCCTCCGCCTCCTCCTCCTCCTCCTCCTTGCATTGCGGATGCGATAAATCGGGAAAAGATTTGACTTGGGAAGTTGAAATTTTTTGTGAAGATGTTCCTGTATAAAACCTTGCTTGGGATTGTAGATGGGTGCCCGTGACCTATTTTTCAAGGTCACATTGGCATGTTGTGTAAAATTGACGGGGACGCAATAACTCCCTAAAGATTTGACTTAAGAGGTTGAAATTTTGCATGATTATGTACCAAATTATGAACTAGGTTGGGATTGTAGATGGGTGACCTTGACCTATTTTCAAGGTGACATGGCCACTTTTAAAAATCATTGCAGATGCAATAACTCCCCAAGGATTTGACTTAAGAGGTTGAAATTTTGCATGATTATGTACTAAATTATGAACTAGGCTGGGATTGTAGATGGGTGACCTTGACCTATTTTCAAGGTGACATGGCCACTTTTAAAAATCAGTGCAGATGCACTTGAGAAAGATTTGACTTCATGAGGTTGATATTTTGTGTGATTATGTTTCTATGTAAGATTTTTGTAAGACTTTGCTTGTAACTGCAAATGTATGACCTTGACCTATTTTTCAAGGTCACATGGACATGTCATGTAAAAATGATGCAGACGCAATAACTAAGCAAGGATTTGACTTAAGAGGTTGAAATTTTGTATGATAATGTACCAAATTATGAACTAGGTCAGGATTGTAGATGAGTGACCTTGACCTACATTCAAGGTAACATGGCCGCTTTTGAAAATCATTGCAGATTCACTTGAGAAAGATTTGACTTAAAGAGGTTGATATTTTATGTTGTTATGTTGTATGTAAGATTTTTGTAAGACTTTGCTTGTAACTGCAGATGTATGACCTTGACCTATTTTTCAAGGTCATGTCGGCATTTCGTCTAAAATCAATGTGGACGTGATAACTCAAGGAAGATTTGACTTGGGAAGTTGAAATTTTATGTGAAGATGTTCCTATATATGATCTTGCTTGGGATTGCAGATGGGTGACCTTGACATATTTTTCAAGGTCACGTGGCCATGTCATCTTAAATTGATATGCATGCAACAACTCTGCAAGGATTTGACGTAGGAGGTTGGAATTTTGCTTGTTTATGTTCCATAATACCAACTAGGTCTGGATTGCAGATGGGTGACCTTGATGTATTTTCAAGGTCACATGGCCACTTTTAAAAAAAAAAATTGCAAATGCACTTGACAAAGATTTGTCTTGACGAGGTTGACATTTTGTGTGATTATGTTTCTATGTAAGACCTTGCTTGTAACTGCAAATGTATGACCTTGACCTGTTTTTCAAGGTCACGTGGGCATTTCGTCAAAAATCAACGTTTTGAAATGTCTATAAAGAGTGTACCTTCACCATATATCTGTAGATCATTGGAATCGGTATGCCTATTTATAAAAATAAGGGTGACAATAGTAAGGGCGTTCGGGGAGACATTTGATTTTCTGTTAGAAAATCAGCCTGTTCTAGTTTTCTTATTTGAATTATTGGGTCCACAAACCTTATTTGAAAATGCGAAAACTTGACCATCCTGAAATTACCATTAAAAAGCTACATGTTGACTTGACAATACAATTGTGCTGGTACACTTATCAATGTCTCATGCATTCCAGTGCCCTGGATTCTCCTCGAACACCCACTCTCAGGTGAGGAATATTTTAAACTTTTTCCTTTGACAACTGGATGTAAATCTTGTCTATCAGTGAACAGAAAGTCAACATCGATCACTGAGACATGTATATTGTGGCGTGCCTCATACACACAGAGGATTCACGCATTCACTGTTTTCACTTTTAATGTTCTGGAGAAGAAATTAGTTGTATAAAGAGAGCCCCAGGTGCTTTTGAAAATAGCTGCACCCACACAATCCTTTGCAGGAACTGCAATTAAATTTCATTGTTCATTGTTGATTTTTGTATTCTTAAGAAGATTGAAACGCTAGATACAAATGTCACAGTTTTTTCCAAAAAAAATATCTTGGCAAAAGTATGGTAACTTTGTGTGGACTTGAGTAACCTTGTACATGGAGCTAATTAAAAAAAATATCTTGGCAAATTTATGATACCTTTGTGTGGACTCAAGTAACTTTGTACGTGGAGCTAATTAAAAATATTAATACCATACCCCTTGATAGGTAACAAAGACAAGAGGTCATATGACAAAAGGGTTACTGTAGAACAGTGGTTAGGAGTTATCTTACTTTTGAGGACATGTATAAACTGCTATAAAATACATGGAGTAAAGCACACCACATGTGTATACATGCAAGCTGCATGTGTATATGTAACCTAAAATATTTTCATATCATGCACTCATTAGCTATTGAAGACCTGGAAACATGACATTGCAGGTAGATATGTTGAGATTTAAATAACTCCAGTGATAGGGCAGAAATGCAGCCAGAGGAATTGTTCAGTTTTATGTCGAGTGGAAACCAGACACAGTGTAAGCCTGAAGGTGTTACGATGCTTGTTCCAGTACCCCACTGTCTTCTACCAAACTTAGGTGAGAAAAGTTGAAGTTTTCTTTCCCGTACGGTTTGTAGCACTTTCTGTCTGTGAATTTGAGGTGAACATCACACGAAAATAAAAGTAATTGCTTAGGTTTGTCACATTCACACAGTTCAAGGGGTGGTTCACTGTTCTCTCTTTGAGGGTACTGCTTTGGAAGGGTAAATTGTCAGAATAAACAAGAGTTCTGTTTATGTGTCTTTGGAAATCACAGAGCAGAGCAGAGCAAAATAGAATAGAATAGAAGCCTTGAGGGGATAACGCTTACTAGATCCTTTTAGGACCCCAGAGGGCAGCACTGGATAATGTTGTTTCCATGGTGTTTGGTCATTTACACAACAATATTAAATCTCTTTGAACCTTGTGGTTGGTAAAGGGGAAGAAAGTATGCAAATGAACACACAAAGTGCTGTCACTTGGGTGCCTCAAATTGAGTATTATGTCACTGTGTACTACATTTTATGTAGATGTGGCAATAAAAGGTTGATTTCAAATCATGAAGTCAGATCATGGACAAGTAAGTTCTCAGGATGTAAAAACTGTTACACATAGGTCCACAGAAACTTAAGAAAATGCTGCATAGAAATCATCAAGTGATTATCATAGTCGATCATGTTTATTAAGTTATGATAGAAATTCTGCCCCCCAGTTTAATAATACATCATATTTGATTTCTGTGCACATGAGCTTAACTGAGTCTTCAATGTCAACTATGACTGCAACAATGTGGGGCAAAATTGACAAATGACAAGTGCAACTTGGATATTCCTGTTCCAGTCCACTGGGAGCTGTGCCTCGTCCAGTGTCAGTATACAAAATTTCCATTTGTCGTAATTAAGGTTTCCTCAGAAGCTTGATGGGAAATCGTACTTCAGTTACAGTGAGCAGTGTTGTACCCTCTGCAAAAAAAAGTGAGGAAGATGTTCTGTTTTTCAGCCTGTCTGACTGTCCATCTGTAGCAGGATCATCCCAACAGCAGAATATCGCATGATCTGCAGGCCACATCTAACTCAAATTTGCCGTCATTATACATTGACAGTATTTCTTTACCTGATTAGATTTTGGTGACCTTGACCTCATTTTCAGGATCACCGAACCCATGTGCGTGTTGAGCAAGGGGTTAACTCCAGTCAGTTGGCAATGACTGTTCTGGAGCTTTTCTGGTTAAATTGTGGATGTAGTGCAGTTATTCAGGTTAAAAAGTGTGTTAATGTACTGGTGAGCATTACTTTAAACTGATAAGAACACTCGTGTCTTGGCGAAGAATTTTAATACACAAACATGAGAAAGATAAGCAGTAATGATATACACCAATATGTACATGGTATGGTCACACATAAACATGACAACAAAGATGAAAAGGAAAATTAATAAATGAACATGCAGTTCTAGAACAGGTGGACTGAGGTATCAAGGTTACTATAGCAACTTGGGCAGTAAAAACAGCCAGGTCAATATTGTCATTGTTGCTTTCATGTTTCAAACAGGTAATTTACATATTGGCTAACTGGCTGCTGGACACATTGGCTAACTCCCCATTTCCATAATTATAAGTTTCACATTTACCAAAGGAGTATTCACTATTTGTCATCAGTTTCATGCAGCTAACAGGTTATTTTATTGTTGTTTTACAAATTCTTAGCTGTTTTGTAAAGGTTTCCATAAATTTTCGTGTGGTTTTATCAGGATTGTATTTAATTGTTAAATGACAAAAATTATTTACATTTCAGTCCCTTGGGTGCTGTTTCTGGTTCAGGGTAAGCAAAAATACAAAGAAACACACTGTTGACAATTATATATAACTCTTTGGTTGAACTACAGATCTCCTCCTTTGGGTACTTTGAAATTTGGCCATCTTCAGGTTATAGTATGTGCTGAGTGACATAAAAACTAAATGCTGACAGAAATTTACCATTTTTACATTGCAGCAACTATAGTAAGAATGTGTTGCTAGAAATAAATACACAATTGTATGCAACTTCTACTAGCTTTTTTCCCAGAAAGTGTCTTTCCTGTGAATTACTGTCTAATGCTGGACAGTGGTGGCATTGCCCTAATAGCAGGCCAGAAGACAAAATGTTGATTATGACTAATCAATCAAGGAGGATACATGCTGTCAAAAAATTTCAGGGATGTGTTTTTCTTTAGAATTAAGTCTGGAATGACACTTGCACATGTATTGTCAACGCAAATGCAGGAAAGGTGCATATCTATGAATTTGAAATCAATGGTTTTTGTTTTTTTTTTTGTTAGTTTTTAATTTTATTTTTATTTTTTTTATTTATTTATTTTTTTAATCATTCTTTTTTCCTGACAGTCCTCAGACTTCTGCAGCAAAGCCCAGGTAAGGAGCTCTGTTTACAAGACAAGGCCACTTTGGATGCTGCCAGTGCAGAGGTGTTGGTTGGTAATCACTGAAGGATTTCTTAACACCATTGTCAATGTGCTAATTTCATAAATACAGATGACATTGACAGTATCTATAAAACCAGCTAGAGCAAACATGATACATGTACATTGTAGGTAGCGTATTATCATGATAATACATGTACAGCAACAATATTCATTTTGCCTTGTCCACTTACATGTAATATACATATTACATATTATACAAAGTCATGTATGTACATATATATATAGCTTATATGTATTGTTCAAAATTACAAATCTTAAGCTTTGCATTATGTGTGCAATTTCAAAATTAAAACTCTTGGCATGGAAATTAGAGTTATGTTAGTAGGTTTGAAAATGACAAATGCCATGCATGCAGTACCTAAGTACGAAGTTGGTAAATACCACAATTTCCATTTCCTGAGTGCATTTAAAAGTGTACAAGGAAAATAGAGAAAAAATATACAGTGGTCTCTCTCAAAAACATGTATATCAAGCCAATTTTCTTGTGCCTTTAGGGTGGCCTCTCTTGATGGGTAAAATACAATGAAAATGCCACACTTCCAGCATGGAGAAGTGATCTTTGTGGAAGGATGCAAGGCAGTCTCGGGGTGGGGGGATGGGGGTGAGGGGTGGGTGGGTGTTACAAGAAGGGGACCACTGTTGTGTAAATTTCCCAGGAAAACACAAGTTTGACTTATTGATTTCTCAGCTTGAATATCCCGGAGCAGTCCAAGCAAACATTTTGTGTAAACGTCTGACTGACTTGACCAGGGCTCATTTGAAAAGGATCTGAACAGTTTGCGATGGGGATGTGCAGCACTAACATATGTCTCTTTAAATTGGGTAATTTGGGTCACATGCAGCTGCATCAAAGCTTTCAGGCAACATACCCTAGGTTTGTTTTTTATTTTATATTTTATATATATATATATATATATATATATATATATATATATATATATATATATGTATTGCGTTTTTTTTTTTCAGAAAAGTAATGATCAATTTAAATATTTTCAACATATTCAGTGAGCGTGAAATTGGGAAATTCATATGCTAATAATGTGTGGTATTTGGTCTGACTGCACAGTATCAGTTGTCCTTCGGTAGGACAGACTACCCACTCCAACAATAGATATAACCCCCTCCCCAGTGATTATAATTTATTATGTATGGGTGCGAACCCAGACATTTTGTTTGTCCAAGAATTCTTTTTTTTTCTCTCCTTCTGTCTTTCTTTCTTCTTTTATGACCAAATTTGTTCGGAGTTTTTCTCGGACACTATTATTCCAAAAACCACAAACTAAGTTACCATCATATGGTGACTGATCTACTTGTGAAATTGTGCCATATTGTTTGGAATACTCATGATGTTTAAATTATGCAAATTAGGGGAAATTACAATTTTGAAAGCTCCTTATCTTCCAAACTATTCCAGACAGACACAAAATTTCAATGTGCATGTATAGGTTTGTAACACTTGCCATTATGATAGAGATGTGAACCAGCCTCTAGGTAGATATTTCTTTCCACCAAGCCATTCAGTGGCTGACCTTCCAGATTTTAGAACATATCTATATTCCACCTGGGCTGTCACGCACTATAGCACAGAGACTTGAAAGAGAAAAGTATTGGATACACCTTGTTGTGCACTACTGAATGGTTGGAACACAATGTTAGGGGTTGATAGACTCACTTGCCAAGTATTATGCTAAAATTGTATGTTCTGAGTCTATCTACCATCACATAATCTCCAGTTAACCTTTAATTAAGTTGACGTAAGGACACCACAAAGCTTCTTTGATATTGGCTAATGGTATCATTCTGACACGTTCCCTACTGGTCTTGCAAGGAATAGTGATTTCCATTTCAAGGCTAAATCAGGCATACATATGGGACAGTATGACCTTTGTTTCTGGTAACCAAGGACTGGTTACTCCTCGTGACATCCTCATATTTATGACGTAGTCACACCAACCCGTCAATTTAGAAGGTTGACTGGTAGATCATTTTGTGTCGTGCTCTATGACCGTTTAATGATGCACAGCTAATATTGTTAGCAATGTTACTCCTGCGTATATAAGCAGTGGTTCACAGTGCCCCCAACAGCCACTGATGAAAATCGCTTGATTCGAAACCAGTCTTGCACAGTCTCTTAAGCTTTTTGGCCGTCACTAGTCTTATTTGGTCTTTTTATTCAATATGGTAGACAGTAAATGAAAGTTGTAGAATTTTAAATTATGGTAATTAGGGGCATTGAAAAATTTAAAAGTTGAATATCTTCAAAACTATTTGTGTTATACATAGAGATGCCATTCCAACTTCAATTTATAGGTTTGTGGCAAACGTATCCAGTGAACCATGAACCAAAGTTGTAAGATTTTTATTTATGCAAATTAGGTGAGTGTGCAAAATTTAAATCTTAAATGGCTTCAAACTTATAAGTACAGGTGCCATTCCAACTTTGATTTTATGAGTGTGTCACCTAGCTATCCAATGAACCATGATCCAAAATTATACAATTTTAATTTATGCAAATAAGATGAATACACGAAATTTAAATCTTGAATAACTTCAAAACTATTATACATGGAGGTGCCAATTCCAACTTAAGTGTAGGCATGTGACGTAGCCGCATCCAATCAACCATAAACCAAAGTTATAGGCTTTTATTTTATACAAATTAGGCAAATACACAAAATTAAAATCTTGAATAGCTTCAAAACTATTGTACTAGATAGTGGTGTTATTCAAACTTCAGTTTCTAAATTTTTGACATGGCCACATCTAATGAACCAGGAACCAAGGTTGTAGCATTTTAATTTATGCAAATTAGGCTAATGCACAAAATTTAGATTATGTTGAACAATGGAAAAGTGTAGCATTTCAAACTGTTCTCATTTTGAAGGCACCCAGACAGATTTGCTGTGAAGCAACTCTCTTCTAGTTCAGTATTGTCCTTGTGTTGTCTTTTCCATATAATATGAATGCTGCATTCATCATATGTTTGAAAACTTTTTGTCTGTTGGGATTAACATGGTTTGAAGTGCAAAATGAAATGCTGGATGTCACCTGTATGGATAAAAAGACAAGTAAAAAGTCCATAACACATAATGATTGACATGCAAGTGCCATGTATTTTTGAATCAGTTCATTCTCATAGCCACCCAGTCCAGACTGAGTGTATGACAGTGTAGGCTTTTTGGTAATCTTCACTTGCGTGGTTGCCAAACTTGTGACCTATCACAAACTTATGACCATGTCATAGGTCTTGTAGATAGCAGGACTGGAGAGCTTGTTGTTTAAATTGAATACCATAAGAGCAGAACAAACAGGCAAAGTGCAATATATGTTGATAACTTAAACATGTATCAGCTGTGTCAAGGGCCAGCACAGACAGGGGGGCAAGAGATGTCTGATAAATTTACCCATGACCAGTTAGAATTTTGTAACTTGCGGTAGATCAAATTCAGTGCTGATTTCCTTGATATTGATTGCACTTATTTGTTGAGCTGAAAATAGGATTATTTGAAATATTACATAACTGCATAAATGGTTCATTTTAAACTGTATACCAGTATTGTATAACTTTTTTGGTGTGTGTGTGTGTGTGTGTGTGTGTGTGTGTGTGTGTGTGTTTCGTTCACTATACACCATGTGGTGCTGCCACCTTGTGACCAAATTAATGTTTTCACTTTATCTGGATGAGCTGTATTCAGGAGCATGTTTGCAGTGTCCTGGTATTAGCAAAAACTTCAGAAATACCGGTACTATCACAAAGAAAACTACATCAGTACAAGGGTATGCCACAGGAGATGGCTCGGTACAAAGGTAAAATATGGTCCTAGTGACTGTATCTCCCTCATTTAAAGATACACATGTCAGTACATGTGTCAAACTTTTTGTTTCATCCTGCTTTCCAGTGCAGTTAGGGAGCAATCAAAATTCATCAAGCAGATTTTTTCACACGTTCAAATCAATATGATGAAAAATGATCACATTTGGGGAGGGGGGGGGGGAGGATATGTATGGTAACAGATGAGTATCCAATGTGTGCAGAAGATAGAGATGATTGTTGTGAATTCTTTAATTGCAGTCCCCTTGGTCCTCTACCAAAACCAAGGTAAGTTAGCAATGACATGGTGTGGGATGCAAACATAATGTCCGACTCCAACTCCCGTATTTCAGCTTACTCAGAGAAGCTCTATCACTGTTTCACTTTAATCTGTAAAAAGTATCCCCCATGTGAGTATGCTGAATCTTCAAATCATTAATATGCTCCAGAATGTGCCATTTGAACCTTAAATTTTACTATAAAAAAAGGTTCTCATCTTAGGAGAGGGATGTGGCTGTCCCTCTTTAATGCCTCCCAACTCTCCTGCTGTCTGCCTCTTGCAAACTTGCATTCGAGGGAGGTTCTCCCTCACGATAGATACATGTACCCTAAAGACTGTGCAATGGGACACTGTCTGAGCTTACCCTAGCAGTATGCAGGGTCCATCATTCAGTTATAAAAGCTCCAACTCTGGATCTGTTCCACTGCCAATCCAGATGTCAGGTATCCTGGGGGCGAACCACATCAGTCTGAAAGGTATGTGTAGTGTGGCCTATATCAGGTGTACGTGTAAGTGCTTGCTGGATGATCTTAAGTAATAAACTTTAACAGCCTGTGATACATGTAGTTAGAGTGACAAACAAGGCACTGAGTGGCGCTTCATCCATGACGTCCTTGCTGTTGTGTTCACATACACTGTACCTGCACAGGTCAAGGTTTATTAAGAGTCCGCCCCATGGGGGGGGGACCCTTTAGGTTATTGGTTGTCTGTCTGTCTGCCTTTCCGTCTGCCCGCCCAGATTTCCATCCTTCCAGATGTGCACATTCTGTTTTGCTAAGCCTATTGTTGTGGCACATGTATATTGCCATGTAAACATCTACATGTATTTGAAATAATACTAGGCAAGGGTGCCTATCTGCCTGACATTAACTATTCTACCTTTGACTGCTGCTGGCCTTGTCTCAGTCTTACCTTATATTGACATGTATTTGGACCAAATGATGGTTTCCTTGAACTCTAAAGTGAACCTAGCATTATGCAAAGCAACTTGTAATCATATCTAGAATCCTGTCAAGGGCAGGCCTTCTGTTACAAAAAAAAATCATTAGGGTTCACCGGCATACAGTGTTTGTGTCACAGTTTTAATTCCTACGTACAGAAGATTCTGGCATTGATTTTCCAGAAGCAGAGCTTATCCACATTTGAATTAACTTTCTTCTCATGTTAGTGAAGCGACAGTGCTGTGTGCTGTATTTAGAATCTGAAGATAATTCAATGTTGAACTTAAAACTGAGATATATGATGGTGCAGTTATTCTCATAATTTGTCTCTGGGAATCTGGTGTTTATAGGGTGAAGTTGCCAGCCATCTTACCTGGATTACTAGTTACAGTGAAACCTCCCTATACCGAACGCCCATGGGACCGAACAAAAGTGTTCAGTATAGGGAGGTGTTCGGTTTAGGGAGGTTTCCACATTGTGGCCTCATGTCTTACCAACCGTACTATACAGATACTAGCTGAGATCATTATGGTGGGAGATACTCAGATATTCATGTTAACTACATGTACATCATTAGATAAATGAACAACAAAGAAGTAATTTTTGATTGTTTTATTATTTGGGAAAGATGTATTGACTATGATAGAGCAAAGTTCAGATGTATACATGCACATGTATATATAATTATTAAAGAACATTATAACATATAGTGTATGCTCATATTGAAATAACATGCTTAGGACCTTGCACCTATTTTAGCAGAGCTGTTGCTCATTTCAGTCTACTGGTACTCCTTGAAATTAAATCCCCTGGCTTTGGTGAGACAAACATAATGACTTAATTTGTAGGTTATTGTTCATTAGAATGATTAAAGCAAACACCCAAAACTGGTCCAATTATCCCTGAGAGGATAGGAGCAAGGTGCTAAGTGACACTGACACTTTCACCCTCCACCCTGTTGTTGCCATCTATAGAAGTGGCAACAGGTGTTCAACAGCCTGTGGATTGTTTCTATTGCTGTTGGTATAAGCAATAATTAAGCCTGTCTCTGAAGTTTATGTGGTTAGTTTCAGCCTTATCAGTAATTACTCCCTGCAAATACACAAAAATATGCTGAATGTGTGTTCAGTATAGGGAGTTTTTTTTGGAAAATGGTGGTCATTTTGGGTGTTCATGTTCACTATAGAGAGGTGTTCAGTATAGGGAGGTTTGCCTATAATGGAAGCATATGGGAAAAAATTGGGACTGAGAAAAAGTGTTCGGTATAAGGGGGTGTTCGGTATATTGAGGTGTTCGGTAAGGGAGGTTTTACTGTATTTACAGGTGTGTGTTTGTAGGATGCATGCACATGTACCAGAACACAACAGATGTACAGCGAAATAATTTATTGAAATGGTTGGTCAGTGCACAAGAAGTGTGACCTGGAAGCTTGCGTTATACATACAGGAAGATAACACAGCTTGAAAAGAGACAGTCTAACAGCCAAGTAGTCCGTCAAAAAAAAAAAAAAAAGACAAAATAAAAGTTCAAAATTTCATATTTTAGATGTCATTTTGTGTGAATTAACTTTCAAGTTAAAATTAAATTTGGGATTGTGTTTCAGAAGAAACAGTTAAAGGTTCATATCCAAATTGTAAGTGTATAAATATTTATTTCAGGGTACAAACAGAGGTCTGACAAGGTAGTTTTAGTTGTGTCATTGATTCTGGAGAGCAATAGTGACATGATAACTAGTGAGCAATGAGTTAATCTCAGAACATGTTTTATGTCTGAAAACACAACAGTAGTCCAGAAGAGCAGGTTGTTAAAACTGGTAGCTCATGATAAATTCCTTGTAATCTTTGTTCCAGTCCCCTTGGTGCTGCTTCTAAACTGGGGTGAGTGATTGTTTAATTTTCCAGGCAAGGTAACTCACTGTATTAAAGGAGGATTAGTTTTCAGCTTAATTTTAGGTGACTCTGCATGTTATATTTCAGAAATGGTGGTTTTAATGACATATGCTGAGGGACAGGAAGTATAGCAGGCGACACCAGTGGTCAAGAGGTATCACATGATCTACCCTGACCATAGTATTGGTCAGAATAGGTCAGGTGACCTCTTTGTTTCCCCAGTGCTGTCCTCTACCCCTTGCCTCTTGGCTTATGCCATTGTTTTTTTTTTGTTTTGTTTTTGTTTTTGTTTTTTTCGTTTTTTGTTTTTTTCATGGCAGATACATAAAACATGCTGGCATCACAGCAGAAGAGTGGCATGTACTGTGTATAGTAGTTACTTTTGTTGGTGATGCATCAGTATTTCCATCCGGGTGTCTGTGTTTCCCACATCACACATTTGTAGTATGTGCTGTAAACTTTCTTTTTCTTTTTTTTTTTTCCATGGTCTGTAGCTTCATAAAACTTCACAGACAGATATTGGGACATCAGGATGCATCATACATTAAAAGTAGGTTCCCACATCAACTGTCGGGGTCACACTGGCCACAAGTGGAGGGGGTATGCTTTCAGCAATCTGATTTGGCTTGAATTATCTTACCAGGAAATCATGTGATGCCTAGGCTATATGCATTTATAAGTTATATGTAAGTTGATCTATATAGTCAGTCTAACATGTACATCTCAGTTATCTCAGTATATACTTCATTGTAGGCCTCTTGAACCACCTTCAAGTCCAAAGTAAGATCTTGAATGGCACTTTTTGTGGGTGACTAAGTACATGTATGGATGCACTGGTTTTTGGTTGCAGTCACAGCTACCATGGAGCGTGCAAGAGGAGCCCCAGGGGTTGGGTATCCTTGTCACAGTTCACTGTATCATAGTGCTGGTTTCTCAGATCACCCTGTGCTGGTTTCTCAGATCACCGTGTCCTGGCCACAGGTCACAGGGTCACTGTCACTGACTACAGTGTCATCGAGGTCACAGGGTCATTGTCACAGATCACAATGTCATAGCTAGAGGTCACAGGGTCACTGTCACAGATTACAGTGTCGTAGTCGCAGGTCACGGGGTCCATTGGCAGAGTGTCTTTCACTGTCCTAGTCCATTGTGTGCTTCAAGGTTTGCATTGGCATGGTTGTCACTAACACTAAGCAGTTTACTGGTCAGCTCTTTTGATGCCATCAGCGTGTGTTCTAGCACAACAAATGACAATGGTTTTATTGGTTTTGGAGGTTCTTCTACAGATCTCAGGAAGGCTTTGGAGATACCTTGGACTATTTGAATCAGTCCAATTAATATATAAACAGCGAAAATTGTGACAAGACCAGATGCTATGTTAGCACAGAGGTGGCCAAATTTAAATTATTGATTATAGACATACTAAAGGGGAGAACGCACTGCCTCATACAATAGTGGAATTTAAAACCCCAGATGGTAGCACGTGATAAAGTTCATTTGCATAAATTTGGCTGTTTGTATAACAAGAGCTTCAGAGGAATTTGCTGTTATGCAAATAAGTGGAATTATGCAAATAATCACCCTCAAGTGCTGCCCTCTGGGGTCCTGAAAGGGTCTATTTTAATGCAGCATTGTATATGTACGATTAATTTTTATGGAAAGTGAAACTTTAAATATGAAAGTGTACATAAGAACATGCCTAATACTGGTCCTGTGTGCTTAATGATAGGAAGATAGACCAGATCAGTGCTGGCAGACACTGCTATCAACTTGTAAGTTTGTGTGCATTTAACGTACAATAATGATCCCTCTTTTGAAAGACCTCCCCGAAGGCAGGTCCAAAACTGGTCACATAAAGCAGGTGGTCTCTCGAGATCAAATGACATTGAAAAGATAGCTCTGGAGACCCGACAAATGTGGTCTGAAAAGGCAGACGATCTCATTGGAGTGGTCTTTGTAAAGAGGGACTACTGTATGAAAGAGATAGACATCTTAATTCGTATACTATACACTAAGTATGACCTGTCACAGTGCCATGCTCATATAATGCCACAGCCTTGGGAGAATTCATCATCCGAGCCGTTAGTGATGAGATTGTCCTCCTGTTAGTACGTTTTACCAGCTTGAACACAGCGAGAGGCAGGGCACTGGTGAATAGGTGCATTGGGCGGCATATACGTTGTACCTTGTGGCAGAGTCAACAAAATGACAGTGATCTTTGGAGTAAAGTCTTGGCTTCCTCCAGCTACCAATGAAGGTAAGCATGGTGAATCATGTTCAAATAAGTCAAATTGAATGTGAATGCAGATATGCACCCATTTGTATCTTGACAGTTTTTGCAAAAGCAAACACACAGACAAAGATTTTTACCAGATTGAGTATGTTTTTTTTTTTTTTTAACCAATACAAAAAAAAATTATGTGATTGGTTAATTGGTTCCACCAGATAACAGGATTCAAAGTTGGCAGGCCTTTCATCCAGGCACTCAGTATTTTGGCAGAATTAATCTCTAAATAGTTTCAGACTGACATTAATTGTTTTCAGTCTGTACTAACAAAAGGTGAGTGTGCTGTGGTCCTTGAGAGAATCTCAAGAAGCAAGCATATTTTTCATCTGAGCCAGGTACCCAACCTTTTGCTTGAATTATCTTCAAATAGTCACAGACTGATGTAAATTGTTTCAATCAGTATCTACAAAGGGTGAGTGTTTTCAGATCTTTGAGGGAATTAGATGAAATGTGTAATTTTTAAGATGAGGATATTCAAAGTGAGCTATTAATTTTATGTTCAGTTCTATGCTGAGTAGAGAGATCTCAAGCTGTACGTACATGTAGCTTGATGAGCTCTGCTGCAATCCACAATTTTAATTCTACAATCATTGTTTATTGTAGATCTGAGCAAAAGTGCACGGTTGTACTGACATGATCAATGGACCTTTAGAAACTTCTAGGATCAAAGACATAACAGCTTTATTGTACCACCTTTCCTAGATATGGCGAACATCTTGAACTTTTGTTTATCTGACAGTCATGTTTTGTTGTTTTGCAGAATCAGTATTAACATCGTGCATATTTATACTGTTACATGTGTATCATTTAGTATTACAGGTTGAGTGCCTGAATTGCTTGAAAGTGTCTCATATTTTTTATGATGTGCAAACTTATGTCCATTTTCAGGTCCTTACTGTCTGTTGCATCATTGTTGGACTGAAAGCGAAACACACAGGGCAGGCTCTAAAGACTTGATGTGAAGTATATACATTAAACTTCATTGCGCTCATGCAGGTGATATGTTGCCTGTATTTTGAAGAATTTCTTGTGTACTAATACATAAACCTCCTTGTCTTTCAGTGTCACTGTGTATGTTTCGGGTTGGGGGTTTCTGTGTTTCATGTAGATTCTCTGTGTTTTATTTTTGAGCCAATAAATCTGATCTATGTTTCTTGCTGTACGTTGATAGTTTATTTAATTAGGAGTCCCCATTATGTGTTTCAGATTCAGCCTCAATGACCAGATGAAAGCCAGCAGAGAGCCCCTCCACAGGGGTACCACTCCCAGGCCCTCCAATCGCACCCCACCCCTGCCTCAAGCTGTACCCAGCCAGCGGCTTCAACGTATGGACAGTGAAGACAATCTCAACGTTGATAGTTCGGCAGATGAAAATGTGCCCAGTGACTCAAATAGACCTGTTACAAGCAGGGGACGGCTCAAATCACCCAAACAAAATATGCAACAAAATGGTGGCTTGCAGAATGGACAAGTTCTACGAGATAATCAGAGACCATATAACCAGCAGAAGGTAAATGATAGGCCCCAAACATGACATGCCCATACTTGAATAGACGTGGAAAAGGAAAAACATCCTACCCAAAAATGTACTTTATTTGTTACGCACACTTTGAAATAGTGAGGGTTTTAACATACATTTAGTGTTCTGAATTCAGTTCAAAGTCACAACCAATACAGAGTTGCAAGAGATACAGTGTGATACTTAATTCCTGCATAGAACTCAGATTTAGTAACTGGGGATTTTTTCGCAAATATACTTTGGGCGATTTTGCAAAAATTGCCACTTAATGTATTTTGGAGTAAGATTTGCCTTTTAAAAATTCATTAGTTTTCAAAATTACTTCCGGGATGTTGGGAGGGTTGAAAAATTCTTTGTCAATGTGTGTATATCATTGTGTGTGTACACATGCAAAGAAACAGGTTGTGTTTTTTAGGTTTCGAAAAATGTATTAAATTCTTTAAAAAAAAAAAAATATATGAAAGTTGGGTGAGCAATTACAGAATGAGATCAGTTCTATTGAGTTGCATGGTGCATGGTTTTAAGTGTGCTCTCCCTGTGTGTCACTGCTTTACCCTATAGAAAGGCTTGTTGTGCATGTAAAGCTTCAGAATGTCTCAGCATGACACCCTTCCTGCTCTGTTCCAAAGCCTGGAAGGTCAAAGACAAAATAATAGCAGGGCTCTTCGAAGTACATCTACAGAGGTTACTGAATAGCGTCAAGGGCACTGGAAGCACGGAAAAACTATCTTTGATGAAGTACCTTTACAAAGTAACACAGATTTATTGCAAATAGCCAGGAAAATTGTCGCACTGATTGACCAAAATACCATTCAAAAGTGAAAAAGTAATCAAAATGAAAGCATCCAACACTCTGAAATCAGATTAAGCAAAGTCATCATTTTCAGTACCCATAAACCCTTTAAGTACCAAATTTCAACTGACTTATCAGCTTTCATCAGCATGCCTATAGGTCACACCATGCTGAAAGCATGCTGAGGAAAGCTGTTGACTTGGACCTTGCTTACGCTCTCTTATAGCCTGTGCAACAGCAGGCATGCAAGTAACAGAATGAAAGGTTGGTTTACAAAGAATGTGAGTCAGACTAGTTACATCACCTCTGAGCACACTGACTTTTGTCAAAATTGGCAGTGACATAAAGGATGTCAGCAGTTGAATGTAAGGAGCTCGGCTGGAAACTCTCCTTCATTGAAGGACTCAAAGTTTGTTCAGAAGGGTAGCTGAGGAAGAAAGAAAGCCAGAGGGTTACAATGTATTTTCCCAAAGAAATCAGTACATGCACTAGCCAAATTTTTTATTAGTTTTTTCTTAGCTCAGCTGACTTGTCAGTCAGCTGAGGTTATGTGGTGGTTAGGCATCCACTGTACGTAGGTCCCTTTGCGTCCACAATTCACATTTTTTGACTTCCTCTCAAACTGGCCAGATTCACCTCAAACGTGGTGGGAATGTACCTTGGATGGGTCTCTACCAAGTTTGTTCAAATGGTCATGGTCTGGTGATTTTTTTATTTTTCATGAATTTTTTGTCCATTTTTTGGCCAAATCTTAAAAATCTTCTCCAAAACCACTTGGCCAATTGCGTTGAAGTTGCTTAGGGATACATCTGGGAACCCTTAGACATTAATTTGTTCACCAGGTGGTACTGTGATTTTTCAAATATTTTATACGGGAAAAAGTGTACTTTCGCTATTTTCGACTTCTTCTCCAAAACCATCACTCAGATTATGCTGAAACTTGGTGGAAATGTTCCTTGTAGAAGGGCAAAACAAAGGTGTACACAAGCTGGCATTTGTGTAAACCCCTGATTTTTAATGCATTTTTTAATTTGGGTACTTATTGTTTAATGCATACAATCCTATTGATTTCTAAAGTAAGTGAATGGAGATTGCAAATTTGGTAATTTGCGTTTACGACTTCTCCAAAACCACCAACTAGATTCATGTCGAACATGGTAGGGATGTTCCTTGGGGATGTTTGTACCAAGTTTGTTCAAATGATCATGTTCCAGTGATTTTTGAATTTTTTATGATTTATTTTTGTCTATTTTTTGGCCAAATCTTGAAAAATCTTCTCAGAACCACTTGGCCATTTGATTCAAAATTGCATAGGAACACTTGAGGGCATGACAAGTGGCATTACACAGTACATGGGTGACCTTGATCTCATTCTCAAGGTCACAGGGTCACATAGGTATATTTAACTCTTCAGGTGATAACTTGAGAACTATTTCAGCCTGGACTTTGATGTTTTACATTGTTATGATTCTCTTTGAGGGCCACACTCTCACAGTACATGAGTGACCTTGACCTGATTCCTAAGGTCACAGAACAACTGACATAAAATTGAAGTTCACTTATTAACTTGAGATCTATTTTGAATTAGGAACCCTGATGTTGCACGTTTAACTTAATGTTTCTCTATGAAGGTCATGCATAGACAGTACATGAGTGACCTTGATCTCATTTCTGAGATCAGAGTGCAACATAAATGAATTTTGCTCTTCACCATTACTTGAGAACTACTTGAACTGGACCTTAACGTTGCACATGTTAGTGTTCTTTTATAAAGGTCAGACTTACTCAGTACATGGGTGACCCAAGTTCAGAGCCACAAGTGTGACAAATCCATAGGTCAGCTGAGCATGGGCTGTTCACACAGCCCTCATGTTCTTTTGTGTTTTGGAGGGAGGCAGAGTTTTAGTCTTGCAAGCTTCCACATAATTGAAAATCTTAGCTGTTTTGATTTAAATTTACCGATGGGGAATTATATTTCTTACTGAGCGGGGGTGGGGGTGGGGGGTGGGGGTAACATCACGGATTTGAAGTAGTAACCTCACGTGACAAACTGTGTCAGTATGCATCTGGGGAGTCTCCACAAAACATGGATGTAGGTCAGTTTACTTATTGAGAACAAGAAGCAGTAAAATCCAGACCATTTTTTGATGACCGTTCTGCTGCAGTGTGGCACTCAAGTAAAATTAATGTACCCACAGCCAAATGACTGACGTTTTCACTTTACAGACGGACAGCTTGGTCAGTGCACCCCTGCCAGGTGCCAATATGACAGGAGGCTTACAGAGGCGGAAAAATTCTGCTGTGACATCACAGAAGCCCCCCACACCAAAGGCGCGGCGCGGCACCACGGACAAACCCGGAGGAGTCCCACCCTTGACAGCCAAGCAAATGCCCAATGGCCGTCTGCCGTCACCTTTCTGATGACTGATCTGATATATTTCTCTTTGCTACACGTCGATACATGTTTAAGCTGTCTTTCTGATCATTACAAGGAAAGTGTTCTTATCTAAAAAAGAAAATAAAATGGGGGGGGGGGGGGGAGGAGGAATTCAGGCTGAAATCAGAAGAGGGTAAGCAACAGGCATAGTTTAACAATTGTTTTGATGGTTTTGACCAAGGGGGATGACTGAGATATTCATCCCTTGAATTTCATATACTGTAAATTTACAATGTAATTAGTCTGGGAGTAGCTGGATCAGTGTGAAAGGTTGACTGCTATCTCACACCATTTAACCAAGTCAGTTTAGCTGCCTGCATGATTTGCTTGCTGTGCTTGTCCTAATATCCAGCAGTGTTGCATGTAATTTTGAAGAGACTGATGTCTGTGTGTTCACCCCTGTAGGTGCACAGTGGGGGATAAAAAGAATACACTCTTTAGTTTGCTCAGCAGGTGAATTGGCATCAGCAATGTTTGTGTGGCTGTAATGGCTCTGTATTTTTATGGCTATACAGACAGGACATGAGGCTATACTGGCAATATGTGTTCAGCAACAAATACAGGGTATACATGCCTGGCTATATGTAGTGGCACTGCACGCGTTCAGGTACAGTGTATGTTTGCACTGTAAGTGTCTGGATGTACTTATTGGCACCCTTGGTGTCTGGCTACACAGACACTCTGTGCCCACCTGCACTGATGCTATTTGGACCTAGTTATATATAAGGGTGTGATGTGCTTGGTTCTGCTGCACCTGTTTGTGTCACACGTACATCATATGTGTGGCCGTTACCTTCACCATACATGTACGCGTGTGAGTATACTGACACTGTGTGTCATGCTAGACTGGCACCATATGTTTAGGCACATTTACACTATCTTCTTAACAGATAATCCATGATTGTGGGTGTGCTAACACAATGTGGGTCAGCATACTGGCACTATGTGTGTCTCATTACACTGGTACCATGTGCAGGTATGCAGACTGTGTGTCTTGTTATACTGCTGTCATCAGTCTGGTCATATGGGTATATGGGTACTACGTGCTTCTCATTACACTGCTACGTACCACATGTGTGTGGGTATACAGGCACTTTGTGTCTCATTACGCTGCTACCGCCTGTGTCAGGGGTTCAGCCAGGAGAAAAAAAAATCTGCCGGTCCAAGTGATGGCTAGGGGAGGGGCATTGATAAGCACCAAAGGTTAGAAGTCCTGCTAGCGGGATCTGGGAGCATGCTTCCCCTGGAAAATATTGAAAAATTGAAAATTATGCATATTGGTGCACTTTGAGGGCCAAAAGATACAAAAATAGAAGCGGGTTTTTTTTATAAATTGAAGGTAAATTTTACATTTTGGGGGCATTTTTGAAACCAAAATATATATAAAAAGTTTAAAGCTTTTTTTTTTTTAATACAAATGTATTATGGAATCTTATTGTCCCTATTTTGGGCATCTTGTCTTGATGATTGGCAGTGTTTGTAGGTTAAATTTACTGGAACCCACACCAAAATTTGAAAAGAAGAAAAAGAAATATACTTATTTTATAAAATTAGTGGGACCTTGGAGTGTGCCTCCTCCATGTATAGGCAGGCGACAAGGCAAAATTTACCTGCCCATAATTTTTTCTTCTGTTCAAACTCGTGATTACCCATCCAAATAACCGGTGTGCGGCTAAAACCTTGACCTGTCTGGGTATACTGCTAGCACTTGTAAGTGTGTCTTATTACACAGGTACCACATATGTGAGTATACTGGCCCTTTCTTGTACATGTGTCTGGGTATTTCAGTGCTATCATGTTGTGGAGTATGTGTACATGTGTGTCTGGGTATGTCCACACTGTAATGTAGAGTATGCTTACATGTGTGTCTGGGTATGTCGACTCTCTATACCTGGTCATACTACATATAATTATATGTGTGGTTAATGTTACCACTCAGTGCTCATACAGCCCTAGATATCATGCATGTATTCTATGCTGGTACATGTGAAGGTGCCTCAATACAGATGGCCCTGAAAGCTCAAGGGAAGCTGATACAAGTTATATCAGCACACTGTGCTCAATTTCTGTATAACCAATCTACTTTAGTAAGTGTCATCTTTTCTGTGTGAGTGGCAATAAGAAGATTGTCACACGGTCGGTACAGGCACTGATACACACCCATCCATGTGATAACCTGTTATACAAACACTGTTTTGTCTGGACAATAGTCCAAATCCCAATACCCAAGTGTTGGTTGAGTGTCCCAGCTGAACTATTGACCAACGGCAATGGTTCAGCTGGGACACTCAACCAACTCCAGGGTATTGGAATTTGGACTATTGCCCAGATAAAACAGTCACTATTTGTTTTACTAAATTTGGGACAAAATTTAACAAGGAGATGGAAAAATAAAATAGCAGCATTGATACTCAGAATTATATGTAAACATGATCTGACAATAAGCTGAAGACTTGGCATTGCATAACTACATTGTATTATCCCTCATCAATACCTGTCACATGGCTCTGAAACAAAAATAACTTTTAGGTCAATATTTTTAATTTCAGCATTATGCTAAGATGCACCATATTTAACTCTGGAAGGCCTTGAAAATATCTTAGTGGCCAGATGCATCTTTGGGATAATACTGGTGGCGTAAATAATTTTTTTTAAAAAGTCAGCAAATTTTACAGTGCTCTGTTTAGTAAGGCAGGTAGTCTGGTTCCCAGTCCAAATATTGCATCATGTACATGGACATACTGGGAACCAGAATGCGGGCAATGGTCTTTTCAGCCTCAAAAACTATTGCCTAGCTCCAATATCAAGAGGGAAGTAGTTAATTTCTGATTAATAGACACTTGGTACTGTTCCACCCATCAAATAAAGGTAATTTTATCCAGAATTTAATAAAGATATATATGTGTCTCTGGGTATGCCAACTTGCTGTCACTATTGTTACACCATGTGTATGTCTCTGGGTATGCCAACTGGTTGTAACTATTGTTACACCATATGTATGTCTCTGGGTATGCCAACATGTTGTCACTATTGTTACACCATATGTGTGTGTCTGGGAATGCCAACACTGTGTCTCTGGTTATATCACTACATATACATGATGTGTATGCTTTGTGTCTGGATATACCAATACTCTTTCTTTGGATGCACTACAGCATGTAATTATGTTTTGCATTTGGGTATGCCAGCACTCTTTTTCATTTATCTGGATAGCTTGTGTCTGCCAGAATGGGTACTGTGTGTGTGTGTGTGTGTGTGTGTGTGTGTGGTGTGTGTGTGTGTGTTTGTGTGTGTGTGTGTGTGTGTGTGTGTGTGTGCGTGTGTGTGTGTGTGTCCCGCTCTGTTGCATGTGCTCAATATACTGAGTCACCAGGCGAGATCAAAGCTGTGATTTTAGCAACTGTGGTCAGTGCCCAATATTCATTTAACCCAGCTTTATGGTATTAGAGAACTTCTACTTGCAAAAACTAACCCTTGCATGGAAACTCTGTGAAGTGTACATAGTTATACTTGTGGTTGTATAATAGATGAAGACCAGTAACTATTAATGGCCTGTTTGTATAGAGGGTCTAGTGGGGCATAATATTGATATATACAGCATTCTCGTACATACCATTAGCATAATTGATAAACATAGAGATCAATAACTGATAATGACCTGTGAGTATAAAGGGTGTAGTGGGTCATAATATTGATATATGCAGTATTCTCGTACATACCATTAGCATAATCAGTGACCATATCTTTCGCACAGAGACACATGAACCAATTTTCATATGTTAGGAATTTGTGTTATCTGCTAGATTAGTTAAACTGTAAATGGTTGAATATAATGTCTGTATAGTACAGATAAAAGTACTAGCAATGCATGTATATATGTACAGGTGTAGATAGTAAATGTGGTCCCATCTGTTGATAAACTTAAGATGTTACAGTGGCCAGTTCTGTTACATACATTGAATTTCATCATCAATTTTGAGTGCAGAAACTTTTACTTTCATGCAATGGAATATCCAATATGAGTTTTGTGTCCATAGTTTAATATGTATAATGTACTCATCTGAACTTTGGTTACTGTTGTTAGTACATAATTTTGTATATTGACAAATTGAATCTAAGTGTAATACTGTGTATTAGTGTAAATTAAACTTGCAGGTGGTGGGTTTTTTTGTGGAAATATGTTTTTTATATATGATGGTTGTATTTGTATACGAGGCTGTGATAGATATGTGTGTTTTAAAACATATAAAATCTTGACACTGAATAGAGTAAAGCATGAATCGTCACCACAACTCACTTCACCGCGTGTACATGACTTTTTGTGGGCTATCTTTCACTCATTGTAGGGCAACAGACTTTATAATTGTAGAGGAAAGGGGCATTAAGTGATATGTATTTTGTTTAATTTTTATTCCTGACAAAAGAGCTGTATTCAGGTATCAGTATGCTGAATGTAAAAAAGCTGTGTATTTTGGTATTGACATACTGGTCATAGCCTCATGGTTTGCTGGGTAATGCAAACACGACTCACCAAGACCTCAGCCAACTTGAAGTGAACAAGGGGATAAGACTAGGGTTGTAAAACCTCAAGTCTTGGTATGAATACTGTATAAGATAGATGGCTAACCAAAACAAGTGTTGACTGCATGACAGCAGAATTCAATACTCATGATGAAGGAAAAATCATTTTATATTTGGAACATAATATTGACTGGCAGCATAATCAGTGGAGGTGTAGTGTACCTCTCATTGATGCTCGGTGGTATTTCTACTATTTAAGAATGAGTGTGCTCCATTGTTTTTCCTTTTTGTTATTTGCTATTTATATTTTGGTTTATGGTCTGCTAGTTCCTCTGCAAACCAGTAAGGGTAATTCTTTCACGTACTGTATTTTCATCTAAACAGACTTCTAGTTCAGTTATTTGCTATGCCTATGAACATGCATTATGAATACAATTGATATTATTATAACATGATTACCAGCCAATAAAGCAACTGTATGTTTCACAGCATTCTACTGTATTAACAATGAGGTGTTAAAATATGTACAAAGGGGGACAAAATAAGTGTTTTTAATACATGTACCACATGTTAAAGATAGCTGTCATATCACTGTGAAAAGGCAGAAAAAATATACCATTCCCATGTCTGTTTGACGGAGGAATACAGTACTGTTTCTCATATCATAAACAGGCTATTCTGTTACATGCAGTGTGTGAATAGGAACAGCATCTTTGTAATTGTATTGATGAGTTTACCCTTGCCCCCCTTACACCAGCTAAAACCTGCTGCTGGTCAAATGTCATTGGCTTGAATGTTTTTGATTGATTTCAACGGAAATGAAAAAGAAGTTGGATGAGAATTTTAGATGAGACCTACTAAGAATACGGCCCAGGTCAACAACTTTTTAGGGTGTGGGCATGTGCTTTATAGCACCTAAGCCATACCAGGAAAAACTGGTGACCTGGTCATAAATCAAGGGGTGTGTTTGAGGATGGAGGGGTGGGTGGGTGGGGGGGTAGGTTGAAATTTAAGTATTGTCCTTTTCCATTTAGGAAAAGACAACAAGCAGCCTTTGTTCCATAACTACTTTCATATCAAATCTCAAATTGCTCATGTACCTGGACCTAGGAGGACAGATGGATTGTCAAATTATTTTGGTAAAACATGTCATTTGCCGCATTATTCCTATTTAGCAGCCAGGGCACATAGGATGATTGTTATAATGTAAGGCTGAAGCTCAGATCTGTGCTTTGAATATAATAGCATTATTTTGGTATAGCTAATGGTGAAATGTTCAGATAAGTACGTTATTTCTCACTTTTTTGAGTGAGAAAAGTGAGGGACCCTTTAAAGAGATGACACATTACTGTAGCAACATGCCAGGCCTTCAGACCATGGTTCACATTGCATTGCTAGGTTAGCGACTGGATTTTGAAATCAGTAGCCAAAACTTCCTTTTTTCCTGGAGAGACCTACACAGACCTTGAATTTGTTAAATCTCTGCATCAAAACAAAGAATTTTTTGCAAAGTTTAGTAGCCGTTAACTTCTTTTAGTAGCCATTTTGAAGTTCTTGTAGCATTTGGCTATTTTGGCTAGTGCTAACGCTAACCTAGCATTGTAAGTCATGCTGCAGCACAACCTTTTAGGCTGTGCAGAAACCAGTACAGTGGTACCTCCAATTTAAGACCACCCCTAATGCCAGACAAAAGTGATCACATATGAGAGGTGGTCTTTCATTGCAGGTAAATTAACAAAGAAATAAAAGGCCAATGTTTTGAAAGAGTGGTCTTAAAAACTAATGTGGTCTCTCATGAGAGATGGTCTTTAGGGCAGGTACCACTGTAACGAAGGTCTTCACAATGGCGGTATTGAGTGCCATAATTCCAGCAGGTACAGTAACTAAATATTGGTACTTCGTTAACCTTCTCTGTTTGCCTAATGAGCCCTCGGTATAGATTTCATGAAATTTTGAAAATTTGTAGAAATTTTTCATGTCTGCACACCCCATCCATTTTGACTGGAAATGGATGAAGTGGTTAAAACACATGAGGGGAGACTGTCTGTGATACTGTATGAGGTGAGGTTGACTGTGCCACATTTATGTAAATAAGGTTTAAGCTGGGTAGCATGACAAGACTGGCTCAAAAGAAAGCCATAAGTTCAATCATATATATATATATATATATATATATATATATATATATATACATGCATGTACATCTTTATTGGATATTTACCTGTTAGAGTCCGTCCATAGATCGAGAATATTGCGTGTGCTTTTTGTTCATAGTCACTTTTCTTTAAACCAGTTTACAGAATCTTTATTATATTGTTGTATAAGTGAAATATGTTTTATTCTTGTAGGAATTAAACTTGCATGTTTTGGATGCAAATTCTTGGTTTTTCAAGTGAAAGAAAGTAGCTGTATAAAGTAGAATGAGTAGCAGTTGTAGTTTTTTTGGTTTTTTTTCCATTTAAGTACAAGTCAGAGCCAGGAATGAGTGCAGTAGTTCCTTTTTTGAGAGACTGTGTTTGTCAAGTAACCTGAATGAGATCACTACTGGACCTGCCCTATGCTTGTTGGATGGTCTGTCAAAGGAGGGACCACTGCATGTGCATCTCTAAATTGAGTTTTGAAATGTTGCACAAGGGTATATAATATTAGACATGCCATTAAAACCAGATTTATTTCCGCCGCAAAACCATAATGTTCTCAACTGCCCACATGATGGAAAGATTTAGGGCAAGAACCACACTGTCAGTAAGATGTGTACGTTTTCTCCCATGTTGCATACTATCCTTTGTATAATCTTTCTTGCGGGTCAAGGGCAACATTTTAGCTCTGCTGACCATAGGTCATGGAGCTTATGTGATCACTCATGTCCTTCTGTTCAGTGATTTGTCTGTGCTTAAACAATTGCTTGTCAACATGAAAACATCTCCAATTTTTAAGTCAGCCTCTTGAAATTTTTGGAGATGTTCTAGAAATATAAAAGTTATGTTAATTTTGCTGTTGATGGTACCCGCTAGCTAGCAGATTATACAGGTACTAAAAAGTGAAAAGATTGAAAACACTGTGGTGTTTCTTTTTCAGTGAATCCTTATGAAATTTTGTGAAAATATTCAGGAGGCTTATATGTTAAATGAGAACTAGGCAAGTCGCACTACCTACATGTATACATGAAAGGCAAATATAAGAGATAATATTTGGTGAGATTTATAAAATTATCTTAAAACATTAACACGATTAAGGCTAATTATAGCAAATGTACAACAAACATGTATTATGTGGAAGTTTTATATTACATAATAAACGGGTGACCTTGACCAACTTTGTCAAGGTCACTATACGAATACATTTCAGAAAATGACTTATTTTGTGATGGTTATTTGCCCTACATCTGAAATGGTGAATATTATTTACCTTCCATTACAGGGACATTATACAGATAAAAGTTTGAGTTACAGTCATGCTGGCACCTGGTGTTATTGTGGTATTAATTGGAACAAACATCACTGGATATCAAAAGCACATCAAATTCATTATTATGATATTAAATTAAGATAGAACTACAAAATTTACACCGAATATGCAAATAGTAAAATTTTGTAATATGTTGTGTGACCATGACATATTTTTCAAAGTCATTAAACACTTCAGGAAATGACATTAAAATTTGATATGTTGAGAGAGGGCTAACAATACCAAATGTATTGCGAATGTGTACCATGTGGAACTGTGATGTTGCATAATATGTATGACCTTGACCTACTTTCTGAAGGTCATGGAGGGACTGCATTTCAGGAATTTTTTTTTTTGTGATGATCTTCCTGTTGTCCAGGTGAACAAGAACATTAGGCCCATGGGCCTCATTATTTCTCATGTCACAAAGTCACAGCTTTAAAGGTGTATTTTGCTTTTGCAATTTTGGTTTGGATCACCCTACTATGCAGGCAATCCTGGCAACTGTAGGTAGAATTGAAACACCTTGGGTCATGATGACTTCTTGATTTAAGCACACTTTTAAACTAGAATGTCAATCATTTTTGATGGAAAGGAGCATAGGAGAAATGTATGAAGCACATGTAGTTTCTAACCAGTGCCATCATTATAGCATGGCCAGTTTTTTGGGTTTTTTTCCAGCCACCTGAAAACTGCTTGTGCTGCTTTCTTGCTAGTTCTTGGTGAAATTGGGCATGGATAGGGTTAATTTTGTATTTCTGAGGGAGTCTAATAAAAATAGCCAGATTGGTAGCTCCTTGAACTGTGTACATTATGTCCGATAATGTGTATCTGGGATAGATTACGTACATGTACCTGTCATGAAAAAAAAATCTTTGCAATAAGCTTTAAGTTTTGTACTGCTGACTCTATTCTGTGTTCTGGACAAGAACAAAATTCTGTAAGTTTAAAGTAACATCTTGTGGTGTAGGTGACAGTATGAGTTTGGGATAGATTAAATTGGAGGCAGCTGCAGGTCACATACACCACAGTGACATGGAACTGTAGGACAGGTCTTGTAGAATACATGTACTGTGACCAGTCTTGTAGAACACGTACTGTGACGGGTCATGTTGAACACTGCGACAGGTCACTGTGATAAGTCTTGTTGAACACTATGGCAAGACAGTGACAGATCTTTAACACCGATGGGTTTCATTGGACATTGATGAATAGATGACATTGAACACTCTAATGGGTCTCATTAAACAGTGACAGATTTCATTGAATGCTCACGGAACATGTTGAATTTATATGGAGGTTTTGCCAGTGGATGGTGAATCTATGAGCAGTTGCTCTTAAGTTTGACATTGCATCCAGTGTAGACTGCATTGAGCCTATGGGCTGTCACACTAGCTGAGTTTATATCTTTGGGAAAAGATGAGAGGTCGCATGAAATTCGTCACAGGTCAATATAGGTTGTATAAAAAAAAGTTAGTAGATCGCATTGGGTATAGAACATGTAAAACAGTGGTCACAGTTGAATCGTCTTACCAGCAGTCAATTTAAACAGACAGCATGCTACTTTAGGTGTCTGCTCAGTGCAGGTCTGTCACATTGTAAATTTTCAAATCATCTGCAGTCCATAAATGACTTTTTTTTTTGTATTTCATCAGTTGAACATATTAAACTATATTAAAGTCCTATTCAAATGGTGTTGACTGATTGATTTATTGCTGTCTCTTGGCACTAATGAAGTTTATGTTACTGCCAACCGGAGTATGTAGGTTGCGCATCAGAGCACTTTGGGCACCAACAGCCGAGATCAAAGACCCCTGATGTGTCCCCAGCCCACAGTTCAGGTGAATCCAGCACCCTGACCACACGTGTGTTATTGCAGGGAGAAACAACAGAACAGTTGTGAGGCTACTACTGTGGTCTTAACTCAAAAGTCTAGAAGGAAGAGGACAACTGACTGGGACTTGAGCCCAGATTCTGAGTGGGAGTATGTGGTTACTGAGCTGTCAAACACTGCTGTCTACACTCAGACTGTTGTTCTAGTGATAGAACCCTTCACTCGGGGTGGTTTGGGTTCACCCAAGAAACTTCAAACATACTAGCCTAGACCAATGTCACATGCTGAATGTCCTGAGGGCAAAACAGCGATTCGGTTCAGTGCCTATGTGGCAGAACAGATAGAGTCACAAACTAAGAACTTGGACAGGCTGCAATATAACACACAGGTACAGCCTGCCAATTTACTTTCTAAGTCCATAAAAAATCTCTAGGCATTTTGATGTGCCACAGCAGGTGTGGGACTCCACACCAAGACCTCCACAGTTCAGCTTTGATCAACTTTACATGGGTAAAAAAGCTGGTCAGAAGGGCGTTTTTTTTTTGTCACAGAAAAAGTTCTTCACTGACAAATACAAGACAATAGAGCCACCATTCAGACTTTGTTGGCAGCCGGCGTGAAGGGACTGACATTGTCTGGTATTGCTACTAAGCTGGCTCCCTGCACAGACGTTCCACCACCCGTGAAGAACATGCTATCGTATATGGCACATCTGGAACTTTCCAGGGCAAGGTCACTCGAGTACTCTTTAGAAAGTGTGATTCGCCAGGAGACAAACCTGGCATTGCTTCAAAGAGTGATGCACATCTGCAATATGTACTCTTTAGAAAGTGTGATTCACAGGAGACAAACCTGACGTTGCTTCAGAGAGTGATGCACATCTGCAATATGTACCTGAGTGTCCGGCTGGTGCAGAGACTTTACACCTGCCCTATACACCCAATCAGGCAGCACCTCTTCAACAAGGAAGTTGTAAAAGAAATTCCAGAGGAGGCCCAGAATGAGTCTGCTCTGCAGGCTCAACAAGCCATTGTGAAACAAGTATCCAGAGCCAAGGGTGCCTCCATCCACCAGGAAAACTACGTGGGTGGTGGAGGGAATGGCAGAGGCAAGAAAAAGCAGTTCAAGTGTGGTGGCAGTTCTGGCTATGGCAGAGGAAGGGGCCAAGGTCAGAATCGTCATGGTAGCAGAGGTGGTGACGGACATGGTTGCAGATCCACCCTTGCAACAATTCCATCCAGAGACTGATGTTTTGTGCCAGTCTGTAGATCCAGGATTGTCAGACAGACAGGTCAGAGGGCGGCTCATGAGCTACGCCGACAGGTGATGCCAATAAACTGACGAGCAGTATATTTTTAATGTGCTGAGTGGGGACTTTGTTCTTACTTTTAAAGAATCAGGCCCTTCCCCTCTATCAAATTGTCAATTTCATTTCAGCACCAGGGCAATCCACTCTCAGCCTGCAGGCTTCAAGTAGCCGTGGACAAACTTTTGCCCAAACAAGAGATCAAGGTTGTGGAAACCCCTGCTTCACCATGGTCTGTGCTTGGTCGCCAAAAGGATGACAGATTTCTTCCGACCTGAAAAAACGAACAAGTCAAAAATGGATAGTCCAGCTTCCATAGCAGCTGCGATGAGACAAGGCAATTGTGCCACCCCCATCAATCTCGAGGGCGCATACTTCCATATAGCCATAGCCCTTATATTCACAACAGTGATGGGAGTAGTTGCCAACTATGCACATCGCACAGGCATATGCCTGCATACTCATCTGGATGACTGGCTGCTGACGGCATTTACACAGTCTATCCCACATTAGGATTCAGCACTAATCCTGATGATTTGCATGGACTTGGGCTTGTTGATCAATTTTCCCAAGTCCAGTCTGGAGCCCACTCAGGACTTCCAGTATCTAAGAACTCGGTATCAAACAGTCAAGTATCAGTGCTTCCCATCAGAGAACAGGTTCCGCTGACTGCAGGACAATTTGGTCCTGTCCCTCAACCAGGGGACCTTACCTGCCATGTACTGGAGACGCCTAAAAGGGACTGTCAATTCCATCGATTTTCAAGTCCCTTACGGACGATTGCACCGGAGAATACTCCAGCAAACGTTTCTTTGCCTTTTGGATCTGTCATCCCCAAATCAGTTGATTCTAATCCTGGAAGATGCAAAACAGTCACTGTGATGGTGGAGAAATCACAACAATATCAGAAAAGTCCAGGCTCTGTAGCTTTTCAAGGAAGATTTCTTCACAGATGCATCACATCATGGGTGGGGGGAGTCATACTCTCTCATCGATAGCATCAGGCTTCTTGCCTCTGTCTTACAGACTATCTAATCAACTGACTTGAGCTGGAGGCTATTCGCTTGGCCCTTATACAATTCCAGAGTCTAGTACAAGTGCTGGTAAAATCAGACAATCCCACAGCAATTGCTTGTATTAACAAACAAGGAGGAATACAGTGGCAGAAACTTCTATCCTTGACCAGCCAGATGTTTTCTTGGTGCCAGCTACACCGAGTGACGTTGAGATGCTCCCACATAGCAGGGGCCCTCACTGTGAGGACCAACAGGCTGTCGCAAAAATGACAGGTCTTCAGCACAGAGTGGTCACTGCACCCTGAAGTGGTGGGAGCTGTGGGGGATAGCTCACATGGACCTGTTCATGACAAGAGAAAACAGCCAATGCCCAAGATACATGTCTCCCTTTCAGGATGAAAAGGCATGGGCAGTGGATGCCTTCTTGATCAGTTGGAACAGGTTGTGGGCTTACACATACCCTCTAACTCCACTTCTTCCGAACATGTTGACAAAGGTTAACCAGGAGGAAATAATGATTCATGGTCGCCAAGGGGGCATGGACAATACAAATACTGGAGCTTAGCCTAGAGCCTCCCAGAGCTCTGGCACAGTGGAACTTACTTCTATGCCAGCTGGCGTCAAATATATTCCACTCAAATCCACTGGTTCATCTTCATGCTTGGCAATTGTGGCAAACAGCCTTGAATATGTGGGCTTCTCTCATAAATTTGTGGCAACAGTCACGAGGCAAACTGCAAGCCATAACTGTGAAAATTTATGATACAAATTGGGCTCGTTTCAAACGGTGGTGTAAAGCACAGGTTCTGCAGGTGGGCCCATGGAAAGCTACTTTCAACGAAATAGCTGATTTTATGCAGGACCTCTTCAACCAGGCTCTGGACGTGTGGACTATAGCTGGCTATAGATCTGCAATTGCCTCTTCACTTGATCTGAAATATCACAGGATGAGATCTAGTACCATTACTTTCTAGGCTCAGTAAGACCTTTGTTCATCAACCTGTTCAGCAGAATGTATTCCCTTTATGGGATCTCTCGATAGTTCTGGTTGGATTTCGATCACATCCATTTAAAAAGAATGACATGGTACATGTTCCTCTGAACATGCTGACTAACAGAACAGTCTTCGTCTGGCTCCAGGAGCCGGGGTTTGGGGGGGGGGGGGAGGAATACATGCCTTGGACTATTCTGAGCTTTCATGGTTACATGACATGCTAAAGGTTTACGTAAAGCCTAATCTTTTCCATATGGCAAAGAATCATGCTCCTGATAAGCCACTTACGACTTTCAAAGGATTCTGCATCAAGGTCTTATCTGCTAATCGGGGTTGCCAAATTCTGATAGGTTACTATGCCTTGTCTGTTCACTTAAGTCCCATATAGACAGGGTGAAAACCACTGGAAAAGGGAGGAACCATTTGTTCTTGCATCTAAAACTTAAACAGGAGGATATCCAACGTGGATTACAAAGGCCAAGAATAACTGAAGTATGAGGTCAAGGCACAGGGTCAGTTGGCTGATATAGATGGCGATGCGGCTGGCCCCGTAGCGTGAGTAGCAGTCAGAAACTTACTTCTGGTGGTACTAAATTTTGGAGAGACATGACCTAAGAGATCATTAGCCATCAGTAATCTACAGATAAGTATTACCAATAAATATGAAAATTAAGTTAAATTTTACAGTTTACACAACTAGGCATGTTACGGTAGATTTTTATACAAAATAAGACCACATTGTCATTGCATCCTGTAGCCAAGGTATACCGGTAACATGGTGGTGCTGATATCTGTACGGCAAATACAGAATCTGGTGCACACCAGTGTTCAACATTAGTAACTGAGCTTCTCATACCGACGTTGAAAGATATTATTAACAAATTTTATGACAAGGGGAAACACCATAGAAGACCTTCCACTGATTGTCATGAGGAAATGAAATTTTCCAGTAGCACTTAAATTAATAAACTGTGAATATAGATTAGGTATATTTGACACAATACAATTTTTCTCTTTGCTCGCTTCCAAAGCTGCAGTGCATCATAAAATGTATTTCCTCTTTCATTTCTCCCCAGGTACACAACGTACAAAAAGGCTGGCCCACAGGTATTTTTCAGAACTCAGAACATATCTATTTGACAGTCAGTAAATACGAGACATGTACAATACAGAGTTAAAACAAGAAAGATTGGTACCAAGAAAAATACTGCTCTCATGCGAAACAAAAATCAAGACTGTCAGGATGACCCCAACTAAGGATTGCAAATCGGCTAACGCTGGGGCCACCTGAGGTAATTCACTTAGATATGTACAGCACTTCAAGCTAACAAAATGTGTATGGAGATTCACTCAATTGTAAAACAAACGTTCATTAATTATTACATATGTAGCAGTTTGGTATGGTACAGTGTTCTTGATAACTATTTATAAAAAAGGATTTTGCATATGTGGAGAAACCATGGTATGAATGTGTAAATATTTTATCTTTGATGCATGGGGGGTGTTTATTACTAGATTTGAAATATAATATCTAATGCAGTTTTTATTTTTTGATTTGGTGGGTATTGGGATCATGGCCCTTCCTCTTTGGCGAGTGTTGTAAGCATGAGTAACATGGGATTCCTGGAATATGTTCAGAAAATAGTCAGGCACCTCCTTCTTTTTATACCTGTAATAGAATTTGAGGGCGTTTAATTTAAGTATGTCATGCAATTGTAAAATTCCTAAATGTTTGAAAAGTGGATCTGTATGAGAAAGGTAAGATGAATTACACATTATACGTATTACTCGTTTTTGCAATAAGAAGATGCGACCCTGGGAAAACCCCCATGCCAAGATAGAATAATTCAGGTGAGATAAAAATAGAGAATTGTACATTATAAGAAGAGTTCTAGTGGGCACATACTTGTGTATTCTTTTCATAATGCCGATCACTTTAGATAATTTATTTCCAATTTTGCTTAAATGAGGGGACCAATTTAAATTTTCTTGTACACGTAAACCAAGGAAATCAAAAACTTCTGTTCTGTCTATTGGGATACTATTAATTTTTAAATCTAGGTTGAAATTAATTTTTCTCTGTGGAAAGTGGAATAACATATATTTCATTTTTACAATATTTAAAGATAATTTATTTGATATCAACCAATTATAGATATTTTGAAGTTCCAAATTAAGTGAATTAGATATGTCACTGGTTTCACAAGTATGCAATGTGGTTGTAAATGAGCAAAGGGAATTGATTAATATGGTGTCATCAGCATACAAAATTGATTTAAATTTATTTGATGCCATGTGTATGTCATTAGTATATATGATGAACAAGAGAGGCCCAAGGATTGATCCTTGGGGGACTCCCATAGTCACTGGCAACATATTTGAACAAACACCATCATAAGAGACATATTGTTGTCTGTTGGTAAGATAATCTTTGAACCAGTTGAGAGAAATGCCTGTAATTCCATAATGGTTGAGTTTATATAAAAGTATGTCATGATTTAAGGTGTCGAATGCCTTTGATAAGTCTAAATATATGGCTATAGGTAACGTTCCCTGGTCTAGAAATTGCATGATCCGGTCAATAAATTCAAGGGCAGCTGTTTCGGTAGAATGAGATTTCTTGAAACCATGTTGACTTGCATAAAATAGTGAATTAGAAACAAAGTATTCATATAACTGATTGTATACAACTCTTTCAATCACTTTAGAAAAAACAGGTAACAAGGAAATAGGTCGGTAATTTTCAAAAATATTTTCATTGTCCTTTTTATATAGCGGAATTACTTTGGCAATTTTTAGTTTTTTTTGGAAAAATTCCTGTTGTAAAAGACTGATTTATGATAAGAGCCATAGGTTTAGACACTGCATTTATTAAGCCTTTTGCAAGTGACATTGACAGGTCATCGTGACCTGTACTTGTCTTAGGTTTAAATCTATCTATTATGTTACTGATCTCTTCAGCATCTACTGGGGAGAGGGAGAAAGTATTTTCCACTTGATTGCTCATGTAAGACGTAAAGGAGGGTGCATTGGCAGTGTTTAATTTTGAGGCACGTTTAGGACCCATGTTTGTAAAAAAAAGTATTAAACCTGTTTGCAATTTCCTCTCTATTTGTTATTTCAGAATTGTCAACAAGGAAAAAGTTTGGAAATGCTCGTTTATTTTTGCTTCCGTTTAGAATGATTTTTATTGTGTCCCAAGTTTTTTTTGTATTTTGTTTGAATTTTTTCAAATTGAGAATGATAATACTGCTGTTTTAGCTCTGTTATGTTTCTATTTAATATCTTATTATAAACATGAAGATTTTGTTTGAGAGTCGCAAAATTTGGATCATCATGAGATGTACATTTCATAGTTCTGTATAAATTATCACGAAATTTAATAGATTGTAAGATTCCATATGTAATCCACGGGGATAGCTTGTGCTTGTACTTGTTATATTTAACAGTTTTTGTAGGAAGATGCTTTTTCATTGCAGTCTGTATAATTGTTTCTAAAGTACGATAATTTTCATTCGGATCACTTTGCAATACTGGGTTCATTCTATTCATGATATTGGTATTATTTATTTCATCATAAAAAGATTGTAAAGAAATAGGGTCTCTAGTCAGAATATTTACATATTTAGGTGGAGATTGTAATTTTGGTTCTATATTAAAACAGGTGAAGGATGGCAAATGATCAGATAAATCTGATAGAATAATACCAGATTTACATGATTGTTTCACATGAGAAAATTTGCAAAATATTTGATCAATTAAAGTAGCAGTTCTGTCTGTAATCCTAGTGGGTAACGTAATTTTTGGATAAAAACCATTGCACAACATTATGTCTAAATACTCAGCATACTTTTGCCGGGTATTGATCTTCAACAAATTTAAATTGAAATCACCCAATATAATTTTGTCAGAAGTTTCATGAGTTAGTGCTTCAATAATTGGACTGAGGTCATTTATAAATAAATCAATATCATTGTTTCGATCACGTGGTGACCGATAAATATTACACAATGTAATTTTATGGCCATTATTTTTTGCAAATATATCAATAAATTGCCCTTTCCATATTGAATTAGGTGTGTAAAAATTACGAGTTGAATATCTATATCTTTTATGTAGGTAAATAAGAAGACCACCATGAGAGCTGCATGTAGACTTTAGAGTAATCATTTCATAGTTTTGAAGATTAAACAAGGAAAGTGGTGATTCATTGTTAAGCCAGGTCTCCTGCAAGCAAATAGCACTAAATTCAAGGTCACTCTTTGCCAAATCTTCAATAAATAATTGTAATTTATCAAATTTAGCATTAAGACTTTGAATATTTAAAGTGAGGATGGAGAAGGTATTTTTTAGGGATTTAAGATAATCTTTGAGATCCTTTGGTTCTACATATGGTGAATCGGAAGCAACTGAAATTGTATTTTCCAGACCTTCTGCATCATTCAGTAGATAATTTAAACAATTTGTTGAAATTCCACCAAAATTTTGCAATAGTTCTTCGTCTAAATTACGACCCATGGTATATCATGATGATTGAGAAAATGGCAAAGAAATACCATAGATACATGCAACACTGATTGAAAATCCAATTTCTGTACCAAAATGAACTTGACAAACATCGCCACGAATGGCAAGCACTGAGTGTAAGATCTGAAAAAAAAGCATTTTCTGAGTAGGACAGGCAACAACAACAAAAAAAAAAACAAAAACAGAAAAAAACAAAAACAAAAAAACAAAAAAAAAAAACAAAAAAAAAAAAAACAAAAAAAGGAAAAGTTCAGGTGTAAAACAGTAAAGCACATGTTACAAAAAGTAATTCAAAAGAAAAATGTCTGCCTCCCAAGGGGGTATAGATGACATGTAAAGTTACTGTGCTCATTGTGTCTTGACTTGTGTTATATAGATGAAAACAGCAGACACTGATGCGACTTTCTTATTAAAACAAGACCAATTGGATCTTTTTCATTTGAATTAGAACTGTGGTGATAATATGTCACGCAGCAGGTTTTTCTTTTGAAGCATCTTTTTTGGACATTTGGATATAAACTTTACATGTCATCTATACCCCCTTGGATGTGACGCTCATAGCGGATCCTTAGCCTGTAGTGGAGCGTCACATCCAAGTCCATCTCCAGATATGATTCCGCTATCTCTTCTTTTGTATATTTCGGATAGTAGGAATTTTGACCAGGAATGTCCAAATATGTGTACGGCCACATCTTCAGGTACTTAACTTTAGCCTTTTTCTTGAGGTCAGCTGACAGGTTGCGTCGGTGGTTGAGTATACCCGTCTTTAGTTTGCGGGTAACGGGTGGTAGGTCTGGAGAAACTGAAACCTTGCCTTCATGACTCGCTAGGTGCTTGGTACCAGACAACCAGTTGTTCCGTTGATGGAGGTCCGTAAAACATATGATGATCCCAGCATCTTTGTTTTAGCTTAATCTGTGACATGCAGCCATCATATTTGTTTCTGCGTCATTTACTTTAGTAAAGTATTATGTGTTTTGGCAAATTCAGTGCATTTTTTCCTTGTTTCCAGCTCATCTTCCATCTCTGGTCCTTTTAACCCCTGAATGATCAATGACCATTTTCGTTTATGAACATCATTGTCTAGTGCTTTGATGGTCATAGCTGTTGTAATGTCCTTCATTTTCTTGGATATTTCAGGTAGATAGTTTTTTTCGATCACTTCAATTTGGTCAGAGCAAGCCTGGATACCCTTTCCCAGCTCATTAAACTTTTCATTCAGTTGCTTTAGTTGGTCACTCGCTGTTTTCAACTCATCTTTGATGCCACTGATCTCTTCCCTCACTACTATACGTATAGCCTCCAAGAGATTGGGGTCAACATTTAGGGATTTTAGTCTGTTCCTGGCTGACATGGCTGATACCTTTCGCTGTTTGTCTTGTAAATAAAACAAGAATGACCCCACTTGGGTGCACTGATTATTCACATAGAAGACATAGTCACCATTCAAATTCTATGAAAGACCTGGCACTACTGGAACATAGCACCATTAATTGACCATGGATTGGCCATTAAACACCCATTAATAGACGCTAAGCCATGAATTCAGCCATTAATTTTTTGCATGGCTGTTAATCATTTTCCTGCACAATAGGCAAATTTTGACAGTGGCCATGGATCATCTCTTAAATGCAAAGCATGTATAGATTAATGGCCATTAATTGACAGTCAATTGTCACTATAACCCTGAAGTTACTTTTTCATGGTTATAAATAAGAAATCCATGGCCATGATCAGAAAGGCACACATCTATATAAAAACATGCAATATAATCCATGGCCATGAAATATAATGCATGGCCATGAAATATAATGCATGGCCATGAATATACTCATCTGAGCTGTATAGTGTAATTCATGGCCATGAATATACTCATCTGAGCTGTATAGTGTAATTCATGGCCATGGACAACAATTTCATGGCCATGAACAGAAGGTACACATTTCTGTAAAATGTACAATATGGATCTGCCCCTGTGAATTTTTTCTGGGTAGTTATTCCCTCATTTGGGATATACCTAGACTTCCGTGGATGTCCTGTTGTTTCTTTCCTTATGGAGTCCGGACATATCCTAGTTTTGGAAATCCAACCCACTACTGTCTGGACAGACCAAGATACTAAGGGATTCATATTAGTCCAGCCTATATCCTACCTGTCCTACTTGGCTATAGGCTGGATTATGCAGGACAAGTCTGTACTTTAATCTGGTAACTAGGGAAAGTGCTGGACTTTTAAATCATGTAGCAAAAAATCAAGCCTTTTGTCAAAGTCCAGACTGCAGGATTAGTCTTCCTACCAAATAAACACCATAATATACTATAAAAATTTTATTTTTTCAAATGGCATTTATGACTACTGGGAATGATATACAGTAACTGAAGTCCTTGTAACATGCAGTCTTATATGTCTAAAAAAACACAAGGAAATGAGTTCAATTCACTAAAATGAGATTTTAATATCTCTAAGACAGATACATGCACTTTGAAATTAATGAAAATACACTGTAACTTGGTTTAATAGTTTCATAACTGTAGTACCTGGACTGTTTATGACCACCCCTGCTGCCAGCCCAAAATGGTCACATAGTCATGTTCTCCACACTGAGTCTGAATTCACTTGTCCCATATGTTTGCAGAATAGCCTCTAAAACACCAATTTATCAATTTGTGAATGCTGAACTGTCTATTCTCTTTGCTTTTAATATATTTATACTTTTTTCAGTATTATTTATTTGCTGCTCTTTCACTGCATTTTTTGGAGTAAACATCTGTAACGTGAGAGAAATTCACAAAAACAGTCTGACAATTGATATGTTGCATGAGATTAGACCCACAAAAGATCTTTTGGTTAAATTCCATAAAAAAATTAACAGTTTTCATATTTAAAAAAATGTTTGATTTTGGGATCAATTTATCTTGTGAAGTGTTGGATTTTGTGATGCTTTTTTTTTATATAATGATAGGCCTGTTTTATTGACACAATTGTCAAACATAATCTTGCACCTGTCTTTCATCAACTTTCTTCATACCGTTCTGCCCAATTAAGGTACCAAATCCCTCAAAAAAGTATTTTTCTTTGTTATTGTACTTTATTGATTAATGAATTTATTTAACATACATGTAGCATGAATGCATGTGGTCCTTGTCAAGACTTATTGATTAGAGTGCCATCTAGTGTCATTTGAGAAATTGCTGCAACATGCGGTCAAGCTCTGAATGTGACTAGATAAATCCACACTGTCACTGCTATAGCTTAATTCTAGATTACACATTAGATTTAGTGAAAATATGTTTAATGAACTTAGAAAATGGAGTACTGTATAAGCAAAACAAAAATTTGGAGCTGTAGTGCAGCTTTTGAAACATCGGTAGGTAAATACACCAATTATCGCCCATCGCGATCTTTTCTGTGTTGAATTTTGATAATGAAATCACTGGTTGTTTCTCGTATTGAAATTTCCTTTGTGTTGTTTGAGGTTGCAAGGTATTTTCCTTCTCATTACAGTCGTTTCCAAGACAAAATGTAGCATTTGAAGTCCTAGAAGTGCCAAGTTATTTAATGCAGAGGGTTCACAGATGGGTCAGCTGTTATTTTTTTTTTTTTGCAAGCAGATTTGGTGGGTCAGCAGTTTTGTCACAGGTTCGGTCGGATTAGGGGAAACACGGGTATTATTTTGTTTAGCCAAATGATTATTTGTCCATTTTCCTGGACCCTGGTCCAGTCCATGTTGTCTGGTTGTTTATATCTCGCGTTCTAACGTTTACGAGACCCGAACATGTGCAACTGCCTGAATTGAAATCACGTGGTAACGAGACCATCAAAGTGGCGGCAATGGCAGTCTGAAAGTGGCAGACGACACATGTTCTTCTGTTTGTTTCAGTAAAAAATGAAATAGGCTGTATATCTTCATGAATAGAGTCACACGTGGAAACAGACAGCAAGTGTTTAAGGAAATGTATGATGACCTAACGATACCGATACCGGCAGGATTCGTGGTTTTGCCCACGTTACAAGTGGGCTGTGGACTAAGACTCGGAAAAACACTTGGAACTGGTGGACATATTGCAGAATCAGAGTGCGACCTGAACGAAATTTTCGTCGAAAAAATACAAGCATAGGAGTTTTTTTCCTGATTTGAAGTCCTTAACTTTTTGTATGGAACAAACAGAAGACATTGAAGACAATGTCTGTGATCTTTGTGACGCAGAAGAACCAAGCCCTAAGCCAGGGTTACGGTAACAGAAAATGTATTCAATAATTTTGATCTAATTGATGGCACATCTTGACTTGTGAAAAAGACCCACGTTATTATATATTATATATTTGAATTACAACAACACTGTTGTCAACAGCACATAAATAAGCCAAAGGCAACAACATCGAAAACAAGTAGCAGAGCCGAACGAAAAAAAAATCATGGTTCAATCATGCGTTTGCCCTCCAACATGACTAAGGACTCTGAAGATGGCTTGCCATCTGTGTCTCGTGTTGTTGAGAATTTATTATTCCTTGCCAAGCCAGACCTTGCTTGATGTTTGTCACCTCTTCTGTCAGACCTTGTCACAGTTGCTCTATCAGTACTGGACAACTCAGTGCAAACTTCAAAACCAGAAATCTGGGGGTATAATTTTCAAACTGTTGAAAAAAAACCCAACTTAATGTGACTTTTTGTTGACACTATTGTAACAGAAAACATGATAGAGAAAAAAAATAGAGAATTGGGCTTTCCAAAGGCGCAGACACGATGTTTATTGAAATTGAAGCAGTTAGTCAGAGGTACACCACAATTTTTGCCAGGAAATCATTGTCCACAGGGCAAGAAATTGTGGTGCTATATAATTATGCATCAGATACTGCAGAAAATTCCGGAAAGACATAATTCATATGCATAGGTGAAATTTTTCTGTTTTCATATTGCAGATTTATAACTAAATTCAGTTTTGAGAACATTTTTGGTCATTTTACTTTTTTATCTGGAAATACCATAAAACAAAAATATGTGTAAAAATGTTGATGTAAATTTTGAAATTTGTTTTTCAGTTTTGTTCAAATCGTCAGCTTTCATCCGGGCATATATGTAATGTTGACAGCTAGATGACCACTGTGGTCGACTCTTAGGTTTTATCTAGTAATTATAGCTGTATTATCCAGAAAAGGTGGAAGATACAGACTGGGTGATAACCCTGTCCATATCACCACAGTGCAAAGGTCACTGAGAACTACTTTCCTTCTAAATTCTTGTAGTAGGCGCACGTCAAACATGCAGTTTTCAAATGACCCAATTACTGGATCCTGCGTTACAGTTATTCATACGCAAAACTATGCAAAGCTTTGTTTGATGAAATAAACGTTGAAACTGTTTGTAATTGTCTTTTTTTTTGTATTTAACAATGAAAATATAATTACAGCTATAATTACTGGATAAAAGTAAAACCAGCCGCGTGGAGGAGACTCGTCAGCAGACTGGCCTCATTCCCGCGGCGGATCACTCCTCGTGCAAGCACTCTCAGTGATCCGCCGCGAGAACGAGGCCAGTCTGCTGACTCGTCTCCTCCACGCGGCTGGTTTTACTATTTTATCATACCTGATAATAATGTACATGTACCGGAAGTTATGTGAGCATAAGTCACAACATTTAGGATGGTTTTTTTTTTCTCACTTTTTATATATGATACATATATTGAGACAAATGGAGCCTATGTATATTTAACAAACATGATACATTATGTGTTTAAGTGCTTGACCTACAGGCCTGAGATCAGCCTCAAAATGTTTTCATATTGCAGTGAATGACTTGCATGGTGAAACTGAAGAAAATAATCCACTTTCTGAAATGCAGATGTACATTGTATGTACAAGGAAGAGACATGACACATCTGCAATACCAGTGAACATCCTTCCTGCCTTAAATATAAAAGTGTAACTTCATATAAATTTCACAAGTGGTCTCATTTGCCTTTAATGCCTTGAATTGAAGGGTAGGAGCAACAAGTACCAAAGTGATTTAACCACGATGTCATAATATATCAAGCAAAATGTAGTAAAACTGCATGGTAATGCTGCTCAATATGCAATGACATTTATGAATCCCAAAATGAACCCCACATAATCCACCCTTCTGCAGAGATGACCATGATTGCTGCACATCCTATCACTAGCAGTTATGAAGATTAGATAAATAAGGTACTGGTATCGATAATGAGACCAACAGTGTCTAGTCCCCTATGGTGCATGTGATGTCCTGTGTTACGGTACTGGTATCAATAGTGAGGCCAACCATATCTAGAACCCTACCGCGAATGTGATGTTCTGGGTTAAGGTACTGGTATCAATAGTAAGACCAACCGTATCTAATCCCCTAAGGTGCTTGTGATGTCCTGTTTAAATGCAATAGTCTCAGTGTTTGTTCAGCTCCTCTATGGTTTGAACAGGCTCGGGAATCAGGTCCCTGATATCAACCATATATCGGTGTCGACTGCATTTACAACATGTTTCCTCAAGATGCTCAACATCTCCTCCTGGTTTTTACCTCAGCTGACTTGTCAGTCAGCTGAGGTTTTTTGAGGGTCCGTCGTCTGTCCGTCCATCGTCCACAATTCACATTTTCGACTTCTTTGCAAAAACTGTCAGCCAGATTCACTTCAAACTTGGTGGAGATGTGCCTTGGGTGGGTCTCTACCAAGTTTATTCAAATGGTCACGGTCCAGTGATTTTTGGATTTTTAATTATTTTTTTTGTTCTTTTTTGGGTAAATCTTAAAAAATCTTCTCCGAAACCGCTCACCCAATTGCTTTGATATCACACAGGAACACTCCCTTGGGCTCCTAGTTCTTAATTTGTTCACCTGGTGGCGCTGCAATTTTTTCCTAATTTTTTTATGAATTTTTGTGTGTTGTAGCTATTTTCGACTTCTTCTCCAGAACCGTCACTCAGATTAAGCTGAAACATGGTGAATGTGTTTCTTGTAGAAGGGTCAAACAAAGTTGTACACTATGTGGGAATGCTGCGGATTCCTGAATTTTAACGATTTTTTCAATTCTGGTACTTGTCGGTCAATGGAGCTTTCCTATTGATTACTATGGAAGTCAATGGGCATTCTAATGCTAATTCACATTTTCGACTTCTTCTCCAAAACCGTCATCCAGATTAACTTCAAACTTGGTGGCAATGTACGTTGGGTGGGTTTCTACCAATTTTGTTCAAATGTTCATGCTCCAGTGATTTTTTTATTTTTAATGAATTTTTTTGTTCATTTTTTTGGACAAATCTTAAAAGATCTTGTAAGTCAATGGGCACTCTAATGCTAATTCACAGGACAACTGACACGAAATTTACTGTTTACTTGATAACTTGAGATCTATTTTGAGTTAGCTACACATGTAAATTATTCTGTATGAAGGTCATGCTTAGACAGTACATGAATGACCTTGACCTCGTTTGTGGGGTCACAGTGCAACATACATGAATTTTACTCTTCATTGTAACTTGAGAACTACTTGAACTTTGATGTTGCACATGTAAGTGTTCTTCTATAAAGTTCAGACTTACTCAGAACATGGTGTCCTTGATCCTTTCCCAAGTTCATAGAGCTGCAAGTGTGATGAATGTCAAGATCAGCTGAGGCACGGGCTGTTCACACAGCCCTCTTGTTTAGCATTTACTTTTCCTGTTGCTTCAATGTTAAAAGTCCTGCTGTTATAAGGCGGTTTCGCTATAACACGGTCTACTCTGTGGATCCCAACACCAGCCTTATAAAGAGGGAGCAGTGTATATATATATATATATATATATATATATATATATATATATATATATAGAGAGAGAGAGAGAGAGAGAGAGAGAGAGAGAGAGAGAGAGAGAGAGAGAGAGATACATACAGTGGTCCCTGTCTTGAGAGACCACTCCAATAAGAGACCACCTGGCTTGAAAGACTGTTTTTCAGGATACTCTGCTTAGAACATTTCATGTTATTTATAATATTATACCTCCTATGAAAGACCACCTGTCTTGAGGGACCACTGTATATATATTGGATGACAGGGAATCCAATATGAAGTTTAAGGGACGATGGAAAGCTATATTGGACTAGGTGAAGCAGTGTCCAATATAGCTTTTCAACGTCCTGTAAACTTCATTGAATGACCTGTGATCCAACATCCTGTTATATTCTTCAGTTTGTTCATCTAAATCCGCTCCAGTACTAGTGTTGTATTCATATTGCTCAATATTGGGACTACCAGACGACCCGTATGATCGATGCACTTGCTGATGGACTTGACTGCTATATGTTGCCTGTGGCTAAGAGAAAGCCTAGATATTTATATATATATTGTAGCTGTCCATCCAATTTGTCACATATCATGCATGCATTGCTGTGTATGGCCATAAATGCCTATTGGTGCTGAAACGATATGTTCGGTCTTCAATATATCGATCGAAATTATTTTCAAAATTGGTTATCAATAGTACTAGTGATATTTCCATAATCGTAACCGAACGGACCATTTTGAGATTAAAAATGAGAGTTAAAGAGCTAACTCTGGCAGAGCGAGACATTTCGCAAAGGTATTACAAAGTTTTCTTAATCAATTTTAATTGCTGTTGGGAAAGTATTTTGGACACTTCGAATATGAAGTCAGACCAGGAAAACATGCATAGTACTCCCATCCGCAAAAAGTCGGGTATATAGAAGCACGTTGGGTTTCGAAAAATTGCTGGTTTATTCTTTATTTCTTCTGGACTCGCTTTATGCATGTAAATGAGCCTTGAATATCGATAATCGATCAAAAAAATTTTCGGTTTTCGATAGTAATTTGGATGTCGGTTTTCAGCACTAATGCATTATATATATATATATATATATATATATATATATATATATATATATATATATATATATGGGTTCTCAGTAGAATCAATCATGGCCATTAATTGAAGGGAATATTACTTACAGAATTAATGGCCATGGTTGAAGCTTCTACTAAAACCATGGCCATTAAATGAGAGAAATATGCTGAATCATGGATTCATGGGCATGGTTTTAAGGCATGAATTCATGGCCATGGTTGAAGCTTCTACTAAAACCATGGCCATTAAATGACATGAATATGTTGATTCATGGCCATGGTTTTAGATCTGGCTCCTGGCAGAACCATGGCCATTAGTTGGCAGGGAATTATCTAACATAATTTCATGGCCATGGTTGGTGTTCCCTTTAAGGGGAGTTTAAGGGGAGATTCACAGCATCTAATGGCCATGGGTTTTTTTGGCCATGGTTTAACATTAATGGCCATTAGAATTCATGGCCGTGGAGAAACTGTGCTGAAAAAAATCATGGCCATTATATTAATCAAATTCATGGTCGACCCCTTAAAAATAATGGCCATGGTTGGTGTTCCCTTTAATGGCTTTTTAATGGCTATTTCATGGGGTTTTAATGGCCAGTAATTCATGGCTTGTGCCATTAATCGGCCATTAATTTTTAATGGCCAATTCAACCCCAAATGTTCCAGTAGTGTGGGCATGGATCACTGCACACACAGTCCAGGAGAAATATGTCCAGTCCCAATGGTCAGGGTGAAATAAACTGATTCTCAATATATATCAAAACGAAGGTTCTGTAAAGTTCAGAAAATTATACATACAGTGTCTCTATGTATTCATGCACACACTTGCAAAGTTGCATACTGCAAACTTTCCTAGAAACGGTAGTAATCATCAGAATAGGTGACCTCCAACACATATTGGCAGCATGCTGTAAGGGCTGTTCCAGAAGCAACACTCAAACTTTTTGAAACGCGTGTATCTTCCAGTTTCGATAGCTGGAGTGTGAGCCCTAATCGGCAGATTTAAAAGTTTTTCTTTACCTTTATTCGCAAATTTGTTGTAAATAGGATTCAAGGCCAAAATTTAGTTTGAATTTGTATTATGTACAAAGTTTGTTCGAATGCACCTCAAATATAAAGTATAATTATTTTTTTAAATTAATGTATATTGGATGAAGCACCAAAATTAATGTATATTGAATACTGCACCAAGATTCGAATGTCAACATAAGCAAAAAATACTTGAAATGGTTACGATCTTTAATCATTGTGTAGCTGACTGAGTGAATTTAAGGACAGTTAAGACGCCAAAAACCTTTGCATGGCCGATTTTGAGATTTTAACGGTTTTTACCAGATGAAAGTCCTTTCTATTAGTTGTAAAAATTCAAGCTTTTAACTAAAGTAGAAATATTACAAAAACGCCAAAAACCACCCACGCATGTGGACATCCAAACGTCTATGTGTCATTCTTTTGATTTTCAGTCGCCAAACGGAACAATGCCACCCGTCAATCATACTTAGTATGCCTGTCACGTCGCTGCAGGTAGCAACGGCCCATGGCAAAAGGAGAGTGGTATCAGGGCGGCAATGCGAAATAAGGCGATATGCCGAAAGTATGTTTGTGGGCACGGACAAGATGCAAACATGCCAACATATAGCCTTATTGGTTTACTTTATAGTTATCTTGCTTGTTATGCGTTCTATTGAAGGGAGACTTTAAATGTTCAAGAGGAACAGGAATCGTCAGACGATGTCCCTTCAAACTTCAAAGGCCGTGCCGCGATGGATTACCCCAGTGGTACTCACACCAAAGACAGGCGGGGAAAAACTGGCTCCTTAATCAACAATACCCACGTACATAATAATATTTTACCGAAACCCAGGATGAGGAAACAAAATTACAAATAAACACATCGAAATAAGCATAAACGTGAACAACAGAGAAAACACACAAAATAGCGTTACAAAACTCAGTTGGAAAGAGAAATGAAACTCATTGAGAAAATAACAACAAAATAATGACAAGGTAACTAAGTAAAGTGTACAGACAAGTCTAACAGGCTAACTACATAAAGTAACATATAAGACTAAATACAATAAAATACTATCTCTAAAAACGGGATGAAGAGGCAGGGGGCGGAAGACCAAACCCGCCATCCGTGCACTGACCACGAGTGGCCGTAGGCCGCCTCACCGAAGCAAGGTAACAGAACTTTCGTTGCCAGGCTTGAGGTCACGGGGCGCGAAGGGCCGCCTCCATGACGTCACACTTTGAAACTAGACTGTCGCTGTCGCCGTTTGACAGATCGCTGAATAATGTTTTCCGTACTTCAAAGGCTCTTTTATCCATGTGATTGGCCAAGAATTGATTGACAACCTCCCCAAATGTTTATTACGTTTTGTTCAAATATCAGCTCAACTGGAGCAAATGGTATTGTTTCAGAGGCAAATGATCAACATCAAAGGCCTTTGAAGCTTGTTTTCTCAAAAAGTATAATAGGACGAGAGCCTCACCTAAGAATGGTTATTCCAAGAAAACGACTGGGCGAAATTTAATCCAGTTAACGGCTTTTGATTCTCTAATATCTGAACTGCAAAAACAATTCAGCGATTTTCTAAATTTTGCTTCGTTCTTTTTCTATGAAATGAAGAAAATGAACATCCTGAAAATCAATAGGAACATTGAAACGTCAAACTATGAGGATGGATAACAGAAAAACGAAACCAAACATAAACAATCGCAGGATCGTTTTTTTGTTGCCAATATGTTAGGATTAAGATGCAAGTGTAATTATGATTTTATCACAAATAATTAGTGACTTATATCTACATTTATGGGGTGGATGCTTTGCGGTCAACTTTCAATTGTTTATTCAACAATTAACATCACAGACACCCAAATATGGGACATACAAATTCTTTAGAGTATGACGAGTACACACATATCTGATATCCTAACGCAAATACATTTTGAGCTAGGATTGACTAAAGTGGAATTCATTTTTGGTGTCTTACCTGTCCTTAATGCTGGCCCACTGAGTGTGTAGAAAAAAAAAGATTAAGTTTGGCCATGGATGAATCCTTGAGTTGACTCCTCCAGGGTTTGGCCAAAGCTGGGCGCCTGACAACGGAATGCGTTGACTAACTTTGTTCGTATTGACTTATCTTTATCATCAGCACAGTGATTGGTTGATCGGTGTGCCGTGTGGCAGAACGACTTTCATCTATAAGTTCACTTGACAAACACAATGTGGCAAAGGAAGTAATGTAATATTTTTAGTGGCTGTATATATTGTGAACAATGTAGCATGTTGCCTGCAGGTGGCACTGCCGATAGGTCCCCCCCCGTTCCTTGGGATCTACCTGTAACAGGTAAATACATATGGCGGACGAAGAAAAGCAGCTTAATTCATTGGTTCGAATTGCGACCGGAAGCAGTCGAATTTGACCACATAAAGCAAGCTTTATGGACTCGGTTGTCATTTGTTTTTATGTTTGGCACATGCTTTAACGAGTTTTTCGCTTCTATAGGTGCTAAGCTGTCCGAAAAATTCTCGGATAGAATTACACAACATTTCCCCCAAAGAAAAAAGGACAACTGACAAATTTGTTTTACAACAAATAAAGCAATGTTTTGTCCAAAAAAAGGAATTGTCAAAATTATCCATTGCGAAAGCAGCAGGCATGGATAGGATCAGCTCTAGGTTATTGAAGGTTGCATCCCCCTACATTACACCATCCCTCACTTATCTGTTCAATTTTTCATTGCATAGCAGGAATGTTCCGACTGAGTGGGAACAGGCAAAAACAGTTCCACTCTACAAAGGTGGGGATCGTGATAATACAAGCAATTATAGACCCATTTCTATATTACCCGTAATTTCTAAAATATTAGAACGGGCTGTCCACGATCAACTGTATCAATTCCTACAGCAGAGACAACTTATCACGAGATGGCAGTCAGCTTTTCGTCAAGGTTTCTCAACAGCTACTGCTCTCATTCATGTTACAGACACTATTTTAAACCAAACGGACAAAGGCAATTATACTGGTATAATTTTTCTTGACCTTAAAAAGGCTTTTGATACAGTTGATCATGGAATTTTACTTGAGAAATTGGAGTTGTATGGTATTCAGGGAAGCGAGCATATGTGGTTTAAGTCTTATCTTTTGGATCGTAAGCAAGCAGTTTAGGTTAATGGCTGTTCCTCTGATATTTTGCCAATATGCTGTGGCGTCCCTCAAGGTTCGATACTCGGCCCTCTACTGTTCACTCTTTACATGAATCATCTACCAGATTTCCCTAAAAGCTGTACAAAAGTGCTGTATGCAGACGATGCAGCTTTGTTGTACAGCAATCATGACATGTCAAAGATCAAGCAGGTTCTAAATCATGAATTAGACATAGTATCGAAGTGGCTCTTCACAAATAGATTGACTTTAAATATAGATAAAACCAAGTGCTTGCTCTTTGGAAGTTCTTACAAATTACGCAATGCAAGCCCACTTGATCTTGAAATTGATGGCGATAAAATAGAGCAAGTTGAAACTTTCAAGTACATTGGCGTTTGGCCAGATAACAAGCTAGATTTCTCTACTCATATATCAAAAATTGCGGCAAAAATTAGTTCGAAACTGTATATGACAAATAGTATCTCCAAGTACCTATCCATTCAACACCGAAAACTTCTTTTTAACTCTTTGGTTCTTCCTCATTTTGATTATTGTTCGGCTATTTGGTCAAATACTGCAAATTCAAACCTGGAGAATTTAGTTAAACTCTTCAAAAGAGCTGGAAGAATGTTACTTGGTGTACCTCGGTGCACTCCAACATCCAAACTACTAGCATCACTTGGCTGGACGACCCTTCATGACAGACGGAAATATTACAAATGCAATATTCTTTTCAATGTCCTTCATACCAAATCCCCTAGCTACCTTTTTGAAAAGTTTACCTTCAGTCGTCAAAATCATCGTTACCCCTCCCGTCATGCCACTTCAAATGAATTAACGCTTCCCAAAGTCAGGTCAAATTTCGGCAAACGAATGTTTCACTTTGATACCTGCCTGGAGTGGAATAGTCTCAGTGACACCACCAGACAGGCATCAACAAAATTAGCTTTTAGGAGACTTTGTATGAAGGACATTGAAAAGAAGAAATATCAGTGAATTTAAACACTGTTTTTTAAATGATGTAGCATATTTTAAATATTGTATGTAGTGTATATATTGTCTGTGTCTCCTCTGTGTCTCCTCTGTGTATGTATACTTTTTAATTTTTTTCAGGGACCCCTGGGAGAACAGTGGTGCATCACTGAAGGGGTCCCTGGGTAAAGAAGACGAATAAATAAAATAAAAAAATGTGATTTTAGGCCACTCTTGTTGTCGTCCTTTTGTTACGCCCTCCTTATCGACCGACATGCCTGTGCGTGCGTGCGTCCATCCATCTTTTTCTCTAGCAGACGCAATAACTCTCGAACTAATTAAGTGAGCTACTATCATAAAACTTGTACTATAGAAGCATCTCTTCGGAAGCTTATCCGAGTTCCGACACTCAGCAATCTTAATTTATTTTCAATGTCACCAGGGGTTATCATATTTTCACGCTTGTGGACACAACAACTTTTCAAGGAATGGGGCTGCCGTCATGAACCTGGTACTGCTGGAGTGTCACATAATCTTGGATGGGTTTAACACTCGCTGATCTTGACCGATTTTCAAAATTATTGGGTCATCATACAAGAACCTTTGCGGACGCAATGTTGGCCAAGGGGGTTATACGGACCGTTATATTTTTTATTTTTGAACAAAAAAGATACACCCGACTGCCTAGTTACATGGCAAATAATAATCTAAGATATTATTTATTGTATTGTCATGAATAGAATATTCAGGATCTTAACTTCGCCAAGTTAATTAACACACGGCTAAAATTAAAATTCGGAAAAAAATGGCAGTGCTATCTGTTGACAAATTAAGCCTAGAGTAACCAGAAACATCCCCTGATAAATTCCAAATAATTGACGAATTGGTTTCAGTTTGAAGATTTTTTGTTAAGATGTTCCCCCCAAATAAACAATATTGTATTGTATTGTATTGTATTTTTATTTGCTGAAAATCATACATACATGAGAATACATATTGCACCAGAAAAAGACTCATACATCGAAATAAGGAAAAGAGTGTTATATAACTACAACAGGTTTAACGGAAGCAAGATTTTCAGCTGGAGGAATGAAACCCCTTGGGGCTTATATTCCCTCCACGCTGAGACAGCACTGATTACATATAAAGTATACAATAATTACTGGAATGAGGAGAAGTACACAAGTTTCTTAAACTAATCCAAATACATGTCAGTTATTGTTGATCCAAAACAAAAAATTTAAGGCGCTTTTTGAACAGATGTATTGAAGTAACATTTTTAATATGAATGGGCAAAGATTTCCATATGTGCGGTCCATGAGATATTATCGAAAACTTCCCTATACATTAGTCCTAACTTGCTGTATATAAAAGTCTTTGTCTAGTATTATAATTATGGACACTTGAAACTTCAGGAAAGACGATTCTGAACACAATAGGAACAAGATAATATTTAACTTTATACATAGACGAATAGAGGATCAGTGTGTGAATTAAAGCCTGAAAATGTAATGATCCGTAATATCTTTTTCTGAAGTTTAACAATCTTATCTATTGTACTAGGATATGTGATGGCCCATGAAGTATAACAGTATGTGAAATATGGATACACCAAAGCATAATACAATTTAATTAAAACATTGATTCCAAATTTGTGTCTGATCTTCTTGAAGATCCCAATTATCTTACTTACCTTTTTAGAAATATAATGAATGTGTTCTTTCCAGTTTAGATCTTTGTCAAACCAAACACCTAAAAATTTGAATGTTTCAACTTTAAGTAACTTTTTTCATTTATTTCAATAGCAAAATCGTGCGAATTTTTTATATTATTGTGAGAGCGAAAAATCATATAATTAGTTCTATCGATGTTTACAGATAATTTATTTATATGAAACCAACGAATAACATCTTGTAGAGTGTTATTTATTTTATGCTTTAGAGCATCAACATCTCTATCACTGAATAATAAACTTGTGTCATCTGCAAATAATAGACATAACATATCCTGAGACACAAAGCTTAGGTCATTAACATATATGAGGAATAACAAGGGTCCTAAGATGGACCCTTGAGGAACACCACAGTTAATAGATAATATGTCAGAATCTTCATTCAAATAATGTACATACTGAGATCTACTAAAAATAACTAGTAAACCAATTCAGAGCTAAACCACGTATGCCATTAAATGATAATTTTTGACATAAGATAGTATGATCGACAGTATCAAAGGCCTTAGAGAGGTCAAGAAAGACACCAATGGTGTGTTCTCTTCTCTCCAGGGCCTCAGATATTTTATACGAGAGATAGCTTACAGCATATTCTGTACTATACTTATTGTGAAATCCAAATTGGTAGTCATATAAGATATCAAATCTGTCAAGATAATCAGTTAATTGGTTGTGAACAACTTTTCAAATATTTTTGACAGAGAAGGAAGGACAGAAATAGGTCTATAGTTATTGAATGTTTCCTCATTACCTTTTTTAAAAATGGGAGTTACTCTAGCAAGTTTCAAAGTTTCGGGAAAGATGCCAGTTTGGAGAGATAAGTTAATAATACAGGTAAGTGGAGAGACTATTTCACTTGACACAAATTTTAGAACCTTTGGATGTATATTATCCCAACCTGGGCTGGAATCTTTTAGATTCCTTATAATGATATTTATGTCTTGCTCAATGATTGGAGAGAAATAGAAAGAGTTAAAATAATTACCTTGCAAGTATGAGTCAGGATTTATAGGGGTTGCAGGTATTTTATTAGCTAATGATTGGCCAACATTCACAAAGTAGGAATTAAAGTTGTTGACTATGTCTTTTGGCTCAGTTATGATTTGTCATTGCTTATAAATCTGTTTGCACTTTGTGACCTTTTTTGTTTACTAATAACAGTGTTTATAAGTTTCCAGACCTTAGATAAATTTGATTTATTGTGTTGAATTACATCAGTGTAATATTTTTTCTCCGTTATACGTAAGATGTGATTTAGTCGATTACGATAGCTATTGTATTTTTCATTATTTTTTACAGTTGGTGAGTGGATCTTTTTTCTATATAACTTGTTTTTTCTATCAATGGATTTGATAATCCCAGGTGTTAACCATGGCTTATTTAGCTTGTATCTGGAGTTTATTGTTCGAAGGGGAATGGTCTCTGTGTAAACATTTTGAATATTTTGAACAAAAAGAGACATTGCAATATCAGCATCTGTTTTATCGTATATGTCTGTCCAGTCATAAGACCTTATTGCACGTTTAAAATTATTTGGGGAGTTAAGATTAATGACATGTTTCTTATTTTGAATTTGATTGTGTATAACTTTTTTATTTGAATTTATGTGAAAAACAGGTAGGTGATCAGATATATCACTGTAAAGATTACCACTTATTCGTTCAGAGTTATCTGTAATTGCATTAGTAAAGATATTGTCTATAAGGGTAGCAGAGTTTTCTGTTATTCTTGTTGGTCGGTTAATGCAAGGAAGAAATAAGTTACCATATAGATTTTCTATAAAGTCTGAAGAAGAGGGATGTTTGTCTATATTTAGGAGAGTGACATTGAAGTCACCAAGAATGTAACATGGTTTATGTTCTTGTTTATTTTTTTCTAAAATAGCCTCAAATTGTTCGTTGAAATCAATTAAATTTGTACCAGGGGGTCTATAAACAAAAGCAACTATTATATTAGATTCATCATGGATGTTGTGTATTTCAATAAAAAGAGCTTCCATTATATCATTTAAAATAGATAAGTCATCTCTCTTTGTGTACTGAATATTTGTGTCAAGAAATAATGAAACTCTACCTCCATCCTTATAAGTTCTGTATTTTTTTTCATGATTGTAGTTTTCCAAATTACATATGTCTTCATGAGTGTCTTTTAACCAAGTTTCACTTACAGCTATAACATCAAATCTTAAGTTTAGTGTCTCAAGAAAAGTTTCAAGTTCATTAATGTGAGCTGGTAAACTCCTAACATTCAGATGGAGAAAGGATAAGGAGGATGACAGGTCTAAAGAGTTTATTTTTGAGTTAAAGGTATCATATATATAGTATTGGCTATTACTAAAAGAGTTAGCAAAACTAGTCTGACCAAAAAAATGAAAATCTGGGTCAATGTCATAAATGGTAACCATATTTTTGCCATCATTAATTTCAAATGGAATAAAGATTTTATCGTTTAACTTATTAAAATCAATGTTTGGAATGGAGAACCAGAACTCAGAAATACTGTTTAAAAAGTCATCATTATCTTCAATATGATTAAAAGGAAGTTCAGACTGTAGACATAGAGGACATATCAAAGATAATGTTTCACCTTGATTGGTATATATACATTGCTCATGAAACTTACGACAACAGACTGAACATTTACTTTGATTTACACCTCTGAAAGCCATACTCTTGCTACATATTTGACAATTCACCATAGGTCACTAAGTAATAATAGAATGATAAATACATATTGGATTCACATCAATGATGGATTGAAAAACATGGCAGATCAGCATCAAAATTAAAGAAAAATACAACAATGTCATAGAACAAACACAAAAACCTTTTGCATGTAGAACATAATCATGCCAATAAAGTATGGTTGCCATCATCAAAATAATATCTGTGGCATAATACATCTGTGAAGTAATACAGGTTACACATATGGGTACAATACAATCTATGTTGTGCCTTTTATGAAAGGCTGGAATGCTTGAAAAATATTTGAATTGAAATAGAATACAATTTGAATACAAAACGTAGGAAGTTCCTAGTAGAATTAGTATAAATATTTTAGTGTTACATAGTTCATAATGTGGTTTGAAAACATGACACTTTTGAGATAAAAATGAAAGCAGTATCAGCTCCATGAGCTTACACAACAAAAGATTTGCCATGCAAAATGATAGGTCTTCCCTACCAGTGAGTAAGATTACTAGAATAACAAGAAGAAAAAATATGTGTGTCTCCATCATAAAATGATGAGGTAAGAGGAGAGCTTTACTGAGTTTAATTGTCCAGGAAATATATCAACTAACTTACCATGATTACTCAATAGATATAGTGTTTAGTGCTAATAGTGCCTGATATATACTTTTACAATTCATCATGCCTTTATTATCAGTTGAATTTGACCAGGTCACCAACAGAAAAGATTGGTGATATTTTATTGGCATGGTCCTTTACAAGTATTTTCCCGTCACATGACCAAGTGTCCTGAATTTTGTTTGCACGCTTTAAGGTTCTTGCATTGTACAGGAGATTTGCACGGTATTTGGCGAGATCGTCATTCAGGTAAATCTGACCTCCACTGGAGATTGCTGCTGGCACATTCCCTTTCAGTTTTCGTTTATTGGTCATCAGCCTCTTCTTGACCCTGTATGATGTAAACTTCACAAGTAGGGGGCGCGGTTTTCCTGGTATCTTTGGACCTACACGATGGGATCTGTCTATCTCATCAGGGAGGAGTGGAACTTCAAGAGTGTCATTTGCCAGCAATAATTGTAATATATGAGAGAAAGGCCTTGTGAATGCATTTAGTGGAAGTCTATCCAATGTACAACCCCTCCAAGTTTGAAATGGACTTGACCAACGCTGTTGGAGAAAACGTGCATCCATTTTCATGGGTTTAAATGGGTTTACCATGCTGACGTCATAATTTTATATTGTTATTATTTGAAGTCGTTTGCAGTCCCCCCCCTCCCCCCCGCAAAAAAAAATGTTTATCCTATCATTGCTTACATCCCCTGTTACCGCGTGGTATGTATCATGATAATCGATGGGAAGTTGTAAAAAATACGTAACCGCTCTGTTTTAAATATTTTGTGACATGAAGTTGTGTAATACAAATAAAACTGTTTATAAAGCATTTGCGCCAAAACTTCAACATCAAAAACGAAATCCATAGAAATATTGCTGAAACTACTTGTTTTCATTTTGTGCTTCCAAAATGTAGGTGAGTTTCATATTTGAAGATATTTGTCCAGTGTTACGTGGAGCACTTGCTTATTTGCTTGACCTGTAAGCCCATGGAGCAGATAATCAACCGTCGTATAGGTGATTATCGCGAGGCATTCGTCATGTGGTATCGATTCCTATAGCTATCACACTGATACTAATTAGAGCCACCCTGACCCCCACAGATACCTTTTAAACCACGTGACAATTCAGAAATGAGTTTGGTTATTCGTTTCCATATACTTATGCTGCGCCATAACGGTCCCTCTGTTGGTGGTATTTGCACTTCATGACAAGCAAGTTAAAGCAAAGGGAGTTGACCTTTCTCCAATATGGCAACAAATTCATTATCTCAAACGCAGATGGTACCAGCGGAGTAAGTATGCTTTTGTTTAGCAGTTGAGACCAAATATGGATTAATATTTGCTGTTTTATATATATATATATATATATATATATATGTATATATATATATATATATATATATATATATATATATATATATATATATATATATATATATATATATATATATATATATATATATATATATATATATATATATATATATATGTATATATATTAGAACCACAAACTAATCTGGAAAATAAAACATTTAATACATTTTGGCTGCTACTGATAAGAGTTTCTCACTGGATATTTAGTGGCAACTCTGATAATTTACAGTTACTGCGTAGCTTGGACTGGCATGCAACAAGGACAAGGGATCTAAATAATTTGATTTTTTCTCTATTTTTGGCCCCGCCATCGTAGGTGACATTAGGGGACAGAGTGAGGATAGGGACAGTCAGTCTATCCATCCCTCCAGCACCACATCTCAAAAACCCTATAAGATTAAGACAGAATAATGAAATTCATACTAGATTTGTATCCTACCAGGGCCATATGCGCTCTTTATTGTTTTTGACCTTGATTCTATTTCCGGGGTCACAGGCTCCAGGAATGTGTCCACTGTTTGGAAATTTTGATTGGTATATCCATTACCATTGGTGCTTTGGCTTTGATATTCTTAACAAGTTTACCGTCTGCAGACCATTTCATTTCTTGTGTAACTTTCCATTTCACAACAAGTACATGTTTTGGCACAAGTGTCTACATATTATGATACCTACTGTAAAAACTTTACATCCCGAACTGGCATCCCTTGTTAGCACCTGCTTCCAAAAAACAAACAAACAAACCAAAACAAAAACAAAAACAAAACAAAAAACAAAACAAAAAACAAAACAAAACAAGACTAAAAAACAAAAACAAAAAAAAGAAAGAAATGCAACATTTTACCATAAAAACTACTCCATCATCAAATACATTTACAAATGTATTTTAATACTTAACTTTGAAGTTTTATTTGTTACAAGTGCTTTCCGCTGTGCCCAGGTAATAGAATAAACTGATGTCAATGGAGGTAATGTGCACAAGGGGAAAGTAACATAATTTAAACATGTTTCAACAAATTTCCAAGTTACCTAAGGCCTAACAAAACCATATGTGTGGTTCCAATAACCCGACCAACACACTGAAAAGGCCCAACCCCGACCCTAAATAATTTTTATGAAATAGAATTTTAAAAAAAAGTTTCAAGCCGCCCTTCCCTTATAAGAATTGGTCAACCTTAGCTTAAAGATTTTATCGAAAAAGTGGCCGTTATTTTGCGGTAAAGTCAACTCGAACATAGCATTTCAATTCAACTTGTCTGGACTGATGTGGTAACTGGGGCGGGGAAAGAGCATAGCTGCATATAGCATAGCCACGGTTGTCTGGTGAAACAGCATAGCCATAGCCTTGGTTGAAAGATTTTATTGGGTGGGTGGCCGTCATGTGCTGTATTTTGCAGTAAAGTCAATTCACATCTTGGGTTGTTCTGTGAAACTGAAACAGCATAGCCCCAGTGGTTTGGTGATCGTTATGGTATATTTCGCTAGGTTCCAGGTGTCTGTTTTCCGAGTTACCAGGGCAAACGATCGTTAAAGTACTTTTAGAATATGACATGGTACCTTAACTTTAATCTGCCAAGTCGGTTTTGTCTGAAGCAGTTATCATCCACAGTTACAAATCCAAATGCAACATGATATACTTACAGCCTGATAATCATGTACCATTTTGAATGGCGCAATGCATTGCAGTATAGTCGCTCAAAAATACAGTTGATTTGGATATAAAATAAATCTCGGCCACAGCATATATCATATCATTATTGATGCTCTGAAATATTTGCAAAATTTATACTTTTGATTTCATCTATCATCATCTGGGTTATCGTGCACCAGTTCATACAAATTTGATATTGACATCATGTCCTTTTTTTGGGGGGGGGGGGTAATCCACTCGTGTGATACGAGTCCAAAAACTCTTCGAGATAGTATGTACCGTGTGCTTTGGTTGTCCGATGGAAATATACCCAGCAAACAAAATTCTGTCTTGCAGTTCAGACACAAGTAGACATGAACGTCAAAACAGGTGAGCAATATTACAACACAGCAATCAGGGATTTGGTAATGTGCCAGCAGCCGAAATACTGAATTGGTTTGCACTCTCTATTGATTGCTGGTATTCCCCTGAAAATCAATTAAAAAAAAGACAACCAAGCGACCAAACAAGTGCGTAATAGTTGATCATAAGCCATTCTGGACAACAACAACATATCAATAATGCTGAGAAACAAGAAATTTTCAATCTATTCCGGTAAAAAGAGAGAGAGAGAGAGAGAGAGAGAGAGAGAGAGAGAGAGAGAGAGAATGAGAGAGAGAGAGAGAGAGAGAGAGAGAGAGAGAGAGAGAGAGAGAGAGAGAGAGAGAGAGAGAGAGAGAGAGAGAGCATGGCCCGCTTGGCACCCCCTTAATTCGTCCCTGTGATGACCATAATTCTCGCTTTCGTTTCTACCTAAATGGCTGGTATGACGCAGACATACTATGTTTCCCATTATTTTTATTCTTTCTTTCTTTCTTTCTTTTCTTTCTTTCTTTATCTTCTTTCTTTCTTTCTTTCTTTCTTTCTTTCTTCTATTATTATCTATTTATTTATTTTTAACTACTTCTTTACATTTATTTATTCATTCATTCTTTTATTTATTAATTAATTAATTTATTTATTTATTTATTTATTTATTTATTTATTTATTTATGTATTTGCCTATATTTCCACTTTAGTTTTCTGTCGGTTAAAACTTAGACACCGTGCAAGCTAGAAGATTCAAATGCGGCATTGGATGTAGGACCTGCGGTGAAGTTTTGCGTATTGTTCCATATAGTCAACCAATTAAAAATTATGCAAACCTCCGCCAATACACAAAATTGAAGTGCTCAAATAAAGATGGATAACTTCGGAACTCTTATACAGAGAGGTGCTGTTCCAGCTGCAATTTATAGATTTGTTCTGCTGCCTTAGATGCAACCAATAAACAATGACTGAAAACAGTCAGATTTTAATCTATGCAAATTTCAGCCTAAAAAAAAAAAAAATAGATATTGATGGACGTCTTTAAAATATTTATCGATAGAGGTGCTATTCCAGCTTCAATTTATATGTTTGTGTTGTGGGTGCATCCAATGCTTAGTGACTAAAAAGGTCAAATTTGAATTTATGCAAATTTTGGCCAATACCCAAAATATAAATGTTGAATATTGATGACTATGTTCAAAACTATTATAGAGTCACTCTTGCAATTTCAATTTATCTGTTCGAGCTTTGCGTGCATTCAGTGAACAACACGTTATGCTGACTAAGCGGATACACATGATTTTAATGTTGAATATTTATAAGAACGTCAGATGGAGGCTATTTCAAAATGAATATATACCTTTGTGATATAAATATATATATATATAAATATATATATATATATACATACATACATACATACATACATACATACATACAGATATCCATTACTGTTAAAATGTGCAAACTTTTCACACACACACAGAGATAGATCTGCTGTGAAACAAATCCTTGTTTTCTTTTCTGTACATCCCCTCCCCCCAAAAAGAAGGAAAAAGAAAAGAAAAGAAATGTCAAAGATATGATGAAAGGATTGTTGGAAAGTACCCTACCGCGACGTGCAGATAATATCACAAAGTGACAACACAATAAATGGTACTTGGTATTGAGGATTTTCTTATCAGTTAAGCTTTAATGTTGAGTATTAAAGTAAATGTTGTTGATGATTAGATGACATACTGATCCCTAGGTAGCCTAGTTCACACTTCGAAGTGAGCACAGCAAAAGAAACTCCACCAATATGATTAATGTGATCTCGACCAAAGTCTGTTCAGTATCGTAAATTTTAGATAGTGAAAGTGAACGTTACAGTGCTATACGATCGATTTGGTTTACTTAACGCGCATGTATTGGCGTTTCTAATAATCTACATTTAGCTCCCGCCACCTCCCGCTGCACAGCCAACTTTAAACGTATTCATTTCTTTACATAACCCGCAGCGCCGTCTGGGCAAGAAGGAGGTACCGCACTGAGCAAGATTTTGGTGGAGCTGAACCGCGGAGGCGTGAACACGAAGGCACACAAAATAAAGAGATAGGGGGACATTTGTAACCAAGTTCCTTTGTGTAGTGATTGTACCTCAATAAATGTCCAAGACTGATGGTTTCATTAGTTCTTTTATATAGATATATCTGTACAATTCTTCCAGGTGAGTGGGCTATTAAGCAGCGTACATTTAGGGTACTTTATAGCACGAGTTCCGATCCTCACTGGCAAGACCAGGGCGCGGGCTCTGAATTTAACTGAAGACTAAATGACGTAGGAAACAGTGACGAAGACAGTTATAACAGTTGGTATATCTTTTGACAAGGTATCGGATGTTCTGGGATGTGACCAAATATGCAAAGACTAGATTAAGTACGAATTTTCTAATTGCTCACTGACATCAACAGAGAGATGTTCCAAGGTTTTTCCAGGGGTACGTGGAGATTTTAGGTTGGGCGGGCAATTCACATTGATTATACATTTTACAAAGGTTTTGTGGTCTTTCTGCATTATTAAAACAAAAAGGATTCAATTCAGTATGGTCTCGACAGATTATTGAAACATGATATTAAGATTTAAAAAAAGAAAATGACTCGATTATCACTCGATTGTTACACATTTCACTTGTAACTGCAACGGCGTTTGACGTTAGAGAGAACAGGTTCATAACCTATTGGCGTTGATAGTGTGCAAAGCATATCATTTTATTGAAACAGCCAGAGCAGAATTTTCTCATGCACACAAAATAAACAGAACCATGGAGGCAGAAAGAAACTTTCTACCTCCATGACAGACCACATTTCAAAGTGCAAGATAGCAGCTTATTTGCTTAGGCTATTTACTGTACATTGAATACGCCCCGTGATACCAATTGACGTCTAGGAATTGTGACGTTTGTGTCAGATTCATATTACATTTGCTAATATAACAATAACATGATTTTGGAGGACGTTACCACTTTTTATTGGTCCGACATCAATGAGCAGCCCGACACTTTCATTAGCGTCCGAGCGAAGCAAGGACGATAATGAAAGTGAAGGGCTGCTCATCATTGATGAAGGACCGATAAAAATGGTAACGTCCGACAATATCATGTTATTACTATTATTACTATTGGCACTTATAAAGTTTCAATATTTGGGATCAGAGGAATGAAAACGAAGCACAGTCGTCTGGGAGCAGGAAAGCTCCAAATTTTCCTCCGGAGTTACATTCGTGACGTCCATTGTTTTGGTATGTGCAGCGCGTCGTCTGCTAGGCTATGCAATATCAAGGGCGCACCTAAACATAAGGTCAAAGGTCACTCACCAAGTGGCGGACCGCTGATGAATGCATTCCCCATTAGCGGTCCGCCGTTTGAACTTTTAACAAGGTAGCTGGACATTTTGACAATTTGTTACAAATTTTTAGCGTGCGACCAAAATATAGATAATCTCCTAGAGAATGTCCGCATAAATAGTAATAATATCATAAACTCAGGGAGGAATCCATACTCGTGATTGGTCAGCACGGCAGCTAACAGTTTTTCTTGTTAAACCCCTGTGAAAGTATTATCACCTGCCGCTGTTTTTGCCGCTAGATAGCGCTGCAGCTGTAATTCACTTTCAGTGTCCTTTTCGATGTCCCTGTTGATTTATTCTTCGGTATAATTAACTAAATGGTGTCCTTGGTTTTGAGTAACAGGAAGAAGTGAGACTTGAGGGTTGTTGGAATGTCAGTCCAGAGGTTGATAGCCCATCCCGAAGATTCACAATTCTTCCTTTCCCCTGCGCCAAGGGCACCATTTGTATACTGTTTAAGAGATAAGTGATTGCACATAGCAGGCTAAAACCTACATGTATTCAATACATTTCTCGCAGTTTGACTTCGCTGATTTACAAATTATTTGAGTGCCCTTCCCAATCATACCACCAAACATTGTTCCCTGCTAGCAGTGCAAGTTTGCCCAACATTGGCCACCCTGCCAACATTGGGCCAATTGTTATTTCTGTGTTCTTTTGACTTTCTTGCCTTTCTCCGTGATTTTCAAAATTCATAACAGGAGTCAAAGTTTTAACACGTAGATAGTTACTGCTCGTCAAAGTGTAAATCAAACAAAAGAAGGATGCACAGATTTTAATTCTAATTTAAGACCAACATAGGCCTGCAAGATAAGAAATAGGCCTACATTTGTCTCCTCTATGTTAATGGTTCATATAGGTAGTTCATATATCTAGGCGTACATTTTATTTTCAACATAATATGACCCACTTATAATATACTTTTACATAAATTAAAAAGCCATGATATATCCGATATTAAACATCCGTGGTTTAAGTCATATCCAAGTAATCACTCTAAAACCGTATCCTGCAACGATCGACTTTCTCAAGTACAAAATGTAAAGCTCGGTGTCCCTCAAGGTTGGTCTCTCGGACCTACCCTTTTCTTTATCTATTTAGAGGCTTTCCCTTCCGCATTGAAATAATGTAAATGTCGCTTGTTTGCTGACAATGCAACTATTGTTCAAAGCAGTGTCTTAAAGAAAAGAGGCAAAGGTGCACTTGCAGTCAGATCTGGCAGATGCATCTGACTGACTCTCGGAAAGCAAACTAACCTTAAGCATTCCAAAGTCTGGTGTCTTTTAATTCATCAATGATTAAAGCCTTTCAGCCACAAACCTGGGCAAAGCAACTTATTCTTATATTTTTCTGATTTCATATTTGCATGTTGTGGTGCACCATGGAAATAAGCCCAGGCAAGATTCCCTAGGCATTTGGTGCTCCCGTTTCATGCAGCATGGTTTGGTGTGCATTCAGCAATTATATTGCACAATGCTGGCATATGTGTGAATAACATATTATCAATCAATAAATCAATCAACATTCAGTGATAAAAGTTAAGTACATTTAGGCCTAGTGATTATGTTTATGTATTTTTTCGTCTTGCTTTCGTAGAGAAAATAGACAACTTACTAATCGCAGGATAATTTATCTGTTAATATTCCCCAATTAAACATTATATGTGTGCCAAAATTCCCTAAAGCGTTACATGTACAAATACAAATATTGTCTTATCTTTATTGATAACATGGCAGTGGTCTTGTTTAAGATTTATATTTTACTAATATTTGCTAATTTCTATCACATTTTTGTCCAATCGGAGGGAATATACCCAAATCGGTACAATAATGGCTAAAATGTTGTGATTTCGTCAACCATGTCGAGGCAAGATTTTCCACTCAAAACTCCGCAGAATGCACCATTTTGCATGCTCAAATTCAAAGTTCTTCGTGGAGGTGTGGGGAATGCCCCCAGACACCTTAGCGTGCCTTCGAGCGCTTGCTTTGGCCCTTTGGGCCACATGTCTCATGTGGGCCAATGAAAAATTTATGTTTTTTTTTTTTGACCACTTGGGGCTCTGAGTTTCAAGCAATGGCCTGGGTCGATCAATATTTATTAGGGCAGGGCGTCTTGAAAGTACCCTTTTTTGTGCTGCATTAATTTTAGGGTTAGACCTCATTAGTAGGGTCTGTCAGGATACCGGAACCACACATTTATTTTTGTTAGGCCTTAGGTAACTTGGAAATTTGTTGAAACATGTTTAAAATGGATGTTCTTTCCCTTTTTACACATTATCTCTTTTGACGTCAGCTTAATTTGTTCCCCGGGAACAGCCGGAGGCACTTGTCTAAATTAAAAAAGAAAATAAATCAGCCATATTTGCCGCTAGGGGGTGCTCTATAAAAGTAGGCCTGTCCTTCTTAAGAAAGCAAAAGTGTAAACACGCGGTCTATCCATGAGCGTTTATGCCATACGCCTTCTGTTCACGATGTTTTGTATGAAGCTCAAAATGGAGGAGCCCGACAAGAAGAAACAAAAGCAGACATCACTTTTGGGGTATTTTAAGAGAACAGTTATCTTATGAAGGCTGATGATCTGATAATGAAGGTTGAACAGTCAAACAGCACGACACAATCGCGAAGTTTAAGTGTGGGATATGCATACGAAAGTAGCAAATGGTCTCGCTGTGACAGTCCAATTAAAAGGCCCATAGGCCTATGGCTATATTGTATATTTTTGGCCTAGCAGATCTGATAGGTCAAAGGTGACGAAGGCCAAGCCTAGTTTTCCTGTTCGTGCCAAACGGCTTGAAGTTGTCTATTTTAATGGGGATTAAATGGACAAAGATCACCCCATTGTATTTGGCGCATTCACTGAATAAAAAGTGCACTTTTGAAATAAGTCACAGAGCTGTATTTATTGACAAATATATATTGTGGCCTAAGTGAGTCAAGTTAAATTCGCATTGATTCTCTGTCTGATGTAATATCTTGTGCGGCGTGAATTCAAAGAAATTGGTAAAAGTGGTCCAGTGGTTGATGATAAACATAAAACAACTTTCAGCAATACACTTGACATGGAAATGTCCAAAACTAAAGAAGAATGTTGAAATAAAACACATAATTAATATTATTTAGTGCGGCCCACATTTACATTAACAAAAACTTAACTTTCAAATTTGTGTCAGCTTTTTTCCGACCGTGATGGACTCTTTCCTCTACAGATGTCGCCATGTGCGAATTAAATCCCGTGGTCATGATTAAAATTTTTAAATATCCTGAGAAAATGATGGCTTCACATTGTGATTCCTCATCCTTTAAACAGCTTTTATTCAAATTTCAGAATTGGTGTATGTCAACAGCTATCGTTTGCACCTTTTGCATTGAACTTTTCTGCAGGTCAACAGCTTTGTTTTCCCACTTTAGACTGAAATACGCAAAGGAAAGCTGTTGACCTACAGTAGAACAGATATTTTGGGGACAACTTCGTTTTTTTCATAAATACGTAGTTCAAATTACACACATATATATATATATATATATATATATATATATATATATATATATATATATGCATATATATATATATACATATATATATATATATATATATATATATATATATATATATATATATATATATATATATATATATATATAAATATATATCAGCAAAAGAAACCGGTAACTATATGTTAGGTATTTTAGAGTGTCCTCTACACAAAAGAATAGTACAACTTAGTGGCACACATGGAGTAGGGACATTTTATTGTGCATACAGTAACATTATTAATTCATAGTGTCAGAATTTATCGAACATCAGGTCATGTAGTGGGGTATGTCCCAGCGTGACTTGTCACAGTCTAATAGCAGGTGTGTCCACCATGGGCAGCAATGCAAGCTGTACATCCCTCCTCATGCTGTAAACCAGGCGCTAAATCTCTGTCTGTGGAAGTGCTTGCTACTCATTTTACAGTGCCTGAATAAGTTCCTGCCTGTTGGTCGGTGATGGAGTACTGTTGGCCAAACGTCGTCCAAGCATGTCCCACAGGCATTCTATTTGACTCAAGTCCGGCGAATAAGGCAACCAGGGCATCACTGTCACATCTTCGTCTCCCAAGAACCTCATGCTGATACGGGCCACATGGGGACGGGCATTGTCCTGCTGGAAGACTGACACATCTTGATGGGTCTGCGGATACAGAACCACATGTGGTCAAATGATTTCGTCAATGTAACTTTGGGCTGACAAGTTATCATTAAGCACAACATGTTCTGTTCTGTAATGTCCAGATATTCCATCCCAGACCATGACATTAGGTCCACCCCATCAGTTGTCCTGCCTTATACCCCTGTTACACATTAACGATTTGGGCAACATATACCAACGCACCCAAATTACTCTAAAACGCTGGCATATGTTGAATTTTGACTTATTTTTAGACACAACAGACTGTGAAACGTTCTTCACACTGACGCCAAACTCTCCCGTCGGACTGGTCAAGGCAATTCCATTGATGACGGTTCCATCTAAGATGTTGTTGGCACCATCTCTCTCTGTTCTATTGGTGAACAAGACTACGAACTGCTCCCTGATAGGGCCTTCTGCTGGCAAGACCATGACTGTGAAACCGTCTTCGGACAGTGGAGTCACTTATCCTTGGGTTGTGCAGTCCTGGCATTCCTGCCGCCGTACGGTTTGCAGGGCGAAATCTGTCCCTCAGATGCTGTAACCTGAAATTTGCTGGTCTTGTTGGGGTGAAGTAATCCTGGGCCTCCCAGAACGTGGCCGATCATTGGTTGAATTAGTTTCTCCGTATCGCATTGCCAGACTCGAAATGGTGCTATGGGAGCACCCTAGCCTACGAGCCACTTCACTCTGAATAAGTCTGCTTCCAGCATGCCAATGGCACGAAGTCTCTAATCACTGGAAAGAAGTGGCCTTTTCTGTTTTTCACTATGGCTTTTTTCATGCCCCACTGAGGTCTTTCAGGTGAGCACCTTGAAATAAGGTGAACTTCATGGTCTGTCAGGCACAGTCCACTGGTCCCCTTGGACCATTGCAGAATACGGTACCACACAGGTGCTGACTCTGTCCAAAACTTGGCACTTGAAGATTTAAAACATGGGGGGGGGGGGGTCCTGACATACAAAACTCTTTAGTACGTTGCGCCAAATACCTTAAAACGATTTTATTGAGCATACACCATGTTGGGTCTTGGTTCAAGGCCAAACAATAATTTACAGTCTTTGATTACAATAAAACACCATGGCATACTAAATGACACGGCGTTCAGCTCATCTCTCCCAAGCTGCAACAGTTTGCCACTGGGACCATGACTATTGCCCACTTTAAATGGGTGAAGGAGCCTGTACAAAAACATTTATGTGGTGCTGTGTAGTAAATTTCTACGTTTACGCCAAAATTTGATAATTTATCTATGTTTTCAGGGCATAGGACTTTTTAAAAATTAAATATCCTTTTAACGTATTATGTGCATTTCAGATTTGGTAGATTGATCCCTCACTAGCATGAGTTTTTACATGCTTCATTTGAAACCTTTACAACTATGAATACATTTTAGTATAATTTCTCTTACAGGATCTAAAGCGCCTTAGACTATTCGAGGCTTGGGCACTATGTAAATTGTATGTGTTACAGGTTTGAAAATAATGAAACTTTAAATTTCAAATGCTTACATGTTGCATAATTTTCAACACACCAGTTTTCTCAATCTCACCCATGCGTTTATTGTAATCCCACATATAGAGATTTGGTAATGGGGTCCAGGAAACATTCAGAAAAATTAATGGCAAGAGTAAGGAAGGAAGAAAAGACAGAGAGAGAGAAAAGAAAAGCAGAGAATGAGAAAAAGAAAGAATCAATTTGCACTCATATGCTAAATTCGATAAAGAGTTGCCATAAACTGAGAGCTTCGAATTTTGTCCCATCTGCTCTGTCAAAACCTGTAAGCATACCCACTCAACCACGGGATTTCCCAAATCCCACAAATGTTTGCATATATGGCAAATGTACCTTGTGCGATGAGATTCTAAGAATGATTATGTCTGACAAATCTGATATGCTCAATTTCTCATACTTTAATTCATAAACTGGGTGCATGTAGTCCAACTTTGTCACATCTCTCACAAAGTGGACCAAAATGGCAGAAGACGATATAATGTTCTTGTTGGTGGTTATATCATTATTTTTGTTGCTGTCTTTTTGTTTTATCCAGCAAGACGTTCAGCAACATCAAGATGGAGCTGTCTTACAAAGGAGTTAGTGCCATCTACCGAGGGCCGACACGAGAACAACCACAGTATGACGTATACCACCAAAAACTGAGGTTTCAAATCCCTCCAGATCATTTGCTGGTCGTGCAACATCAGTTTCTTTCACAAAAATTTCAACATTTACCTTTTTTCTACAACGAATATCAGCACTGGTGGGAAATAACGATTTTTCCATTAGAAGGGAATTCTTTATTCCAAACAGGAGAAACATACCACTTATACCTGAATGCAGAGGCCTGGGTAATGCAGTATGGCACAGGCTTTTCTTTGCACCTCCTTCGTGCCGTGTCTTAGAATAACACAGATGTGTGAACAAACGTAATCAGCGGTGGCGCTTGGCATCTAGACATTATTCCTATTCTTGTTTGAATCTGAAGTATTGTGGTAAAATTTTGAGTTTGGCCCTGAACTTCCACGGGAAGGGGGGGGGGGTGATCCCATGACGTCACTTGCCGCCTTGCACCGACTGTTGACCAATCGGAAGACAGCGCCAGACAGTTGCAGAGAGAACCATTTTACAGATACTTTGAAGTGAGGTACATTGCTTGTTTCTTCGACATTTATTCATTATATATTTGATATTTCTGACGCCCAAAGCTGGGATTTGTTTCATGATATAATCAGGATTAAGGTGAGAGCAAAATCACTTCAATTGGTTCCCAGACGGGGAACAGGAGATGAAGTCGGCATCGGGACCCCAGACCTTGTCATCTTGCATCGTGCACTGGAAGGAGCACCGGTTAATGTGTGGCGTGATCACCTTTTGTACATAATATTAATTATAGTAATCATTGAATATTGGGTCTCCTGAGGGAACCACATGTTTTTGCGTAGTACCCGTGAGCGGTTTTACGGCCATTGAATTGATTGAACGTTTACGGGCTTGAACTTGGGAAACAGGTGTATCGTGGACTCGTGCATGTGGAAATTTCCATTCTTGCCGTATTGCATTCTATGTATGTGTGACTGTGAGTGTGAGTGTGTTAACGTTTCAGGGCTTCTGTTAGTCGCGCTTGAAATAAGAATGTTTTCCGAGGGTTTCTGTTAGGTTTTCTCGTGGAATGATTGTGTGCTTGTGTTGTGTGGAGGATCGAGTGCTGTAACATCTCATTCGAAACTTCTGAAGTAGAAACTTTACCCGCCATCGGTGACAAAACAGCGACCGTCATGTGGAGACATCTGGCGGAGAAATTAAGAACTTGTAGTGGCGAATGCATGTGCGCTAGGCGTGCGTGTCTTTAGTAAAGAGTGGTAGTTGGGATCGCGTGAGTAATCAAACTGTGCAGTAGAAAGAAACATCGACGTGTGTTGGCGATCCGGGATTAAATGCACAAACGAAACAGACGTACATACTGACATCTGCATACATATTGGTTGGCGAATAAAATCTGATGAAATCAGTGTGTGTGCGGATGTGACTGTTGTTATTTATAACCCGCATTTAAATAAGATCCGTGCGGCAAAAGGTACAGGCAATCACAATTAAAGAGTACCATCTAGAAAGGCCTGTGATTTAAATCTGTAAGCAAGAACTGCAATATCTGAACTTACATTTGTTTTGCAAATATATTTTGCGTACCTGTGTTGGTGAGAAGTGATATCTCTTGCTAGTGATATTGAGTAAACTTGCTTAACAAATAGTGTGTTTTGTGTCCATATTTGATTTAAACTCTGTCCTATTTGAGTTCTGTTTAACCTGTGAAGTGTTAAATAATTCTATAAGTGCAATCTCTGCCATCTTTCGCGTAATTGGATTTGGCGGTGACTTATGTTTCAACCAGTATCCCCAACTCAACTTTAAGGTGTGATTTGTCGAGAAGACTGTCACTTCGGAGTTAACAAATTGATTAGATTGCTTGGTATTATAATTGGTTGCGTTATTGGTGTCGTGCGATCGAGTAGATGGTTCTTCTGATTCTATGCAACATTCTTCAAACTATACCTGTCTCTTTAATCTTTGTCGGTGTCATCTGCTCGTGCTACACGATTGTTGGTTATTATTGATTGCCAAGTTGTCAAAAGGCAATAAGTTGTGGAAATTTCATTTAATTTTGTGAGTCGGACGTCCGTCCTGTGTTCCTCCGTCCACTGTAATATAATTTACAAATATTTTGTGAACGTGCAGGTTTGTATACAGCCTGAAACAAAATGGCTGCCAAAAAGAGTGCTACGCAAAATGGGTCCTTTTATGAACCCAACGAGGAAGATCGGAGGGAGCCAGAGTTTATGCACGACGAGAGCAGGGACAATGAGGTGGCAGGACCCAGTGGGAGCGAACAGCCTGCTGGGGATGAGGGACCAGATGGGTGGGCCCAGGGTACTTTCATCAGTAGATTGCTCAGTGAACTTAGACAAGAGATGCGTGATTCTAGGAGCGCACGTGACGAACTTAGACAAGAGATGCGTGATTCTAGGAGCGCACGTGACGAATTTAGACAAGAGATGCGTGATTCTAAGAGTGCGCGCGACGAATTTAGACAGGATATGCGTGATTTTAGTAAGGGCCAGCTGTCGAACTACGACAAAACCCGGCAAGCTCATTTCCGAGACGTACGGGACCAGGTATTTGACCCAGATGAAGTTACGCAGAACCAGGGGCAGGCCCCAGCTACCAGTTCCCACCGCATATTTGGCGGGGAACAGGACCGTGCTGTGCTAACCATGACTTCAGGGGCCAATGTAGAAAAAGGGGACGCAGGTGCACGCTCCCTCACAGCTCATAGGTATGGGGTTCTGCCTAATACTAAGTATGGCCCCCAGGTGGGGAGTCGTGAGGAATTCGTTTTACCTTCACCCGCTGAACATGTAGGGTCCCCAGAGACAGCCCTGCCACATTTCGGGGAAATCAATCCCAGAGGCATAAATGTGACTGTAGGTCAGAGTGGCTGGAGAGGTCAGTCAGATGAGGTGGCGGGAAACTCAAAACAGAATCAAGGGCCGGGTCTGGGTCCTGTGGGACAGTTCAACACTGTCGTAAAGTCATCTCAGACCCCGGCCAAGGGTTTTGGTTGCTCGGGATGGCCGGGACCCCCAAAGGAAGGGAACAGTAACAGAGCCCCCCGAGATGAGGGTGGTTCTCAAAGAAAAAGGAGTAGGGCTGATGGCAGCATGGAGGGAATATTGGGTGGGCCTGCTGGTAGCAGAGTAGCCCTCCTGCAGGGTAATTTAACGGAAGCCAATGCACCTGAGGTTCAGACTGATAGGGCTCAGGTTAGGATAAATGTAGGACCCAACATGCAGGAGAACGGCACGTCACGTCGTGCCAGTCAGCATAGGACAGTCATTGCCCACCAGCATGGGTATAGGTCAGGCCGTCCCCAGGATTTTTGGTATGGGTGTGTGACAACCAATGTCCACCAGTATGGGTGTAGGTCCGGTTGCCCCCGGGACCCTCGGTATGGGTATGGGGCAATTGTTGGCCGCTAATAGGGGTGCACCAGCCTATTTCCCAGGGGGGACGAGCCTTGCGACACTGCATACAGGTACAACCCAGGTACCAGGTGGGTATGATCGGGTTGCCTTTGGGGGCAATGGTCATCAAGTAGTATGCCCCCCTCCTGAAGTGAATAGACCCCCCCGGCAGGCCCGATGATGGATGTCCCCCCACCATTTTGGTACGAGTCTTCAGCAGGGCCAGGATTCGTGAATATGATCCCCGGAGAGATCAGGATGTCAGCGATTAGAGATGCTGTAAACGCACCTCAGGGTCCACCCCCTACTGGGGGTCCCCGGCGTCAATTAACCTTCGCAGACGAGTCTCCATGGCTGGGGAGATCGACCGGTGGTGCTCGAAAGGAAGGTGACTTCCGGGATGTTGGCCGTGGTGCAGATGGGCCCCCCAGGGATTACAGTGGCCACCAAGGGCCACCCTCACTCAATGTGGGTAGACGCAGGCCCCCTAGAGGCAGAGATTGTCATGGAGAGTGGGTGCCAGCCAATCATGGTGAGGATGGGCCTCCCAGGGATTACATTGAAGACCAAGGGCCACCCCCACTCGATGTGGGTAGACGTAGACCCCCTAGAGGCAGAAATGGCTCTGGGGAGGAGGCGCCGGCCTATCAGGGTGAGGGCGAGCCCCCAAGGGATAACAGTGGCCACCGCAGGCCACTCCTGCTGGGTGTGGGTGGATGCGAGCCACCCAGAGGCAGGAATGGTTATGAAAGGCGAACGTTTGCCGATCGTGATACGATCGGGAAGGGCTGCCCCCAGTCGACTGGGAAGCCTTTGAGCCCCTTAGCAGTGGAGGTGATCACCAGAGACGAGTTCAAGATGGGCCTGGGGCTGCACGTGAACCTATGCGCAGAGTGGAAGGACCGAGGGTGGACAAACCACGCGTACCGGCTTCTAAGCCACCAAAGTTCGGCGGTGTTGGGGATTGGACGTCTTTTGAGGTTCCTTTCGAACGGTATGCTCGACGGTATGGGTGGACTGATGCTGAGAAGTTAGATAGACTGTATGAATGCCTCGAAGGAGTAGCAATGCGGTATCTGTGCTCTTTACCGGCAACCGTGACAACTAACTATGCCGATGTTCGACGAATGCTAGCGGACCAATTTGGCGTGAGGGACCCCCCTGAGTGTTTTAAGGAAAAAGCTGCATGACCTAAAGCAGGGGAAGCAGGCGCTCGAGGAATTTGCGGAAGAGATTCGACGGTTGGTGCCCCTGGCGTACAATACAATTGCGCCGGCAGACCGAGAAGAGTTTGCGGTTGATGCGTTTTTAAAAGGATACAAAGACAAGGAGGTCACATGTTTAGTCATGGCCCAGTATCCTAGCACTCTAGCGGAAGCTGAGGATCTGGCTAGGGCTAGAGAGTGTGAATATGTCTACATCCATGGGACTAGCCGCGAGTCTTCTCTTGCGAGGCCACGTGTCAGAAGGGTGGCATGGGCAGGTGACTGTGCGCCCACTGCAGATGAGGTTGGAGAGTATGACTGCCAACGGATCGGTTGGAATGGCCCTCTCAACAAGCAGTGTGCGGTCACCGAAGATGGCCAGCTGGTCGCTGCAATGAAAGAAATGACCAAGGGCCTGGAAAGCATGTCCAGAGAGATGACTAAGGGTATGGATGGCATGACTAAAGGTATGGATGGCATGTCCAGAGAAGTGACAGGGCTGGGAGCTCGGATGTCCAAGGAGTTAAGTTCTTTAACTCACAGATTCGACCAGGCATTCAAGCTGAAGCCCTCCCATGCAGAGACACCTAAGGGCACAAGTAACATTCCCGACAGAGACAATAGAGGACAGAGTTCCCCCGTGGTAGAGAGCCCAGGCAGGGGCCGTCCGTTTAGACCAGGAAGTCCATACAGAGGTATGACAAGTGGCGCAAGGTCGCCACCCCCCATGAGGGCAGGGAGCCAATCGAGGAATGGTGAACGGTGTTTTAAGTGTAACCAACTTGGACACTACAAAAATGAGTGCCCACAGATGCGTTCCCGCAGTCCTAGCCCTGTTTCCGTGTCGGGAAACTAGTAGGGGCTGAGTCGGCAGGCCGAGGCTCAGCCCATAAAAGGTGGATATCACCTCATGTAAATAGGCCTCCAGATGAAGAGAAAAATCCAAATGTTACAATGAGGAGTTCCCCGGGCGCTGAGAACACGCCAGCCAGCCATGAAGGTTTTAAGGTGGGTCGAGCAACCTATGGGCTGGAAGAATGAGATCCAGGGGGGAACGGGTCGCATGAAGACATAGAAACCGAGGTTTGCATTTGGGAAGTTGGAGGAGTAGGAGTCGCCCTTATGGTTAACATTGAAGTAGGAGGTTGCTCACAGCTGGCAGTGGTTGACACTGGTGCACAGGTTACTGTATTGTCTGAGGCAATGGCAGGGCGGATGGGAATTCCCGCCGTCAAGGCTAGAGGAGGATTGTGGGTGGACGGTGAACGGATACCCACTCAGTTTAGGCTTGGCACTCCCCAGGGGGCTCAAACCAGAGTCTTTTTGGAGGAGGCAGTTAACCTCGCTATCTTGGAACCAGTCAGCATACACGAAGATGTTTTAGTCGGCAGTGTCATAGTGTGTAAAAGGAAAAGGATTCCATTGACACTTATTAACATGTCTTGTTATGAGGTGTCGCTGTCTTCGGGTGTTTGTGTAGGGTGGCTGGCCGAAGTTGAGGTCTTGGAGGATTTGCATGCCCAACATGAGACAGAGTCTCAGGGGGGAGTTGGCTGCACCCCATCACAGGAAGGTTTGTGTGTCCAGGAGCCACAAGAGACAGAGTCTCAGGGGGGAGCTAGTTGCGCCCCACCTCAGCTATCGCGTTGTGAAATTATGGTCCCAGACACAGCAATTGAAGAACAGGACACACAGAGGACTGCGAATAATGCCAAGGGTGAGCCTGAGGAGACTGGCGACACAAGTTGCACAGTTCCGGCCCATCTTGAGGAACTGTATAAGGGAAGTAGTGAAGGACTTTCTGCAACGGAAGCCAGAGAACTTAGAGACTTGCTTTGGGAGTATCAAGACATTTTTGCTACCAATGACTCAGACTTAGGCTGTTTTGGAGGGGTCAAACACCGGGTGGAAACGGGATCGGCGCGCCCTGTGAGGGACTCGCCAAGGCGGACGCCTCTTGGTTTTCAGTCCGAAGAGGAAGCCCATCTGAATAAAATGTTAGAATCAGGGGTTGTTTCCCCATCCAGCGGAGAGTGGGCTTCACCTGTTGTTCTGGTGAGGAAGCGCAACGGAGGAGTCAGGTGGTGCGTTGATTACCGGAAACTAAATAACCTTACCATTAAAGACAGTTACCCGTTGCCAAAAATAGACGAATGCCTCGACACTTTGAGCGGTTCCCGCTGGTTTTCGGCCCTCAACATGAACAGCGGCTACTATCAAATCGAGGTTGACGAGCGCGATAAGGAAAAGACTGCGTTTACAACGCGACACGGTTTGTTCCATTATAACCGAATGCCGTTTGGGCTCTGTAATGCGCCTTCGACTTTTCAGCGAGCGATGGATCTCGTGCTTCGGGGGCTACAGTGGAAGACATTGCTTGTGTATATTGATGATGTAATCGTGACCGGCACGTCTTTTTTGGAGCACCTGACCCGCTTACGCGAAGTTTTTGAGCGCTTCCTGACCAACAAGTTGAAACTTAAAGCCAAGAAATGTCAGCTTTTTATGTGATTCGGTTGTGATCTTGGGGCACCAAGTGAGTCAGGAGGGGATACAAACCAATCCCGTGTTGACAGAAAGTGTGGCAAAATGGCCACCCCCAGCCACTGTTCGAGAACTACAGTCCTTTCTGGGCCTGACCAACTACTACAGAAGGTTTGTGCAAAACTATGCTGCACTTGCTGCGCCACTGACAGATTTGTTGGCCAAGGGTGTGCCGTTTGAGTGGGGTCTGGAGCAAGACCAGGCCTTTCGCATGTTGAAGGAGAAGCTAATATGCCCCCCCCCCCCATCCTGGCATACCCAAAACCGGACGAGACTTTCATACTGGACACAGATGCAAGTTCTGTGAGTCTAGGGGCCGTCTTGTCACAGGTGCAGGATGGCATTGAGAGACCAATAGCTTACGCTAGCCTGCGACTCAACGGGTCCCAGCGAAACTATTGTGTGACCCGCCGTGAACTACTGGCAGTGGTTAAATTCACCAGGCAGTTCAGACATTTTTTGCTTTGCAAGAAGTTTATTATATGCACCGACCACAGTAGTTTAACATTGCTGTTCAGGTTTAAGACCCCAGATGGACAGTTAGCCAGGTGGCTAGAGTCCATGAGCCAATTTGACTTTACTATACAACATAGACCAGGCGTGCGGCATGCTAATGCTGATGGTCTTTCGAGGCTGGGGATGGACTGTGACTGCTACGATGTAGGAAAAGATGTTGAGGGTTTGCCTTGCAAGGGCTGTGACCATTGTCGTTGTGCTCATGAAGCATGGTCCAGATTTGTGGACGAGGTTGACGACGTGGTTCCACTGGCCATGAGAAGCATTGACGAAGCTGAAGTGACCATAGAGACCGACCAGGAGGAGCCATCCAATTGGCTGAGGGCCAAAATCCCCGCGGACTTGCATGACCTGCAGATGGAGGACCCGGATTTAGCTGAGGTCTTCCGTTGGGTATCGGAGGGACGGCCGCCACAGCAGGAGATGACTGGTGCATCTCCTATGCTGAGAAAGTATTGGCTGCTGTGGTCGCAACTATCAGCCGTGAGTGGAGTTCTCTACTATGATTGGGTAAACGCTGCGGTGGGTAGGACTAGAAGACTATTGGTGGTCCCTCGGGGTGTACGAAGGGACTGTATCAAATCCCATCACAAGCCACCCACAGCTGGACATCAAGGCATTACAAACACATTAGCCCGATTGAGACGCTTTTACTTTTGGCCAGGAATGAGTGAGGATGTGGCTGATGTGGTACGCACTTGTGCCACCTGTGGTATGTGCAAGAGACCAAACCGTCATGGCAGGGCACCCTATGAGATATACCAAGCAGGGGCTCCTATGGATCGGGTGCGACTAGATATCCTTGGACCCCTGCCTGTGAGCAACTCCGGCCACAAATACATCTTGGTGATAATGGATCAGTTCACTAAGTGGGTGGAAGCGTACCCTTTGGAGGACCAGACTGCAAGGGTCATCGCCCAGAAGGTTGTCAATGAATTCGTTGTCCGTCTGGGAACTCAGTTAGAGATCCATACTGATCAGGGGAGAAACGTGGACGGAGAGCTGATTCGCGAAGTGTGCCGCTTGCTCGAAGTCCGTAAAATGCGAACAACACCATACCACCCGAGTTGTAATGGCTTGGTCGAGCGCTTTAATAGGACTTTGTTACAGATGATCAGGTGCTACGTTAGTCGGAATCAGCATGACTGGGATAAGCATGTGGCACTGCTCTCTGCTGCTTACAGGATCACACCACATCCCAGTACGGGCATGAGTCCGAACCGACTAATGCTGCGTCGCGAAACCTGATGGCCGCCAGATTTAGAATTAGGCCAGGCGGCTACCCCAGGTGAACATGAAACCTACTTGGACTATGTGCAAGATCTTGCCAATGCCCTGGAGGATGCACAAGATATAGCGAGGGAGACCTTGGGAGTCCGTCAGGAACATCACAAGACAGTCTATGACACAAAGATTTTGGAGCACACATTTGAAGCTGGAGACTTGGTACTCATTAGGGACACCCGTAGAGTTCCCAGAAAGAGCCCTAAGTTGCAGCCAATGTGGCAGGGACCATATGTCGTGGAAAAGCAACGGGGTCCGGCTTTGTACGTGGTGCGATCAAAGCAGAGTGCCAGGGTGTACCACCATGATAGGCTGAAGAAATACCGAGGGGAAGACATTCCGGCTTGGCTGAGGAGGGCTCGCCAGAGGATTCTGACTGCGCCAGCTGCCGAGGGGCCAGATGAGGATGCTACCCCAAGGCCGGAAGGGGTACCGGAGCCGGAATCTGCAGGTGGAGATGTCCAGGTGCCAGAGCCAAGGGGACCAGAGTTACTGACCTCCGAGGAGAGCGATGTTAGAGTCCGTCCTAAAACACGAGGACAAGGCCGCAGTCCCCATGATGACAAGAATGTGGCCCATGTGGGAGAACCCCCTCCGCCTGCTGCTCCGCCACCGTGTACTACCCAGCGGGGTAGACCGGTTGTTTTGCCAGCGCGGTTTCGTTAAGTAACAGTGACAATTCTCCTTTTTGGGTTCCTCCAAGTAAACATACTTTGGGGAAGATAGACAATGAATGTGTGGTTAACTAGTTCACGCTTTTTAAGCGGCTTACATATATTGCAATAGTTACCGGGTTATTTAATACAGTTTGAGAAATGCTTCAGAGTACTGAGCCGGCGTTTCCGAGTCACTTAGTGCCGTATGGGGCACCATGTTTGCATCCTTAAGTGGTGAATCTTAAATCTTAGACCTGCTAGACAGGCACACGAGTTAACCGTTGTGAATGTAGTTGATAAAAACCCCTCTTTAGTGGTGGCGCTACTCCTTTGTAGTGCCGATCTTATAGGTTCCGCTCTTTTAAGCGGTCATTACATAAAGGTATATGCCAGGTCACGTCCCTATTGTAGTATAGGTTCTGGGATATATCATATATTTTGTTTCAAATAACAGTTATATTTCCTCTAGAGAGTGTCATGAGAGTGGTTTAGCTTGGCCTGATGGTGCAGCTTGCGCGGACGCAAGGGCGGCAGGGGGGAGTGGTGTGGTAAAATTTTGAGTTTGGCCCTGAACTTCCACGGGAAGGGGGGTGATCTCATGACGTCACTTGCCGCCTTGCACCGACTGTTGACCAATCGGAAGACAGCGCCAGACAGTTGCAGAGAGAACCATTTTACAGATACTTTGAAGTGAGGTACATCGCTTGTTTCTTCGACATTTATTCATTACATATTTGATATTTCTGACGCCCAAAGCTGGGGTTTGTTTCATGATATAATCAGGATTAAGGTGAGAGCAAAATCACTTCAGTGTTGTAAGACATAGAGGTCAAATTATTCTATAATCTAAACTATATTGTAGCGATTTTACTCAGAGAATAACACATATTTTCTGTCAGATAACAGTCTGTGTTACTGCACAGGAACTTTTTTAATGTTTGAACTTTCTGTAGAAGTATGTTTTTCATCTGGCGGGGGAGGGGGATGTTATGATATATATACTTCGATCGCCAAATTGGACCGAGTAGACGAGATATAATATAAAGCACAGTCTGGAAATCGTATGCACATAAGATGTTCTAGAATTCTGGTAGAAAAGTAGCCTGTCTATTTAACACAATGAACTTTAATAAACCAGACTTTACCAATCATACATTATGGATACGGGGATTTGTTTTTACCTGTGTTATCTGTAATTTTGAAACTACGAACCTCGAAACGGCTCAATGAAAAGTGTTACCATTTGATACCAAGTACACACATGAGGTGCAACAAATTTTCAACTTCACATGGCTTTATCATTTGCACTATGGCCAAAGGTTTGGTCTAGTTAAGAACTTTCCAGTCATGATTTGTAGGATGACATATGTCACCACGTTTTATAGTTATATTTATGCAGACACTGAGTTGCATAATTAGGAGAACTTAATAGCAAAACACGGATCACTTTGAAAAAGATTCCTTGGCGGCTGGAAAGTGAAGAAACATAAAATCACTAATACCTTTTGAAGTCTAATTTCCACACATAACAAACACAAAGATTTACACAGGAGATTTGTGAAAAATGTCAAAATAGTGTCATGATTAAATATAATTAACAATCTTATTCAAGAAATAGAGGGTTAAATTGGAAATAAAAATGTTCATATAAAAACTTTGTAACCCAGTTGTACAACATGTATCCATATTACAGAACATCTGTCCTGCACCGTTAGATGGTAAACTTTCAAAACGTGATACATATCATAAGACAAGTTCATGTCTTCGGCTGACGTGTAAAACTTTTGGCAAACACACACAAATTTACATTAACTTCCTTTTATATGCAAATCTGAAAAATCAGACTTCCGTCTTTTAATATTTTCATATGCATATCTAAAATGTCAGAGTTTGGCTTTTCAATATTTTATTATTATTATTATTATTATTATTATTATTATTATTATTATTATTATTATTATTTGTTCTCCTTGTACATTGAATGTTTACAAAACAAAATAAGACACATAATTACAGACATCATGCTAGCTGAACAAAAATGAAGATATTGCACCCCATTGCTGAATAAAGAGGTTTTGCTTTGATTGATTGTACCGTACTTGCCTTTCAACTTTAACTTTATCAGTCAAATAAGGTACAAAGTTGTTGTACAGTATGTTAATTTTCTTGCATGCTCTAAGATGAATGTAACATTTCCCTTCTAAAATACAATTATTCAAACATACATGGTTTTCGATTTATGTAAACCAAAAATAATATCAGAAGGAGATAGTACATTAATTTTTCCAGTGTAAATATCATTCCACCAGTCTTGGAAACTGGTCCAAAATATTTGAATCTGGTCACAATCTACAAATCTATGAATAGTAGAATCCACTGGTGGGCAATAAGAACATAGTTCAGACTCTGTTAGCCCCATTTTTTTCAGCCTGGAACTATGTACAACAAAACGATGGAGTAAAAAAATACTGACAAAATGTAAGGAATATTTACTCAGCTGATGTGAGTCATATTTTTATAACGAATTTTAGGCTTATTGTGCTGTTTTTCTAGTGAGAATGGAACATGGAAGAACTTAACCATGTTTCATAATAAATATAATATAAGTATCAAATTTAGTTATCCTGTGTTCACGTGGAAACTTTTTTTCTTTGGTGTTTAAATTCAAATTTTTGATATGTTACGCAATTCTAATGTAAATATAGTAGTCTGACTTAAAATTCTTAATTGTCCTGTCATTATTTGGATGATATCTGTGAACTATGGTCAGGTAATTACCTTTTATAACTGTACATTAACATTAAGGGCTAAATTTGTTTTAGGCCTACTTTAAATGAATGTGAGTTTTTTCCAAAGTGGGAGGATTGGGATCCCGTAAAACTGGTTTAACCCACTGCCAATATGTTGGTAACCTGTTCCAAGTCAGTTAGAAGATACTCTCATTCGTTTAAATCTCATTACTGTTGGTCATGGATCCTTCTGACGATGAACACTGGCATGTCTTACTATTTCGTAAATGATCCTGGATCTGACAAGGTTAAACTGGTATTCGGTTTGGTCTCATCACTATCATTGAAAACTGTGGTCCGCTTCTCTTTTCATGGAACTTTTATATATTTGGTAACAATTAGAACATTCAGGCATTTTCTGCACATATCGCAGTGCAGTAAGTGTTCCAAGTGTAGTGAAACTGATGTTGTTTTTTATAATTGTCTGATGAATATAGTTTGTTATTGTGAAAGTCATGTCAGGTTGGATCAAAGTGTTTAATGTACTCTCTCTCTCTCTCTCTCTCTCTCTTGTGTAAATAATTAGCATCTAAATCAACTGACTGACAAGTTAAACTACGTCTGATTATAAAAGAAAAAATTTGAAAATGTTACAGGAAACCAGTTACACTTACAGTTACCTTTAGGAATTTCAACATGATCCCCCCCCCCTTCTTTCTTTTCATAAAACCGAATTCTTTCTCTGATAAAGATAGTAGAATTTTACAATTATTAGGACTGTTTTACAATTTGATCTTTTGAACTTTATAGAACCACGAGTTAGATGCATTATGCTTGGCTGACTTACAGATGACTTACAATGGCATACTACAATTTTGGGAATTCTAAATTATTACCCTAATAATTGACTTATTAGATGACTTGCGGGATTCTATGCTTTCTTGAATATTTAAATGTCCTTTCAAAAATACTTCTGGAAACCAACTTGAAATGTGACTGCTCTCCTTACATATTTTGACTATTGTAATGCATTTTTTGACTACGTTTTAATGATTTTAGGCCTAATGTCACTTGCTTCTGGCTGATGTTTAACATTTGAACCAATGTATTTATTATATTTGAAAATTTAAACCCTTTTCTTTTTGAAATGCTCTTAGTTTATCTCCTTTAAAACAACAGCATGTCTTTAACTACATGCCTAAAACACATCGAATTATATAATCATGTAGTTTTGATTCTTATTGATGGTCATCTTAGGCCTAGAGTGCTTTTCTGATGGATTGATTTTGGTGGTTGCAAGTAGTACCTTTTTAAATACTGAATTTTATTGACATTTTCAACAAGTTAAGAACCTCCGCTTACAAATTCTCTGATGTGCTGCAAATTTTGGTCCCTTTTCATAAATTGTATGGTCCTGTTGTGCATGAATGATACAACTGTTCAAGCCAATTTACTGAAATAGGCCTATAATTTCAAACAAATTTTTTTGCATTCTGTCATGTTAAAACTAGATATGGCTTTTTCGACCCTATGGACCTTTGCACTTACGTTTTGGTCTCTTTTGGGTAAATTCAAACTATGAATTTATGTGTTTCAGCTATACATACCAAGGAACATTGCCTTTGGTCGGAATTGACTAGGATTTGTTTCGTTAGGACTACGGTTTGCATATGGTAATGATACTGTCTAATTTGTAACCTTGTTTCTGAAGTGCAGGAATAAAGAAGCTTATAAATGTTCACCCAATCTGGAACGGAGATTTCAAATGTTTCAGACCACCTAATTTGACCAGCTGCTACATCTTTAAATTTAAAATCAATGAGGTACCGATATATTTGTTTGAAAGAGAGATGTGATATACAGTGAGTCATACCATTAATACAAACTACTGGAAAATTCCTCAGGAATTTTGATAGTGTCAGTACGAATTTGATGTTTCCAGTGTCCTCGTATTGCAGATCGTAAAGAATTATATTCTAAGAAGTGTGTGTTGATGCCATTTTGTTTCTCAAGTTTTCAATTGACACGAAAGTGCCATCATTGTCAACAATATCCCTTATGAATTTGACTCCTTTCCCATACCCGTGTTTAAAAAACACAGGTTTTCTCACAACTGTAATGGAATTATTATGCCATAACATTTCGTTCATAATGTCCGTTCCAGATATACATCAGCTGAATTTTCTTCCATGTATTGATTGAATCTCGATAAAATAAAAGGGAGATGAGACAGATTGAATGTTAAAAAAACATCTGCTGAAAAATACATCTTGTACTTTCATATGCAAAATATATTGCTGAAAAGAGAATATCCATTTTTATTACTATTATTAAATAAACGTTTAATCCAATTAAATTTCAATGCATTAATCTGGAATTTGAAAATAACAGTTTCATACTAACATTACGTATACTCTTAAACATTACAACAGCTTTTCCTTTTGGTGTACCATTGCTCTGCAGAAAGTTTCCAATGCAACTTTCTGTTTCCTTAATTACAGTTTCGTCAGTATGGATGAACGAGCACCAAAAAAAAAAAAAAAAAAAGAAAAAAACTTTGAGTTTGCCAGTGACTTTAATATTATATTTCTTCCAATAAGCGATAAGTTTCAGGCTCTTCAAACCTTGAAGACTTCTTTAAAAAGTAAGTTTAGGATCGAAGTTGCATTTAATCATTTGCTTTTCATCCTCATGAAAGGTTATACCTAATACAGTGAAGTGGTTTTTGCACTAGAGAACATGTAAATCTCCATCTGGGCGGAAATTTACTTGTCCCTATCCATCTTGCAATAGTCTTGTCTTTGTTGCACTTGAAACCAGAGAAAATTTCAAGTTTTTGGAGAACGTTGAGCAACTGCTTTGCCGATTCTATGTCTGATAGGAAACATGTAATGTCATCTGCCAGTAGAGAAATCTTTATTTCTTCTCCTGCCAGAGTGAACCCTTTAATATTGGAATTGCTCCTAATGGAAATAGATAGAAGTTCGACAGTTAAAATGAATAAGAAGGGTGAAACAGGACACCCCTGCCTTACTCCTCTAGATAAGGTAAAAAATTCAGAGGCATAGCCATTGCTAACATAGCACAATGGATCATTAAACAAGCTGACATCCACCTTCGGAAATCTTTCCCAAAGTTAAAGGTTTCTAGCACTTTATTGATATGAGGCCATTCTATGGTGTCAAATGCCTTTTCAAAGTCAACTAATAAAATCAATCCAGGAATGTTCTGTATTTCAGTTAATGTTAAGACATCATCAATCACTTATATTTTCACCAATAAATCTATTTTTATATAACCTGTTTGGTCACTGTGTATTAAGTTAGGTAAGAAACTCTGCATTCGTCTTGCTGTAGATTTGGACAAAAGTTTATAATCTGTGTTCAAGAGGGAGACAGGGCGCCAGTTTTTCAGCAAAGTACGTTGTTTATCATTTTTGGGATTAAAGATATAATGCCTCTGCGTTGGTCAATAGAAAGCTTGCCTACGTTGAAGCATAATTTAATGCATCAACAACCAATTGTTTGAATTCTATCCATACAAACTTAAAATTCGGAGTTACACCATCAGTACCTAGGCTCTTTCCTTTTTTTCCATGGGGTCTAAAGCAAGTTTACACTCTGTTTCTGTTAACATTTCTTCATATCTTAATTTTCGTCTTCATCTAATTTTGATATATCTTGTTGAAAAAATGGACATTTGTCTAACTCTGAAGTGCTTATACTATTACAGGAGTACAGTTTTGGACAAAAAGATTTTTTCCGCATTAAAAATTTTGTTTTGGCTCCGTTATCTCAATTATTTGCAGCCTGAAGTTTTGTGATATATTTTGTCTTGTAATTTCTTTTTTCCAGGCCACAAGACTATTTGGAGGTTTTTTTTTCCTCCAAGTTAAATCCATCTGGCTCTTGATCGGATCATAACACCTTCAGTCAGTTGATTATTAGAAATGTTAAAAAGAGATTTTATCTCGTCTATTCTTTCGTTTTTTGCATTAGTTAGATCATTTATATTTTCTGTTAAGGCTCAAATTCGAGTTTTAAGCCATTTTCTTCCTGTCTTTCTTTTTTCTTTTTAAGTTTAGAATATGTAACAGAGAAGCCTCAGATTTCACACTTTGTTGTGTCTGAAAGTAATCCTTTATCTTCTACTTCACTATGTTTGTTTTTGCAAACTTGAATTACATCTTTTAACTTCGCTGTATAGGACTCATCCTTTAAGAGGCTGGAATTGTATTTCCAAAATCCTGGACCACGCTTCTCATACAAGTCACCTTGTAAATGAAGTGAAATCAAGCTGTGATCAGTCTTTATTGAGGGTTTTATTTTGTCATTTCTCACCCACTAAGATAAAAAGGAAGAAATAAACCAATAGGCGAGACGACACTGGATAGGTGGGCCTTTGGACTGCCATGCGAGCATAAATGTGTCAGAATTGCGTAGGTGCCAAATATCAACTAGGTCAAGCTCATCCGGTAATAATTCATTGATGCTTTGGGTATATTTGGAAGGGGGGGGGGGTCAAGACTGCCACCTCGTTTATCAAGTTCAGGAATCAGAACAGTGTTAAAGTCACTGCCCACTAAAATATTTTCACCAGAGTATTCAACTAAATTCTCAAAGAAATTGTTTAAGAATCAACACTGTTCCGATGCATGTTTTTGTGGGGGCACACACATTTGCAAGAATAAAACGAACATCATCGATCAATATGTTAAGAATAACAAATCTGCTGTTCTGATCAGTTCGTACACATTATTAATACGATGATTAATTTTTTTTGGTATGAGGATCGGTACAGCTGTACTATTTGTGGTGCCATGTGAATAAAAGATAGAAGCCCCTCATTCATTTTTCCCACATCTGTGAAGTTTCTGACCAGCTGTGGGTATCTTGCAGAAAGATGATCCCTTGGTAAAATGTCCTAAACCAATGAAACATGGATCTTCATTTGAATGTGTCGGCTATGCCTCTTACATTAAGAGACAAAAGCTGAAAGGAAAAAGGAAAAAGACATGCTTCAGGAGGCCGGAGCGTACATTTGAATCAACATGATGGATAGAGCAAGCCTTAGTAACACCGAACTGAGTGTCTGTGTCTATATGAGTGTAACATGATACCAAAAGACGGTTTAAAACTACGCAGAATGTACGATTTCCCAGCTGGCAGATGGCCATATTCACCCACCAAGCAGTTGTAGCTTTTGAGTTACTTTAACTTTACTATTGTTTATTTCTACAAATGGTGGATGACAGGTAATAAGATACAAGTAAAAACCATGACTTCACCTTTGGATAAGTAGCTCATAAAATATTGTACCCTATTCTTCCTTTCATTCAGCACAATGTTGCAGGAGTACTAAAGGTAATTTGATTCTATATGATTTAACACATGGACAATCCTTGAGTTAAAATACATTGAGTTCGGTACAAAAGTAGGGGTACAATGGGGTAAGCTTGCAGTTTTTAATGTCGTATATATGTTCCAAAAGAAGGATGATTGCAAAGATGGTATCATCTAAGTGTAAGCAAATAGATATACGTGGAGAACTGAAAATGTATATGTTTCACAAAACAAAAAAACATAGCACAAAAAGGACATCCAAAAAAGCACAAAAGCACATTGAAGGCCCAAGGAGAGGGCAGCATGAGAGGCCTTTCATGACTGACCAGGACTGCAAGGTCTGCATCGATACCAAAAAGGCGATGCTACAAAACTAATCACACTAGAAAGACACATAGTGTCACAAACAGTTTGCCTAGAGATGGTGTATTGGCGTCGTTCATATCTACATACAAAAAGAAAAACAAAAAACTAAAGATCAACCTCTGTTTGTTTTCAGTGGGTGCATGAAGATCTAGTTAATGCCTTGTTTTACAGTGATAAACAATAGCATAACAACATAGACATTTAAACCAACATAATACAGACCTTGAAGAATAATAAACTGGGGGAGATGTAAAAGTGGATTACTATATGTAACCAATATATGTGACTCACAAACTAGCTCATCTGGTAAATAGTACACTACCAAGACCATGAGAACCCTCCATATTAATGCCCATGGAGGCAACATGAAAGCTGTTCATGACGACCGGCTCCACCAGGTCTGCAGCATATGATAAAAGCGATTCTACATAATTAAGTCAAACCATTTGGACACACAGTGTCACAAACAGTTCACCCAAAGATGGTGTGTTGGCGTTGTTCATCTCCACAAACAAAAACTAAAGACCCACCTCTAGTCGTTTTCAGTGGGTGGATGACCTTTTACCGAGATAAATAATAGCATAACAACAAAGACCTCTAGATCAACATAATGCAGACCTTGAAGAATAAACTAAAGAAAATTAAAAAGTGGATTAATTCATGCAACTAATATAATTAACACACAAACTAGCTCATCTCTTAAATAGCACATTACCAAAATCATGAGTACACTTCGTATTATTGCCCATAGGGGCATGGTTTTAACTTGTATCAAAAAATAACTACAGCTTTGTCCAGGTGTTTTCATAATTAAATACAACATGGTTAATATGAATAAACATTGGTGTAGATATACATTTATATCTGACCTTTGGTGCGAAAAATTGTTACCAAGATTGTGTTTGCTGTGAATAATATTAAAACTGAATCGTGTACATACCATGTACCCACATTTGCCATTAATGTGTACATGCATGATGTTGAATAAAATTAAATCTTACACACGTCAGTCAAGTTTACATAATACACGTATTTGTGCAGCTTCAGAATACAAGTCTTGTGTTTTGTGTTTTATGGCGAAATGCTAAATAAAGTATCATATATTTACCATGTACTGGATGCGGCAAGAATGTCTGCAAGTACATGTGGGTACCTATGTACATACATACTACCTTATCCTAGCCCATGACACATGAAAGAGGTCTATATCTAATAATGCCATGCATTCGCTGGCAGTCTTGACCATCACAATATGGTTAAGTGGCACATACACTGGCAGTTTTAACTATTCCATTTATGATCAAGTGTGGACTGCCATCTGGTGGCAACCTGAGGCGGAAAAAAAAGAAACAGAAAAAAAATCTCTGCCAAGAAATATATTTTATGCATGTGCACTACATGATAAGTTGTTGACCAAAGCATTAAGTACTCAATACTCAGTACTGACTGAAATGGGATCAAATCAAGATGCACTGTATCTGCCACAATGCATGGCGCTTGCTCATTGGTATATATATATATATATATATATATATATAAATGCAAATTACATGTAGCTTGTCCTTGTGCATAACACAGAGAAAAGGCATTAACATATATCTAGTGACCTCAAGCTGATACTGTGTGGTTAATAGGTCTGGTCAGGCCATGTATTCACTGGCAGTTTTACTCGATTCCATTTATGATGCGGTGCGCACTGCCACCACGTAGCTACTTGAGTGAGTATGAATAATTCAAATTGTCGCTTTCTTCATTAATTTTCTGTCCATACATACCTGCAAGTTTTCTAAAAGCCAGATATGAAGGAGTATTGAAAATTGTACTAAAGAGGAACTTGTGTTCCGTGACCGGTTGTTGACCAGCACATTGTGTAGTCAGTACCTGATACTATAAATACTGACTAGATTAAATCTGCATCACTGCCATACAAGTAACTGGTGCAAGACTAAGTTATTGGAATAATACTGTCAAATTAAGCTAACACTTCAAAGAAAAAATGATGCAGATATTACACATCTAATAATATGAAGAGCAGTAAGTAACTTGTGGCAAATCATGTATTAAAGATGTTTAGCATATAACTTGCAAAGGCCACAGCTTGTTGATACCTGAGTTTTGCTCACACATTGGGCCAACATATATACCAACATATATGTACATGTACTTACATTCTATATTATATGTATGTATATCATTTATTGTTATCCCATTGTTCGGACCTTAAGGTAATGTGATATTTGCAAATATACGCATATTAACTAATACTGCACATACTTTGGAGTGTTAAAGTAATGAATATTATGGTATGATATGCATATATATATATATACCAAGTGCTGTATGAAAAGTTAAGCAAACAGCATTTATACTTCAGAGCAAACTATTAAAAACAAATCCGGACTAAATGCATTTGCAGCTTTGAACTAATGTACGACTGGTTTGCTCTATATTATACTGTGTTACCTCACGTTCTACCCAAAGGGACATAAAAAACATTCAGTGTATGTGCGAGTTTAATTCTGCCAGAGATTAACAACTTAGAACTTGACGTATGTAACTAGTTCTTGGGAATTCAGAACACATGACTAAAATTGGGTTAACTTATTGACATATATGGATAAGTGACACATGACACATAAAAGAGATATGCTTGCTGATCTACATACAGGTGCTTAATATAAGTAATTTAACTGCGTGTTAGTAAAACAAGTTGCACCAAATGTTGTGTATAAATAGACCTTTCTTTTCAGCATAGTAAATCACTGAAGGTAAATTGTCAATTGACACAGTTTATGAATAAGATACCATACAGAGCATCTTCATTTTACCTGCAGCTGTGGTATTAAGTTATGACTTAAACTGTAAACACTAATACCAGCACAAAATAAACCTGAGAAGTCATGTAGCTTGAATATGATTTGAATATGTGTTGAAGGATTTAAAGGGAATGTAATATGACCACTGCTGAAGTACAATAGCACAGAGGTCAAAAAGAAGGAAGATAAGTATATGTATAACAAGGTAGGAGCCTTGCAGCATGACTGTCCGTGACACATTGATGACGAAGTGTGGTAAATAATTCACTTGAAGGGCACTTGCTGGTAATATGAGAACAGTCAATAGTTTATTAATTAGCCATTCCTGTTGACTGCTTGATCAAGTCTTTCTCCATGTTTAATTTGGCACACTCTGTTTGTATTTTTCGCTATGAAGAATACTTTGGCATCCCATGTCCAGACATTTTGCACCCGTTGGTCAATT